>JAJHSJ010000009.1:36081501-36399001 GCA_021015155.1 Magnolia officinalis
GCATGTTACAATAACGATAATATTGCGATGTGAACAATATTATCGTCAACAAATTGAACATTGCATATAACTATGCTCCCATAATAAAAAAGTTTGAAATGATTTTCTTTTAATGAATAAATTTTTGGCAATATCGATACATTGGCGGTATTATCAAAATATCACCGATACAGTGGAGATACAAGCAAGGTGTCATGTATCCGTTACGATACGGCTGTAAAAGCCGTTACGTATAGGTAACGGTTGTGACCGTTACGCGATACGGGGGTGAAATGGGGTAATTGATTTTTTTGGATCGTATCAACCGTTACAGGAGTCGTAACGGCCGTTACTCCTATAACGAAAAAAAAAAAAAAAAAAGGGCCACTTCTTTTTCAATATAAATCCATTTTTCCTCATTTTCCCACTTTTCTCATTCTAAAAACTTTCCTACATCATTCTACAACAGATTTTGACCACTTGTACTATAGTTTTTAGCATTAAAATAGTACATTAAAGTGATTTGAGTGAATAGAAGCTTCAAGGGAATTTATTAAAAAAAAAATTAAAAATTAAAAAAAACAAAAAAAGGGGAAATATAAGAGATGCATAACCATGTTCATAAATTTATTAGACAACCCAATACAACACTCACCAAAGAGAGAACTGTTACGCTATCATAAACATGCTCAAAACAAAAAATGAATACAAAATTTGGAAATTTACATTATTTTAGATTTTCTAGAAATTTTCAAGCACTTGTTTTTGAACCATTACAAGGGTCGTTATGGTTGTTACGCCGCAGTATTGGCCGTTATGACCGATACCCGTATCGGTAGCGGTGGTGACCGTTACGGCCACTATTACCGATACAAATACCCTAGATACAAGTGCAACTGGAATTTACACAGTTGAAAGTATTGGTGATACATTGGAGATATTGATACATTGGCAATACAAGCAACACCTAAAATTTATACAATCGAAAATATTGGTGGTACATTGACAATATCGATAAAATGGCGATACTTAACGTTGCATCGGTGATACCTGAAATTTCTGATATTACCGGTGTTATTGGTATTTGCTACCAGTGTCACTAGTATCATCGAGCTGGAGATACAGATAATATCGGAGATATTTCGACAATATCGAAGATACTTCGAACCATGATAGTATCAGAAATGGATCCTTTTAGCTCTTTCGTAACTTCAAAAATCTGATAGCAAAATTGTTTTTCTTCTCTTTTTATGAATAATAAAAAAGCATTAATAAGAAGAAAAATAACGATCAAAATAGTGCTCATGTGAAACAAGATGCCCATCATCGGTAGGAATGGTTGTAACCATTTCAAATGTGGGAAAATGACTCATTTTTGGCAGGAACAACTCTTCAAAGCCTACAAATACAGGGCATTTGCAAGTGAAAAACATCAGAAATTGGAGGGAAATTGGAAAAAGCATTAAAGATCCAGATAATCAACAAAAGAACCAAAACCCAATCAAAACAAAGATTGGATTAATGCATTGGCAACAACTCTCAGCAAACTGGGCCAGGAAACAGGCAGACAAGTATGACCCCTATATGAACATCAAAACCTAGAAAACTATGAGAAAATCAAACTCTACCACCTGATAGTGCCCAAGAAACCATTTTACTAGTTGTTACCTTGTTGGGAGATTAAAAGCAAGTTTGATAAAAGAAAGTACAAGATTGGGCGCGGGCCTTTGGCGTAGCCATGTTAATGGCCCTAAGGATGTTGAAGTTGATAGGTCGGCGCATGCGGACCCCTGATGACAGTTGGAACGACTGCACCAACCCTATTGTTAATCCGCTCCTCTTGGAAGATTGTTAGGGTCGATTTGCTATTAGTGCGACCGTGCAAACCGTAGTTGATGTGGTGCCAGTCACAAATGTAACCTCGTAGGAGGAGCACCATAGGCCGCACCCTAATGATAAGCATTACACAGTGGTCTGAGGGGGCCCACGCTCACTCCACATCATTCACGAGCATGGCTTGTTTTTTGTACAATAGATGAGAATGCCAGATAACACGCAACTCAGATAGTCTGATGAGAAGCCAGCTGACTGCACCACCTGATGAAGGGTCAACTAAATGATGGCGACGGTGACAATGCCTGGTCAAACCATGATGAGAGTGTGGATCAAGAGCATTGATGAACACCAACATGATTGACAACACTGGAGTTTAGGGCCCACATGATAATCAGCACTGATAAAGGCCCACATGTCAGCCAACTATTGATTGTGTGCAAATGTTGCTGATCATGAGGGGTGCAAATGCAGCTGATGATATGGTCCATAAGGAAGACGCTTAGGTGTGGAGCCCATCATGATTAAGGCGCCAAGTGTGAGGCCATCATGAAAGGGTTGGGCCAACGCTAACTATAAAATATAATGGATGGTCCCGACATGTAATTCAATAGAGATGGTGCCAATCATGAGACATTCTTGGCCAACTTTGCGTGTGATGAACACATGCTGCATGAAGATAAACAGTTGTTGGGGATCTCGGATTGTTGCTGTATGTGGATAAGCAGTGACTGAATGCTTAGGGAAACTGTCACATGCAAATGGACAGCCGTTGGATGAATGGATGTTTGATCTTTGATGTGATGAACGGCCATGAATACAGCGCTGAATGTGGCCCATCTGATCAATGGTTCTGACCTGCCACATCATATTACTCAACAGTCAAGATGAAGGCGATGTTGCTTGGTGAAGGGAATGAAGACCCATCAAGTAGACAGCGTTTGTCTCAAACGTATGAACAGCACTGGACGTCTCAAATGTGCGAACCGCAGTAGACCTGGATGGACAGTTGTCATGTACTTTGGCAACATTTGAGAATGTTTACAAATGCCTATGAGAATTTCAATAAAATCAATACTAATTGCAAATACAAGTAAACACTAGTTCAAGCTGAATGAAAAAATTTATAAAAAATAAAATAAGGATCCTTACTCTTGCTGGGGTGGTAGACTCTCAGGAGTTTCAACACCCGATCAAGGGTTCGAGTATCCATTGGTGGTGAAATCCCACTGCGGCGTGAGTGTGTGGAGTGTGTGTGTGTGTGTGTAAAAAATAAAAATAAAATAAATAAATATATATATATATATAATATATATATATATATATATATATATATATATATATATATATATATATATATATATAATAAACAAACAAAGAAAGAAAGAAAGAAAGAAAAAGAATCAAGCAGACTGTCAATCATAATGCAAATATTAACTCTATGATTACTTCCACCCACCAACTATCCTCTAATGTAATGAATGACATAGTGGCCCAAGTGAGCAAGTGTAAACTATTCACTCTGTGCTCGTTATAAGAAGCAGGCAGTCCAACCCTGTATAAAATATACATTTTATCACCAGCAAGTCACACAATTCAAGCATATATCATAAACATACAATTGAATTTAATCAAAGGATTTACCTTTACTATTAGCCTGCACAATATAATACGACTAAACTAAAATACCCACATGAACATTTCATATAATTTACTCCATGATCCATAAAACCAAAGTGGCACAAACAAGGAAAGATGGCTACTCACTTCTCATCTCTAAAGAAACTGATTTCCACTGTGATAGCAATTGAATATAGTTCGACTCAAGGATAGGCCAGAATTTAAGTTGAACTTGCAAGACTTCCAAAACAGTTTGTAGTCCAGCATTAGAAGGGACAGCACTATCCATATCAAATGAATAATGTTCACCAAGTAGTACCTTGAGGAGAAAAGAAAATAGAAAACAAAATCAAAAATTGCACCAAAGAGTTCAGAAATCAAAGCATGTTAAAAATGTAACATTGGACAGGAGCGTTCCATTATAAAACAGTCGACAATGTTGGAAATTTCCATGAACCAGCTTTAGTTTGGATTTGGCTCGTATGCCCATAAATCCAAAAGCACATGGTAGCTAATGCATCTAGGACACACCTCACATGTACATACACACAATGTTTTAAATATCGATGATTTTGGCCGATATATCCCACTATATCTCGTATC
The DNA here is from genome assembly GCA_021015155.1 of Magnolia officinalis. Classification (NCBI taxonomy): domain Eukaryota; kingdom Viridiplantae; phylum Streptophyta; class Magnoliopsida; order Magnoliales; family Magnoliaceae; genus Magnolia; species Magnolia officinalis. The sequence continues at coordinate 36,085,537 of JAJHSJ010000009.1, forward strand.
CCACCTGTGCGATATGACACTCGCATGTAGTGCGATATATCGCACATGTTCGATCCAGTGAGCAGTTCAATTTTCGATCCTTTTTTTTTTTTTATGTAAATCATGTTAAATCAGTGTCAAATTGTTACAAATCCATGGTTTTCATGAAAAAACATGGATTGGAAGTTTCAATTTCGAGATTTGGAGGAGGAGCCGAGTTGCGGAAAATTTTTTAAAAAATAAAATCAAAATTTCCCACTTTCTAGAAAATTGGTTGCAATTCTTGTGTCCAAACATAAAATCAAACATGTATGTAACCTAATCTAGTGATTCTTCTTTAGACCTTTGAATGTATTGCTTGTATCTTCTTACATTTATAAATTATATGAATAGACTTTGAATATACTTGCATTAATTCAATTAGACAACGCATAGATTAGGACCCCATACAGAGAAATCCTATTATATGCACTTATTTTTTGTAATGTTTTGATTTATAAGTGTGTATTGATGTCTTTTTTAACAATCACTGAAGTTTCATTGAAAAAATCGACCAATTTCCCCATGTTTCCAACAACAACGATACATTACGCGATACAACTGATATATCCCATGCGATAACCGATATGTATATGTATCCCAAAGGTGTGATATGTAACGCGATACTGATATTTCGAACACTGCATACACATAGTGTCACGACCCTCAATCTAGTGTTACTAAACACCAGATTTTGTTAATTCCAACAATCCCTAATTCCAGCAATATTCTAACCTTCATACAGCAATTCCAGCAATACCTAACCCTAATACAGCAATACTTAATTCCAGCAATACCTAACCCTAATTTCAGCAATACTTCAATTCCAGCAAAAAGGGTTTTGAAGGCAACCCCAACATACACATGGTGCTCCTAACCTATGCACTCACCTGAAAGTATCAGAGGTTTGGCTCTTAACCTCAGCTTCTCTTTCTCTGTCTTCTTCTTCTTCTTCTTTTCCTCTTCAATTAAAGTGTTGGCTGGAAATGAAATGTTTGAAAGAAGTTTAACCTATTTATAGACTTGTAAATGGCTTTTAGCTAAAAAGGGGGTTATGGGATGTTTTGGGATAATATTTTAGAAGTTTAACCTTATGGTGGCAATAAACAAAATGTTATATAACTGATTTAACAAAAAGTATTCCAAGGATTTAAAAAAAAACCGAGGTCATTTGAGTTATTTTATTAAACTATACATGTACATATCGATGCGTAACTTACAATCCAGGTGTCATATTGACATGCCGTTTTCGTCAGTAACTCCGTAACTTGACTACGACCACAACGGTTAGGCTCTCCGACTTAACAGATTTGAAAACTCGATGTTGGCGGAGCCCACCTAAAATAAGGACATAATGGTCATTTCTCATATTGTTTAATTTTAAGTCCGTATCTTAACATTTGGACATTGGGTTGACATACGGCTTGCGGCTCGATAATGGAACAACATTATGATCAAGTCAAAATATTCTCGGGGCCAATGGACCTACAACCAACGGCTATCCAGTGTACAAACCAGATTTCTGGTGTATAGGGTCTTACACATAGGGCAAGGGATGGGCACCACCTACAGATTGATCTCATAATTAATATGTTGGGTCCACAGAACCAATTAGATGCCCAGATTAGTGTGTCGATTGGTCTGTGGGGCTCCCAACCAGTTGACTTCTGGGCCCACATGAGCAACTAGTTTGTTAGCTAGTCCAAGTATAGTTACATGAAGCGTGGATCGAAGTGGCAATGGATTCGGATGCTGAGGCAGCAAAGCATCTGTTTCAAAATGTTAGCAAGTATAAATAGCTAGGAAGTGGAACTAGGAGCATGATTCCCGAAGCGTGATGAGAAGTAGGAGCAGCACTTGATTAGAAGGATCGTGCAACTAAGAGTCCAACCATGTGGCCCACCTAGCTCCAAGATCAAATGATTAAGCACCAATTCCTTTTCTGAAGAAGTTTCCTTAATATATATATATATATATATATATATATTAATTTTTTTTTAAAAAGAGCAAGAAATGACTATGTCATGGTTAAGATTGGCCTACATATATAAGGCCAAATCTAAGGAATAGAAATGTAATTTTAAATAGGATTTAATTTTTCGCTCCTTGTGATTGGAATATGTGAGAAGTAACTCATTTGATTTTGATTTTTTTACTTTTCATAGTAGTGTATTGCCCTAGAATGTTGAAAGTCTTTTATAAATCCATTTATCTATTTGAATATTTTAACATAATATGTAGAGTTATTAGAGGAATTTTGTATCTAAAAACTCAGTATGTGTCATCTTTGCTTGTTTTCTTTAAATATCAGGTCCTAGTTTGGCATTGCACCTTGTCAATTTTGGCACAAGACAAGGATTGTTCATTGGTTAATTGTTTGAGAATTAACCAGGCACCAGTTTTCTTTAAAATCTGCTTACACCAAAATGTCAATTGCGCAAACTTTCCACCAATATGCCAGCCCCACTTTGAATCATGACATTTTGAAACAAATAATTCCTGCTCCCGCACCCAAATCTACCAGCAGTTCACACTTAAAATGAGTTCAACTCATTTTAATCAATCGTAATTTTTTATTAGCTCTCTATAACCAACAATTTATATAAACTTTTTTTTCAATGGTATAATGCAAGGGCATTTTCACACCGGGCTCGAATGGGGTCGCCTGTGGGATGTAGGGGCACACTCGGGGTGGGCGAGGCCCACGGGGGAGGTCTTGTGTTCAAGACTCCTCACCGGGGATGATTAATGCGCATTTCACACAGGGCTCGTGTGGGATAGCCTGTGGGATGTGGGGACACACTTAGGGTGGGCAGCCCGTGTGAGGCGGTACCCATGTGATTTGGGGCCCACGATGGGGGTTCGGCCGAGGTCTTAACCCATGAGATGTGGGGCCTGGGCTATGAGATAAAGGGATTAATTCGTCATACTCTAACCGTTCGAGCTTTTAGAGCAAGTGGTTAATTGTCCTGCATCAAATTGGTATCAAAGCGGGAGGTCTTATGTTTGAGACTCCTCACCGGGGGTGATTAATGCAGGGGTATTTTCACACCGAGCTCAAGTGAGGTCGCTTGTGGGATACAAGGGCACACTCGAGGAGGGCGGGGCCCACAGGGGAGGTCTTGTGTTCGAGACTTCTCACCGGGGTGATTAATGTGCATTTTACACCGGACTCGAGTGGGGTAGCCTGTGGGATGCGGGGACACACTCGGGGTGGGCGGGCCGTGTGAGACGGTACCCATGTGATTTGGGGCCCACGAGGGGGGTTCGGCTGAGGTCCTAACCCATGAGATGTGGGGCCTGACTATGAGATAAAGGGATTAATTCGCTATGCTCTAACAGTTCGAGCTTTTAGAGCAAGTGGTTAATTGTCCTGCATCACGGTAACTGGAGATTTTATTATAAAAGGGGGATTAAAAAAAAGGAGGATGAGAAATCATCAGGCTAATACAAAAAGAAAAATAACAAACCTATTCTGACAAGTTTCCATCAGGCTCCCAACGAAACCAATATCAGCCCTAGCCCATTCCATATCTAACCATCTAAATTTGTAAAACAGTTGAGTTGGGCTTAAGGATTTTCATTGAAGGTTCTGCTAATGCGCTTCAATCAAATTGATCAATTGAGGGGCAAGAGAACCAAACATCAAATCTTCCTTCCTTCCTTTCTAGCCAAGTGTCGTAAAGCCTATTGATGAAGACATCTAACCATTTAGAGTATACCAAAGGAGGAGGAGAACAGCCCAGCCTTCACTTTGGCTCGATGACTTTTACATGGGCCCGGGTGGGCCACACTGAGGACTTGAAGACCCCACATGCATGACCGCGTGTCTTAGATTAGGAAAATGCATGTGGGTTGCTTCTTTAAGGAGTTTGATTGTTGGATCATGAGGACACGAGAGCACTAGATCGTGTGGATCATTCGATTGGGTGGTTGGATCATTGTAATCCTCGCACTTTGGTCATTAGTATTAGGATTATCTGATTTTATGTTTTTTTTTATGAATATTTATAGTTTAGGATGAATTATTTCCAGTTTATAGCATCATGGGACATGTGAGGTATGTTTTTTTCAAGTGATGGGTATTTTTGTCAAAACCCATGTTGAGACTATAAAGGGGGGGAATGTTCAGCCTTTAGCACATAATGATGGAATGAAAAACACTCTTTTGCTTGAAAAAAGCACTTTCTCGCATGTGATTTGAGATTCTCTTGTGAAAAGAGATTACTTAGTGCGAATCCAAAGGTGAGAAGCCTAGTTATCCTTATCATCTCTATCCTATTCTCTTCTAAAATGTCTTCTTCTTTTTCTTTTTTTTTTTCTCTCATCTCTTCTCAAATCCATCTTCCCTACCAACTTTCTTCTTTAAACCCTAAATTCCCTTACCCTTTCCTTCTAAACATAAACCCATTATCTAAATCCAAACCCATTATCTAAATCCATCTTTTTCTAGCCATCACTCCACCAAACCCAACCCGTCACCACCAGCCCTACACGTACGGATAGGGCTGTATGATCAGCCCCTTCCCTCAATTTTCTTCCATTTCTTCAATCCATCTTCCTATCCCATAAACCCTAGCATAAAACCCTAATCCCCAATTACATACGAAACCCTAATTCCTCAATTCCCCACGAAATCCTAAATCCATCTCCCATTTTCCCCCAAATTCCCAAAACCCCATGAAACCCTAACCCTAGAATTGCACAAATCTGCCCATTGAATTAGAACAAACCTATGCTAACGTGAGAGTTCCAATCTCTCATTGGGCCTTTGATTTTCATACTTATGTGGTTTATGCTTGTGTGGGATTGTGATTTAACGTAAATCTGAATTTTATTATCTATTTTGTATTCTTTTAATCATGGTAGAATAGCATGTTATTATATTTGACTTACTTTGATTGATCCGTTAATAATGTCCTGCTCCCAAATGGTTAAGATCACATGTCCTGCATCGAATTTTGGCATCAAAGCAAGGGTTTTAACATAGGTATACATATCAGCAAATTCATCACATCTAGAGTCTTATTAGCGCATTCATTGCATATAGAGTTTAGGTTTACATTTTACGGCGTCTAGGTTATTCACTTTTCCTTTGTCATAACATAGTACTTAGAGTCTTAAGTCTTAGGCTCTTTAGTTTGTCCCTCGTTTATGCCAACACGTTCTAGGCGAGGTTTTGGTCTTCACCCTACCACCAGGAGCCAAGATCGGATTCTAGAAACTCTTAATGCCATAGCTAGACGAGTGGAGGATCGCGAGGCTCAAAGTAGAACCACCAATAACTAACTGACAACGACTAACAATTGTATAGCTCAATTGGAGACTTCCCTTCATGCAAACCCCGACAATGGGGAAGTTGGCCAGTCTCAAGTGGGAGGTCGTGTTGAAGGACGTGGAAGAGGTCGTGGCCAAGGTGTTGGCCATAATGGGGTGCCTACCCAGCTGCCCCTTGGCGAGTATCACGATCGTTACGATCCAGATAAGCGCATTTTGAAAAGTGTCAAGCTCAAAGAACCTAGCTTTGATGGTCGTCCAGACCTAAAGGCTTTCCTCGACTAGCTTGCGAACATGGACCATTACTTTGAGTGGTATGAAATGTCTAATTGTTGTTGTGTGAGGTATACCAAGATGAAGTTGGTGAGCCAGGGTAAATTGTTTTGGATCAATCTTGAGTGCAAGTTAGAAAGGTCTGGACAAGACCTGATAATAAATTGGGTCTAGATGAAGTAAACGTTGAAGGAAAAATATCTTCCTCTCTCATATTATGAGAAATTATTGGATCAATGGCAATCCCTTCGCCAAGGAACAATGCCCGTGACAGATTACATCACCAAAATTGAATAATACATTATGCGATGTGTAAGTGCTTTTATGTTTAGTTAGCACACATGGATTGTCAAATTTCGTAAGAAGACAAAAGTGCTTCAAGTCAGATCGCAAGTTTGGAATCACAACTACTCCACATGCTTGAAGATCAGCTTAAGATAGGCTTATGATCGGCTCAAGATCGGATATGGTCTCAAGTAGTCGTCGCCCGATTTCAAGACAAGATCAAGCTAAAGTTCAAGAACAAGTTGTCCCATGCATTTACTAAAACACAGGTGGTATAACCCTAGAAAGACCTTAGGTTAGGATCTTTAAAAAAAAATCATTAACTTGGGTTTTAATAGTGTTTTTGCTATGGAATTCGGTCAACCTAACTTCTAGTTCGGCCAGCCTAACTTCCTCTGCTAACCTAACTTCAAGTTCGGGCAAAATAACAAATTCTGTTGAAAATTCGGCCAACCTAAGTTTTAGTTCGGCTAGCCTAAACTTGTAATTCGGCTAGCCCGAGTGAGTTCAGGTCAAATTCCAGCAATGCAAACTTTTGGTTTTTGCGGGAATTCAGTTAGCCGAATTTGACCTCGGGCCAGCCGAATTTTGGATAAATCTTATCCGCGTAATCCGATAGCCGTTGGAACGAATCCGGCTAGCCGAAGTGATGCAGGACAATCAACCACTTGCTCTAAAAGCTCGAACTGTTAGAGTATGGCGAATTAATCCATTTATCTCATAGCTCAGGCCCCACATCTCATGGGTTAGGACCTCGGCCGAACCCCCTTCGTGGGCCCCAAATCACATGGGCCGCCCACCCCGAGTGTGTCCCCGCATCCCACGAGCCACCCCACTCGAGCCCGGTGTGAAATGCGCATTAATCACCCCTGGTAAGGAGTCTCGAACACGGGACCTCCCCCGTGGGCCCCAAATCGCATGGTTCACCCACCCCGAGTGTGCCCCTACATCCAACAGGCGACCCCAATCAGTGTGAAAATGCCCCTGCATTAATCACCCCCGGTGAGGAGTCTCGAACACGAGACCTCCCGCTCTGATACCAATTTGATGCAGGAAAATCAACCACTTGCTCTAAAAGCTCGAACTGTTAGAGTATGACGAATTAATCCATTTATCTCATAGCCCAGGCCCCACATCTCATGGGTTAGGACCTCGGCCGAACCCCCTTCATGGGCCCCAAATCACATGGGCCACCCACCCCGAGTGTGTCCCCGCATCCCACGAGCCACCCCACTCGAGCCCGGTGTGAAATGCGTATTAATCACCCCTGGTAAGGAGTCTCGAACACGAGACCTCCCCAGTGGGCCCCAAATCGCATGGGTCACCCACCCTGAGTGTGCCCCTACATCCAACAGGCGACCCCACTCGAGCCCAATGTGAAAATGCCCCTGCACTACGAAGCCAATCTTAGGCTAGCCAAATTTCCAATATCTTTGGCTATAAATAGAGGCTCTCTCATTCTAAATTACAATGAAAAATCACTCTAAACCTTCTGCAAGAGAGTGAGAGAGAGAGTGACTCAAGTCCTCGGCAAGCTAATAGTGTGGTATTTATAATTCATTTTTAGTTTATTCAATTCCCTTTTCTCAAGATCATTTTAATCTTATTCTAAAGAGTATTCTATACTCGTTTTAAGATCTAAAGAGAATTGAATCAAGTAGCATTTGAGTTTTTTATTTCTAAAATCTATAGAACCCTATACTCTTTCTTCGGAGCGAATACTGTCTCCTCTACATTCAAGAAAGTTCTTCTGCTATAAGCTTCTACTGTCTTCGAATCTACATTTGAAGATAAGTATTTTACTGCTTTATTTCATTTAGGTTTTTCTGAGATAGCCTGTGAAAATCTCAGTGGGTTGATTTGTGATAGCCCGTCAAATATCAAAGGGGTTTTTTTATTTGTGATAGCTCGTCAAAATCACAAAAGGGGTTCTTATTGTGATAGCCTGTGAAATCACAAAGAACTGTATTAGGTTGTTAAGGTGAACCCGTGAAAACCTTGTTATAGTGAAAGCCAAAATTACAAGGGTAGTAATTTGTAATTTTGGGAGTGGAGTAGGTGTGGTTGTTTTAAGCATCGAACCATTATAACTCGTGCATCTGTGGTGAATGTTTATTTCCTTTTTGGTGAAGGATATTATTTAATTCTTGTCGTCAATGGTGTACTTATTTTATCTTCTCTGGCTAGTTTGAAAGACCGATTTTAAAGACATTCATGAAATAAGGTTGTCATGTATAATATTTTAGGTGAAGGTTGTCCTACGTATCATTTAGAATCAAGGCTTCTATACTCAGGTGATTGAGATTTTGTATTCTTTATATATTCCCCCCCCCCCCCCCCCCCCCCCCCCCCCCCCCCCCCCCCCGCAGGGCATTGCTAGCTCTCCTTTTCACGATGTAACATCGAGGTGGACCTACTAGTGACTCTTTCTCGTTTCACAATGTAACATTGCCCAAGAGTTTATGTGGGAGACTAAGGAAGATTCGATGATGTATGCCCTCGTGGCTAGAGAGGCTATACTCGAGGTTAGTGTAGAGTTGTCACCCGAGGTGAGTCCGGTATTGGAGGAGTTTAGTGATGTTTTTTTCTAAGGATTTACCAGATGAGCTTCCACCCATGAGGGACATTCAGCATGTCATTGATCTTGTCCCTTGGCCGACTCTACCAAATCTTCCTCATTATCGAATAAACCATGCGGAGCATGTAAAGTTGAAGAAGTAGGTAGATGAACTCCTTATGAAGGGTTGCATTCAGAAGTTTAAGTCCGTGTGTCGTGCCAGCGCTTCTCACGCCTAACAAAGATGACACTTGGCACATGTGCGTGGACAGTCAGGCTATCAACAAAATCGCGGTCAAGTATCGATTTTCCATACTGTGACTTGATGATATGTTAGACATGATGGGCACAATATTACAATTTTCATTGGCATACTATCCTTAGACTGACGGTCAGACAGAAGCAGTCAATAGGAAATTAGGGAACTTGTTACGGTGTCTGGTGGGTGACCATACCAGGACTTGGGGCAGTCTTACCTGTAGCCGAGTTTGCACATAACAGTTCAATTAATAGGTCAATAGGCATGAATCCCTTTGAAATTGTGTTTGGTTATAAGCCTAGAAAACCTATAGAACTTATTCCCATGTCAGTCTCCCATAGGCCCTCAGAGTCTACAGATGCATTTGCATGCCACATTCATGACTTGGATATGGAGATTAGAAAACGAAGTAACACAAGAAATGAAAAATATAAGAAATTTGTTGACTCTCACCGTAGGTTCAAAGAATACCAGATAGGCAATAAAGTGATGATAAGGATAAGGCATGAACAGCATCCACAGGGGATATTTTACAAGCCTGTGGTGCTGGACCATACGAGATTTTGAAACGATTAGGTCCCAATGCGTACTTTGTAGATCTTCCACCTAGTATGGGTATTAGTGCTACATTCAATGTGGAAGATCGTGTGCCTTTCTAGAACCCCTATCCTGACCTAGATGATACACTCGCCTTGTCCTATCACCCATGGACCTTGCCTTCTTAGGAGGTATGACCCAATTAACTTCTAACAACTCAAAAAACTTGTCCCACACTTTCCTAGAAAATTTAGAAGGCAAGAAGAGATGGTTGCCATTATCCTCATCTTCCAAGCATAAAATGCATCCATTGGGTAAACATCACTTGTCTTTACCTCAAGTTATCTAGACTTAAGATCATATTTTTGCCGGTGAGCCAACCAAAAGCCACCACCCAACGTGGAACTAGATACTTTGAAATCTATCAAATCTGATGCGTGTATGTTACAAATGGATATTTTTGAAGCACTGAACAGAAGATCTCACTATATAAACTCCATTTACAATATTTTCAAATTCATTGAAACTCCATTTACTGTATTTCCCAACACATGGCCCTCTTTAGTGAAAGATTCCCATTGTCTTGGAGCATTTCAATCTTTCTTACATGTATATCTCCTCATCAAGGAGATCCCTTCCCAATGAAAAACTCCACACCATTTGCACCCCCACCCTCAAGGTGCACTGAGCTACGAAAGCATCTCTCCCTCACCATGGGGTACAAATGTGGAGAAGCAAGACTAGAAGGGCTCCCCACTACACCAACTGTCCTCACAAAACTTGATGTAAGACCCCTTGCCTAGGGCAAAGGAAAACTCTTCAATGTAGTTTGTCACTTCAAAAAGTCTTTAGAGTTCCTCAAGCTCTATTTTGTTGAGGATGAAGTTATGAACCACCTTCTATTGTCCTTCATACTTACTAGCGAGCACCTTATTGCACAAAATTGTCCTTCTCTTCCCAAAAGCTGAGACATCACCTATGCACTTGGAACTTTTTTTTTTTTTTTTTTTTTTGGGATGTTTGGTGCAGAGACCAAACACTTCAAGAGCTCTTCCCATTTCATTTCCGTGAACAGTTGTTTCTCTATCTGCAGTAGGTTTGGTCTCCCCTGTGCCATAGGAATCTTGGGATGAGGAAATTGTGGAATTGGCTAGCTTATTAGACTATCTGAAGAACGTGGATCCCACGCCTCATGAAGAAGATTAGATGCACCTGCGGTAAATGTTACTATGTGTGGTGTTTTTTTTTCTGTTTTATAGTAGAGTAACGGAGTTTACTCATGCACAGTGATCTCTCTGCCTAATCGTCATCTTACTTTTCTTGTTGGCACTTCATCTCTCCAAACTTTGTCCTAAATTAGCTAGGTATCTCTACTTTTGCTAATCTAGTATACATTGGTCTTACTAGTTCATGGCAAATGGATTTCGGAGTATCTAATCATACAATGGATTATAGTTGCACAAGGTATGAAGCAAAGCAGCAATAGATCCAGATGTAAGAGCGGGGAAGTCCTTTCTCGAAATGTCAGCAAGTATCAATGGCCAAGACGTAGAAGTGGCACTCAATAGAAAGATCATGCAACTAAGTGACGGGTATGCAATCTCATTTATCATCATATTCATTTTTTCTAACTCCATTCATGTAAAATTTGTTGATGGGTCATGGACGCATGTTGTGGGAACAAGTACCATCAATTTGTCTCGTTTTCAATCTCTGCCCATCATATTCTGAAATTGACTACTAATCTAATGTCTATTAGCAAACTCACCAAGTCAATTGTAATGTGACCTTCTTTCCTTCCTTCTGTGTATTTTAGGGCCTAAAGACCGGACAAAAGATTGTGAATGGCCATGAACATGATGGACCCTACTTGTTTGATTCTTGAACAATGTTAAATTTGTTGCCTTTCATTCTACATGTGACAATTCAAACTCAACTCGCGTACAGGCATTGTAGATTAGGACATATTTGATGCAGGACCGATGAATGAACTAAGTAACATGTGAGATCAAATAACCGAATTGAGATATTTAACAAAAAACAAAAAAAAAAAAAAAAAAAAAAAAAAAAAAAAAAAAAAACAAAACAAAACAAAACAAAAACATCGCTATGTTCATCACAAATATCATGAAAATCAAAGGAAAATCATATATAAACCTGACCTAAGCTACCAACATCATAACACAATCATTAAATAAAAAGAAACTAGGATCTAATGGATAGGGTATAGTCTATTTCGAAATAGGAAACCTAATACAACCTAGGATGAAAATTAGGGTTTAGGTAATTTGGGAAAGTAGGAAAATAGGGAATTTATGATTTAGGGTTAGGGTTTGGATTGCGGATGGGTATGGAAAAGTTGGGTTTAGGAGAAGACGAAGATTTGGGATGGAAGAATTAAAAATCTGAAGGAAATTCCTGGATAGGGAAGAAAAAAGAAGGCGGTGTGGGAATAGATGAAGACCTCTCACCTCTGTTGATAAAGATTAGCCTCGCACCAATCTTCCTTCCAAATCGCATGGAAGTATCTTCAAATCGCATGATGATGAGAGAAGAAAGCAAGAGCTTCTCTTTCTTTCTTTGTTTTTTTTATTATTATTATTATTTTTTAATCACGAAATTCAATGAGGGAGAGGTCACATGCCCTCCACTTTTTATAGATCCAAGAAGTTTCAAAAATTACAAAAATCCCCGTCTTGTGAACTTTAACGAAAATAGCCCTAGTCTAAATAAAATCAACTAAAACACTCATAATGTGTCCAAATATAAAATAATAAAAAACTAAATCCTAAAATATGATAAAGTCTAAAACTGATGTGGACAATCAACGATCAATGGCCCGATCGTGTGATCCATGCGATGCAATGGCCTGATCGTCGTGTCCCTTCGATCCAACGGTCTGGATCACTCCATAAAGTAGCCCATGTGCATCTTCCCAGTGTGGGGTCTTCCAAAATGCTCGCACATGCACATTAGGTCTTCAGCACGATCACGGGTACTCTCCTAGCCACAGGGAAATCGGTGCAGCCCGCTTTCTCCTCTGATATGTACGTAAGGGTGTATGTGACGTGATGTCCTCATAAACTCTCCTCAGCTAAGAAGAGTTCGCCTCTGGTGGACTAAAACTCCTGTAGCGCTCCAAAATGTCTGGATCTAAATGTTGTAGCTCGTCCTCTGTAATCCACGTACCGTCGGAAATCGGCCTGTGCTTCCACTTGACAAGGAATTTCTGAAATCCTCCATGTCAAGTGGAAACTGCTTGTGTATCCAGTATATCATCTATCTGCTCGCTTCGAGCAGGCAAGGAAGGTAAAGGTGGTAATAGCTCGGATGATTGGTCAAGGGTGGGTCATGGATTTGGGACTAGGTCATGGTCTGTGGGAGGGTCTGTGGATGGATCAAAAGGTGAAGTAATAGGACCCTGTATTGTACTAGATCTTCCACATTAAAAGTAGAACTAATTCCCATGGTAGGTGGAAGGCCTACTACATACACATTAGGACCTAGTTTCCGCATTATTTTGTACGGTCATACGCTACGTGCTTGTAACTTTTTAACGGCCCCATGCGGGAACTATTCAAGCCTCATGCGAACCATGACATAATCTCCTACTTGGAATTCATGAAACCTGCGATGAAATCAGCAAACGTTTTGTATTTTCCATTACTTACATTAATTCGCTTCCTGACCTCACTATGCAACTCATGTATGTGACGTGCAAAATCATGTGCGGACTCAGATGGCCTATGGGACAAACATAGTTATGAGATCTATAGGTTTCCTAGGTTTGTAGTCATGCACAACCTCAAATGGACTCATGCCTATGGACCTATTGATGGAACTATTGTATGCTAACTCGGTTATAGGCAAAACGGTATCCCAAGTTCGGACGTGATCACCCACAAGACATCTAAGCAGATTTCCAAGACTCCTATTGACAACTTCAGTTTGACTGTCTGTTTGAGGGTGATAGGAAGATGAAAATTGAAGCCTTGTCCCCATCAGTGTCTTCCAAAAATAGCTCATAAAGCGTACATCATGATTAGACACTATGATCTTAGGTAGTCCATGTAAATGCACCACCTCCCCAAAGAAAAGCTTAGCCAAATTGGAGGTATCTGACGTTTTCGAGCACGGAATGAAATGGGCCAATTTGGAAAAACAGTCCACAACCACGAATACGGAATCATGTTTCTTGATAGTTTTCGGTAAGCCCAACACAAAATCCATACTAATATCTTGCCACGGAGCATGGGGTACTGGCAAAGGTGTATACAATCCTATATTTTGCTTCCTCTGTTTTGCCAGTTGACAAGTCTTGCACTACCCGACAATCTTGGCTACATCTCGCTTGAGACATGGCCAATAAAATCTATCCTCCACAAGGGCAATGGTCTTGTCCCTCCCCAAATGACCAGCAACCCCTCCAGCATGAAGTTCCCAAACTAGGAAATCACGGAGGGAGGTACGAGGAATGCAAAGTCTGTCACCTTTAAATAGGAACTCATCGATGATGACAAACCCGCGACTGTTGGTCGACTGACCGTTTCGTAATGATGCATACAACTCACCAAGGTTTGGGCATGTAGGATACTCTTCTCTCAGCCGATCAAACCCAGTCACTTCCACTCTCATACTTTGGAGTAGCGCCACACGACGACTAAGGGCATCAACAGGTTTGTTCTCTACCCTAACCTTATGTTTAAGAATGAAAGAGTATTCCTGAAGAAATTGTACCCATTTAGCATGCCTAGGGTTTAGTTTCTTCTAGGAACTGAGGTAACGTAAGGCCTTGTGGTCAGAGAACAAAACAAATTCATGCAGTAATAAATAATGCCACCAATGGCGCAAGGATTGGACGACCGCATAGAACTCTTTTCATAGGTGGAATATCGTTGCTTTGCCTCATTCAACTTCTCACTAAAATAAGCAACGGGGTGCCCTTCCTGATTGAACATGCCACCTATACCTACCCCAGATGCGTCACATGCGACCTCAAAGACTTTAGAAAAGTCTGGAAGGCGCATGATAGGGGCTTCGCACATCTTGCCCTTAATTTCCTTAAAAACTTTAGAGGCAGCTTTAGTCCATACAAACTCTCAATTCTTGATGCAATCCGTGATGGGAGCTATAATGGAGCTAAATCATCTAATGAACCGCTTATAAAAAGTTGTCAAGCCATGAAAGCTTCGCACCTCATGAATATTGCGCGGTTCAAGCCATTTAACTATGGCACGAACTTTCTCGGGGTCCGCTCTCATGCCCTCAGATGATACGATGAACCCTAAGAAGATAACGCTCTTTGACATAAATGTACACTTCTTAAGGTTAGCGTATAGCTTTTCAGTTTCGAGGAACCCGCAAACTTGCCTCAGATGGTGGAGGTGTTGTTCCTTTGATGTGTTATAGATAAGAATGTCATCAAAATACACCACAAGGAACTTACCAAAAAAAGGTCTCAACACCTGGGTCATCACTCTCATAAATGTGCTCGGGGCGTTAGTCAAGCCAAAGGGCATGACTAGCCACTCATATAGCCCATCCTTCATCTTGAAGGCTGTCTTCCACTCATCTCCTGGGCGTATACGTATTTGGTGATACCCGCTCTTGAGGTCAATCTTTGAAAAGATCGTGGCACCCGCCATCTTGTCTAACATATCATCAAGACGCAGTATGGGAAACCGGTACTTGACCGCGATTTTATTGATGGCTCGACTATCCACACACATGCGCCACGTGCCATGCCATCTTTCTTGGGCGTGAGAAGCGCTGGCTCAGGACACGGACTTATGCTCTCTTGAATGAAACCCTTTCTGAGGAGCTCATCTACTTGCCTCTTCAACTTTGCATGCTCCGTACGATTCATTCGATAATGAGGAAGGTTTGGTAGAGTCGACCCAGAGACAAGATCAATGGCATGCTGGATGTCCCTCATGGGTGGAAGCGCATTTGGCAAGTCCTCTGGAAATACATCATGAAACTCATCCATAATTGGTTTCACCTCAAGGGGTCCCTCTACACTAACCTTGAGTGTAATTTCTCTCGCCACTAAGGCGTACACCATCGAATCCACCGTAGTCTCTCTCTCAAACTCCTTGGCATTGATTACATGGAGAGACTTAGGTTGGGATTTCCTCGTATCCCTAGGGTTACCCAACTTCCCCCTTAGTTTGCTTCTCCACATTGCTTTTTGGTGGGAGAGGAACTAGAGATAATTTTTTTCCTTGATGCATGAATGAACATACATTTGAGCAGTCGTATATCGTCACATCGTGGTCGAATAGCCAGGGTCGTCCCAAAATGATGTGTCCAACGTCCATAGGTAAGACGCCGCACCACAGCAAATCTAAATAGGATCCCAAAATTAACGGGCACGAGACATCGCTGGGTAATAGGTATGGAAGATGCATCTACCCATGACACTCTATAGGGCTGAGGATGCGGTTCAAGTTTCAAACCAAACGGGACAAAGTGCTAGTGGAGACCACATTGGTACAACTGCCACTATCAACGATCACCTTGCAATTCTTCTCTTCACATTTTGCATAGGTGTAAAATATCGTAGTCCGACGCCAATCATCATTCTCCTTAGCATTGGTCAAGGCGCACCTGACTATTGCAAGTGGTGTGGTCTCTTCTCCTTCTACTTCTTCATCACTAGCACCATTGATGTTGGGCTAATAAAATTCTTCTTCAAAATCGCCCTACTTATCGCCTTCTTCCTCACCATCGTCAATTACCATGGTTTTGTTCCTCTCTTTTGTTGGACATTGATGCACAAAGTGACTAATCCCATGGCAATTGAAGCATTACATTTGCTCACTTCCCCTAGAGCTAGCATTCGCTATCCCTTTCCTTTGGCATCTCTAGGGTTGGGCTGGGACCGAATTTGGGACTGACTCCCCATGTTAGGCTTAGCCCCTTCAAAGTCAGTCTTGACACTTGGATCCCGAGAGTCATGACGCTTACCAACTGGTGCCTTGAGATAGTGTTCAATGTCTTACACCACTTGGTACATGTGCTCCAATGTACCAACATCATGAGAATAAAGTTCTCGTTGGATCTCAAATCAGAGGCCCATCCTGAATCTGGACAATGTAACCATCGGGTCCTCCTCAATGTCACATCGCATCATGTACTCCTCAAACTTAGTGATGTAATCTGGAACGGTCATGGATCCCTGGCGCAAAGTCTGCCACTGGTCGAAGAGTCTCTGACGATAAGAAAGGGAGATACTTTTCTTTAAGGACCTCTTTCATCTCGGCCCAATGCACAACTGTGGGCACTCCTTTCAATTTTACACTCCATGTTGTTCCAAAAAAGTTTGGCCTGGCCCACCAACTTCATCTTGGCAAATCTCACTCGACAGGTATTAGACATATCATACCACTCAAAATAGTGGTCCATGTCTACAAACCAATCAAGGAATGCTTTGGGTCCAAGCGACCATCAAAACTGGGCGTGTCAACTTTCACACCTTTCATAACTTGTGCATCTGGATCATAACGTCCTCTTCCAAACATTAAGTTACTTCTTTCTTTATTGTCTACTTCCAACAAGTAACATTCAAATGATGCCTATTAGCTTCCAAAGCATAGTCAAAACTCTTATCCTATCAGTGCGAACAAAAGGAGTGGTGTTCCTATTTTCTTCGGTTCACTCAAATGTGTGGGGTCCTGTCTACGTTCAGATACAACTACTATGAATCTTTCATGGATGATTGTTCTTGTGTAATATGGATCTACAGTATGCAAATTTAGAGAATAAGTTTTTTTTTTTTTTTCTATTTTAAGATCTTCCATTGGATGTTAATCACTCAGTTCAACAAAAATCAAAGTTTTTTTTTCTTTGTTTGCGTCTAATCTTTATATTTACTGGACTATGGTATTGTCTCAAACTACCACCAAACAAATTTGTGTGGCAGAGAAGAAAAACCTTAATTTCCTAGTGGTAGCCATGCTCTCCATACAATGATGAATGTCTCTAATTTGTTTTGAGCTAACGCGGTCCTTAGTGCTTCTCATTTAATAAATCAAATGAGTTCTCAAGTGTTGGGCAAGAAGGCTCTTGTTCAAGTAATACAACTAGAAAAACCCATGTTTCCTATAACTCGTAAGGTGTTTGGTATTCACTATTTTGTTCACGTCCTAAATATTCACCTTAACAAGTTAGATGCCAAACTTTCTAGGCCATTCAAACTCTTCGATGGGTTACAAATTCAACCAACTTGGTTTGCACAACAAACAATTTATTTCAATTGATGTCACCTTCTTTGAGAACACTGCATTTTACTCATCTCAAGAAGCAGTCTTTCAAGGCTGCCTCCAATTCAAGGGGAGTCTTCCACCACTCACACCATTCCTCTCTTTTCCTCTTCTTGATGCATCAATATTGAACCGTAGCCCCTCTACAATCAAATGAATCATAGCCCCTCTTCAACTGATGCCACTTTTTTTAGAACGAATTTTACTCATCTAAAGAAGCAGGTCTTTCAAGGTCGCCTCCAATTCAAGGGGAGTCTTCCTCCAGTCACACCATCCTTCTCGTTTCCTCTTCTTGATGCATCTCTAGTGAACCGTAGCCCCTCTACAATCTATCCTCCAAAGTTTCTAGGCTATTCATACTCTTCAACGAGTTACAACTTAAAAATTCAACAAGCTCGGTTTGCACGACAAACAATTTATGTCAATCGATGACACTTTCTTTTAAAACACTGCATTTTACTCATCTCGAGAAGCAGGTCTTTCAAGGCCTCCTACAATTCAAGGGCAGTCTTACACCACTCACACCATTCCTCTTTTCCATGTTGAGCTTGCAAACCAATAAGATTGAATCCATCCCCGCCATTTAGCGCCACAACCAATTCTATCTAACATGTAATCCGAAAAATCCAAATCGACGTAATCGTAATCCTTTTCCATGTCGAGCTTGCAAACCAAACCACTCGAACCCTCCCTATGCCTAGAGTCGATGCATTTGTAGGCTAGAACAGCAATGTTCATGATTTGTCTCCCCATGACAAAGGCTCCTTGGTTTTTTGAAATGACCTTGGAGAGCACTCTTTTGAAAGGTAAAGAAAGAACTTCGGCAAGAATTTATAGAGACTTCGAATGAGACTAATGCAGGACATGAGATCTACCATGATGAATTGCTGAAATTAGTCGACGATTATGTAAACAATTATGGTAAAAAATACAAGCAGTTCAATCACAGATCAAAACAATTCCAAACAACAACTATGCCCAAATTTGGGGGCCGAGGACAATCCTATGGTAGTTAGAAGTACCATCTAGCATAGCATATTAGCGCTAATTGAATGTTAATTTGATCAATTTGGGATTTAGGGCTAAATTGGGGAATTAGGGATTTCTTTAATTTGGGGGAAATCGGAATTAAGGTTAGGGTTTTAAGAATCAGGGTTCTAAATTAGGGAAGTAGGGTTTCTACAAAGAGGGTTAAATGATGGAAAAAGAGTGAAGAAGAATCACAAAGAGAAGGAAGAAGATGGTCGCGCGGACGTACGGACTGGTATGTACGGTCAAGGTTGAGCATGCAGTCACGTCTAGATGGGTTTGGGTTGGTGAAGGTTGGGTATGTAGAGAGATAAGAAGAAGAAGAAGAAACTAAGAAAAGAAAGGGAATGAAGTAAATACCTTGTTGTTGAAGAGAGAAAAAGAGATTACAGGATAACTTGTGGCTTCGCACCACCTTGGAATCACTAGATTTCCATGCATCACACATCTCTTGAGGAAGAGAAATAACTCTTTCTTCTTCTTTTTATCTCAAAATATCATGCATAAAAAACCCCAACAGCTAGACGTCCAAGCCTAAATAGGCTTTGGGCTGCCAATTACATAATTGCCCTTCAGTTCTTTTTTCTTCCCACTATGTCCCAAACCTCTCAAAACATCAAATAAATGTACTAACACCTAATCTAAGCTTTTTAAAAAATCCTAAAGTATGTAATATCCCATGATGTCTAGTGACGACAATGGCCCACGATCAACTATCTGATCAAACTGTCCATGCGATCCAACGGTCTGATCATAGCATCGCCGCGATCCAACTGTCCAAATCTCCCAACAAAGCAACCCATATGCATCTTCCCAGTGTGGGGCCTTCGAAGATGCACAAACATGCATGTGGGACTTCTACAATGGCTAGAAACTCGACCTGGGCCCGCCTGTCGGTCCCACGTGAAAATCACCTAGCCACAACGAAGCCGCTGGGGCTCTCCTCCTCCGGTATACTCGATGGGTTCGGATGTCCTCATCAAAGACTTATAGGGAAAGTCTTTCAACAACTCGGCACCGTCGATTTTTGGAATGAGAACTATCAAGGTCGCACCGAGACCCTGAGATAAGATGCTTCTAGAAAAAAATTCCGACATAAATCCAAAACATCCGCCCTAACCAGCTCCCAAAACTTCTGGAAGAAAATGATAGGAAAAACATCGGGCCCAGGAGCTTTATCTCCACACAGAGTCGAGAGTCGATTTTATCTCTTCTTTTGAAATGGGAGATTCAAGGAAATCAACATTTTATACCGAGAGGCGAGGGAAAGACAGGTTATCTATTCTCAGTCTTTGCCAGTTGTTGCAAGACAGGAGAGACTCGTATAAATGGGTGATGAAATTACAAATTTCGCCTTTATCCGTTGTTCTCATGCCATTGAGAACTAGAGAGGAGATTATGTTGACCCAAGCCCTTGCACTTTCCATGGAATGAAAAAAAAACTTGCGTTCTTATCCCCCTTTCAGCCATAAGGTTCTCGATCTTTGCCGCCATTTAATTCCTTCCTCCTTCATGAAAGAAGCATACTTCGCCTTCAAAACCAATCTTTCTTCCATGTCCCCTTCTGAGAGAGTACTTGCTTCTTCTTTGGAATCAAAATCTTAAATGTTGAGCAATATCGAATTAAATTTAGCAACTTGAGCTTTTTGCTTATTCTGAAGCTTGCAAATCCAACAACTTGGAAAAAGGACCACCAATCCATAACTAGCTGATTAAAACCTTCAATTTCCAACCAAGCTATCTTAAACCAAAACGGCTTAGGGCCCCAGCTTAGGTCAATCGCTTCTAAGATAATAAGCATGTGATCGGAAATGGTTCTTGGAAGGCTTCTTTGATTGACAAGAAAAAATTTTGCCTACCATTCGGGCAAAACAAGAAACCTATCAAGGCGAGAAAGAACTGCATTAACCTGGTTGTTAGACCAAGTAAATTTCGCCCCTCCAAGAGGAAGATTGATAAGATCGTGTAATCAAAAAATTGTCGCATGCTAGTCGTGATTCTGCCTCCTGTGAATTTTTCGAATGTGAATCGCATGACATTGAAATCCTTGCCAATGCACCAAGGGAGATCCCACATCTGTCTCACAGAGGATAACTGAAGCCACATCTATTCACAAGGAGTAACAGAATAGGGACCGTAGACCACAGTGAAGACCCATCGAAAATCAAAAGCTTTGTCCACGGAAACTGAGAAAGACCCACAAAAACTATCCTCCAGAACCCAAACGTCAGAATTGGAAGCTACAAGGATTCGCCCCATAGAGCTCGTAGCGTCTAGAGGGATCTAATCGAAATTTTTTATCCCCCAAAGTGAAGAAACCATACCTTTGTCTATAGTTTGTAGTTTAGTTTCATGCAAAGCCAGAACGTGTAGTTTAGTTTCCTGCAAAGGAAACTTATTATGAGCATTTATTTTTTGTAATCTTGTGATTTCTAAGTGTGTAATGATGTCTTTTTTAATATCCCTTGAAGTTTCATTGAAAAAATCGATCAATTTCCCAATGTTTCCCAAAAATAGCGAAACATTACACGATACATCCGATATTTCCATGCAATACGATTATGTTTCCATATCCCAAGGGTGCAATACATACATCGATACCGGCACTTAAAACATTGACAATAATTGATAAATAACATCAGAAGGAAGAAGAGATGGGAGGAAGCATATCAAGATGGGTTTCAACGTACCTTGATAGATATTCAAGATGGAGGACAAACATGCAAATATGAGAGAATACATTTCATTTTGACCAATCCAGTACCCCATATACATTTCATTTTGACCAATCTAGTACCCCATCAATTTCCCCTAAATCAGTTCCTTCCATCGTAATTGAGTTAACATACACATTAACATAAAATGTAAATGATAACATGATAGTTTCTTAAACTCCAATGATATAAATAAATTAAACTGCGCAAGACCCATGGATGTACCACCTAAAAGATTTCGTTAACACCTAGTTGAGGTTCACATATTAGATAATTCTTGAGTTTATTCAGAGGATTTGAGGGAAAAAAAAATGCAAACAATTCAACCCAGAATTTACCTTTATCACTGCTACAGCTGAAGATGATATTGCATGCAGGTTGTAGCTGCAAATGAATAAAAAGGGACATGACTCAAACCAAACTTATGATTATCTGAAATACAGATTATCAAAATTATCAATTGCAAGTGACATAGGGGGAAAATACTAACCCTCCCTCAAGAATAACAAGCAATTTTCCTTGAGAAAGACCACTCAACATGTATGCCATTTTAGCAAACCCGCCAGGGGTTACCTGAAAGAAAAACACAAACAAAAAAAAAAATAATAATAAGGATGTCTAAGAGAAAAGAAATAACAAAAATAGATGCAGAAATGTGACATCATATCACAATTAGATAGAATAAGAGCTGACAGACAACTCCAAGAAGAAGCATATGGGTGTGGATATCAAAGTAGAGAATGGATCCTGAAGATAGTAAAGCAAAATGAAAGGTTCATTCCAGGAGAAAATTGTCTTACATCACAACCGCCGAGGGGATCACCCCTTGCAGCATCAAATCCGGCTGATATAATGGTTAGATCTGGGTCAAACTCTAAAGCTGCAATGAAACACCACTAAATCGTAAGACAGTTGTTTGCAGGTAACAGCAAACAACTTGAACCGGAGCACGCAAGCTCACCTATCCACGTCATTTAAACCCATCACTAACTTAAATAAATAAATAAATAACATTATCTGTTAAGATACTAAAAACAACAAGTGAAGAACCTACACGCAAACAAGATAATTACAAGATTTTATATCAGACCTGCTCATATTGAGATAAGGAACAGGTCTATTAATTACAGGATTTTATATCAGACCAGTTCCTAGCTGAATCAGTCTCACTTCAAAAAAGAGGTGGGGATATTGACGCAGGACAGCCCTAATTATGATGCATGCTCATGAACATAATTAAACAGCGGAAATAAAAGGAATAAATGATCTAAAATTCTAGCAGTAATCATCATAACTGAGAAAATCATAAAGGAAACATGCAATGGAGCGGCCATCACCACAACCATGGAGTATGGAGTTCAATTACTACTTAGGTTGGATCCGGCGAGGGATGAGACCTCCCGATCTTGCATGGTCACACCCAATCGATCAATGAAGATCACTAGTCTGAGGAACCAAGAAGATTCTCGGATTAGGGATTTGAAAATTTGGGAGTTTAGGGTTTAGATCGGTTCTCAAGATTTTGATCAAAGACGGATTAGCCAAAACCGGAAAATAGAAGGAAAAAAATTATTACCTTGAAGAAGTTGGAGGGGCACAAGAAGAAATTAGAAGAAGAAGATCAAGGGAAGAAAAGAAGCACCATTAGAGAGAAGAGAGGAAGGAGGCAACCAAAGGGTTTGCTTTTCATTAATCAATAGTTGAAATTCGGATTTAGGGTTTTAGCCCACTTAAATAAGCAAATAAAGACATAAAATTACTAAAATACCCCTAGAATAAGCAAATAAAGACATAAACTTACTAAAATACCCCTAACTAAGCAAAAACGAGCAAATAACATAAGTACGGGAAAGTTCGGGCGCTCGGTCTTCTTTCTCCAATCTTCCTTCACATGTGTCTTCCCTGAGTGGGGTCTTCTATATGTCCAATCACATGTGAAAGGTCTTCAGCTCCTCAATAGTCGCCTATCCACAAGGATGGCACTTGTGGTTGGCACTTTCTTCATTAGTATACCTTGAATGCGCTTGTGTCCGCATCAGATACCTTGTGTCTTCAAATAAATAAATAAATAAATAAACATGAGAATTAGATTAGCCTCAATCACATTCATGAACTCTAATGGGGATATCACATCATGTGCACCTCTACGCACGTATCAGAGGAGGCGGTGGGCCCAGTCTCTCTGTGGCTTGGTGAGTACCCATTTTAAAGACCCACATGGCATGTACATGCATCTAGAAGACCCCACATTGGAAAGATGCAGGTGGGCTACTAAAGGAGGACATTTGGACCATTGGATTTGATGGACACGACGATTGGACTGTCGGATCGCATGGATGACATGATCAGACTGTTGATCGTGGGCCATCATAGATTTTAGGATTCTACATTACTTCGTTATTTTAGTGGTTTGGATTACATATACTACGGTTATTTGCTTTTATTTTGGGTTTTATTACATTATTTGAGAGATGGGATGTAATTGCAGACAAAAGAACTAATAGCCCGTGAGCACATCATTGCTTTGATGATCGACAACATGCGTCTCATAAATACCTTGATTTTCCACTAGCTAGAAGAATAATTTGGTTTAATTAGTAATGCCAAAGAGGAAAATTTTGACCAACCAGGAAATTTTCTGAAAAACCTACCTTGCAATAGCATCCATTGTTGTCACCAGTGTCCAGAGAACCGGTACCGCTACATGTATAGATGACTGAGGATAAGGAAAAATGTACCAATATCATCGATACTCAGAAAAATATCACCAATGGTAACATTGGGAAAAAGGGTGGAACGATTCAAGGAAACTTCAAGAGATGTTAATGAAGTTTCTATGGATTGGGGATAAGGAAACATGTATCAATATCGCCAATATTATCGTCGATACACAGAAAAATATCACCAATGGTAACATTGGGAAAAAGGGTAGAACTATTCAGTGAAACTTCAGGAGATCTTAATGAAGTTTCTGTGGATTTTTTGTAACCATTGAGTTCCAGCCTGTCTCCACTTCGAGTCGAGATTTCTACCCCAAATCCAAGACTTTGATTCACCTACCGAAAGCAAATCCCACAAAAAAAAAAAAAAATGATTTTTCTTTTTCAATGTTCCAGATTTCTTCTCAATTTTCTTGCAAATTTCTGGCGTTTTACAGATGTATCCCTGGTATAGGCAATATTATTGCTTGTATCACTATCATCGAGGAATGGTTTTAGGATAAAATAGTATACTCTATTTCTGAGAATTGGGATCAAATACTATGTATAGGGAATAGGTGCCCTTAAATATGATTTTTTTTTTTCTTAGTTGTGCACATGCACATAGCAAGTGGAGAAGGAAGAGGAGTTTCCAGCCAGAAACTGGTCTACAGAAGAATTTCCTGCCAGAAACTGCTCAAAAGAAATCATCTATCCAGAATGCCAGGCCATTTTAAAGAGAAGAATTTCAGTATAATAAAATCCAAGGTTTCAGCTCATGCTTTCCACAGAGCAGAAAATTATTAAACATGCTATTAAGCAGCTCCATGCTCCAGAAGAACAGAATTAATATTTTCATAATTTATCAGATCACAAACTCAACCCAATTTATCATTATTTCATATCCAAAACATGTTCCATCAACCTAATTGGCAAACTGTGTTATTTTTGTTGGAAGTAGAAAAGATAAACAGACCTATGGGAAGAACAACATGCTGGAATGCAAAAAAGTAATCATCATCCCCAACTCCCCCACGCTTCCAAGGCACATTCACAGAAAATCCTTCTGCACCCATGATCCCGACCTGTAGAGCAAGAAAGTGAATTCATACCACTAACTGAAACCAAGGAATCCATTGACTAACTAAAATATACAACCGAAACTCTGTGTACATTTTAAATAAGCATGAGCCCTAAGAGAAATAACCCACAACAAAAAAAAATGTCTACAAAGAGTTTTAACTTTCAAATAAGCATCATGCTACAGGCCAACAGCATTAGAGATATCTAGTTAGAGCCGATAAGCGTGAGCCCTAAAATTAGGTTAAGTCGGACAATGCTTTCAATTATACGCAAAGGGCAAAAAAAGATCAAGAAGATATTAGAAACGGTCGATGCTTACTTTAAAAACAAACAATAAAGAACTAACTATTGCTTCAAAAGTTCAGAGAATCCTGATAGTCACATGTTTATACTTGCTTGAATGAAGGTTAGAAGACTGCCCAGATACCAAGAAAGGGAAAAGAAGAAGAAGAAAGAAAGAAAGAAAGGAAAAAAAAAAAAAAAAAAAAAGCAACAACAAAGAAAGAAAATTATTGGTTACAAAGTAAGAACAAGGAAAGCCTGGTGCTGGCTGTTAAGAAAATTTTGATAAAAGAAACGAAAAGAAAAAAGTGACAAAAAAACAATGTTTAAATTTAAAAGATTCCATATCACGGGAAACAACAGGAAATATTGCATGTAACAAATGTTGTCAAAATTGTTATCATATCGCAAATTGTAATAGGGGTTGAATCATATCGAATCACAAATCATATCGTAAATCATCATAATTTTTTTATGATTTTCTTAAAAATATGAAAAATATAAACAAATCAGTAAAAAAATTAAAAACTCAGTGATCATCATGTGGCCATCAATATGCACCAAGTAATACCATGTCAAGATAGTGTTTAAGGATTATTACCTTTCCTTCTTTTTTTCCCTTTTTTTTTTTTGTCTATCGAGATATTTTCCTTCAAAACCATACATGGATACTTTAATAATTAATGTTCTTACTGCCTTTCTTGAATGTAGAATCACATTGGAAAAGCGGCATTTGATTCTGTAGACCGACCAAAAAAAATATTTTTATTTCTAACTATCATTCCACAATACATATAAGTCAACATGAGCATAACCATCCATAAAACCATTCAAGATAAGTCATACGTCAATTTGGTGTTTTGACCGGTTTAGAAGTAAGAAATCAAATAATAATAATAATAATAAATAAATTTTTAAAAAAAATTAAAAAATTAAAAGCTCTATGATTTCTTGTTAAAGAGAATTTATATCAATTAATCTCTTATATAAAATAAATAAATAAAAAGCATTCCCCCTTTCTAAATGATTCATTTTCTTTAAGTTTTTTCTCTAAATGATTCTTAAAGCCCCTACCAAATTAAAAACATAAAATGAAAGCCAAATGAAGTATACAATAGAAGAAAGCAGGTATAATTTCAATCGTAAATCTTAGGATTCAAACGATAGAATCATAGGATTTATATAAAAACGGATTCGAAGGTGGGATTCAAATCATTTTGCTTAAGATTTGACTTAAATTATAAATCATAAGATTTTGACAACAATGCATGCAACATATAATGTATCGCAGTATAAGAGAAGTATTAGAATACACATATCAAACGTTAGTGACACTTCATACGTTAAAAGGCACTTGATTACACACTTAGAATTCAAAACACTAATACACACACACACATTTGACATCATTCCCCCAAAAGAAATTTTAAGAAAAATTAAATTTAAATGAATAATGCCACCGATTTGGGAGCCACTCGATCTATGGCACTCATCCCACTAATGCATATCCCTAGGTATTTGACATCATTCCCGAAAATTAATTTTAGGTAAAAATTGAAATTAAATTCAAATAAATAGCATTGTCAATTTGAGAGACCACTCAATGCCCCAAATTCATGTAATATATGACACTCGTTCAACTAATCCAATTGGCCCAAAATTATGCTTCTTTTTTTTTAACACACGCACACACACCCCACACACTCATCCCACTAATGCATATCCCTAGGTATTTGACATCATTCCCGAAAATTAATTTTAGGTAAAAATTGAAATTAAATTCAAATAAATAGCACTGTCAATTTGAGAGACCACTCAATGCCCCAAATTCATGTGATATATGACACTCGTTCAACTAATCCAATTGGCCCAAAATTATGTTTTTTTTTTTTTTTTTTTTAACACACGCACACACACCCCACACACTCACGCTAGTGGAATTTCACCACCCATGGGTACTCGAACCCTTGACCGGGAGTTGAAACTCCTGAGAGTCTACCACCCGGCCCAAAATTATGTTTACTTCATCATTCAAATTTCAAATCGATGGACATTTATTGGACGATGAAGAATGGAAAATATCCAGAGGTCCTATTCAACAAACAACTGTTCAGCATGCAAATCATTGGCTAGGATCGTTGAAACAATTTGATTTCGGGACCGAGACTTAGTAACAACAGCTCCCACTTTTTAATTGGTCTACTTTGAGTTGATATGGGCACAAATTAGGTGAGTCCAGGGTTACATCTTAGTGGGTGAGTCCCTAACTGCAAGGCCCACCTTGACGAATCTATTGAATACCACCTTGACGAATCTGTTGAACATCCACATCGGTATACAACAAAGATGGGTTGTGCGACCGCGCAACTAAGGACAAAGTGCTGGGGAGCTGGTAAAGCATATACCTGATCGAGTTGCATTCGCGCGATAGAGATACGTTGTGTGGCCACATTTAATGGGTCTGTAAATACCCACCCCCCCAAAAAAAAAAAAAAAATTGGAGATCAGAAAGAGAGAAACAAGGATCAGACGGAGAAACATTTGGAAGCTTTCGGGATCAAGAGGTTCAGAGTCTAGGTATCCCATGGATCGAAGCACGGGAGAAGGGGAGAGAGAAGATGAAACGAGCAGGGAGAGCCTGTTGCGCGACCGTGAAACAAAGATCTCAAGTGACCTATGTGTTATGCAGCTTTCACAGATTCATCATGGATTATGAATTCAATACGTGTCCTGTCCATGTTGGCGTGAAGCAAGGGTTCCGAACCCGCAAAACTATTTTGTCACTGAGACGGATTCTCTATAAGTCGAAATCTTCTAATGAATTACTTTCAATAACATTAATCAAATGTATTTTGTTTTCGAATCAAAAGCAATGTAAGGGATGTAACAAGAATTCAGATAAATGAAATAAAATGATGATGATTATTCTTTGATTAAATTTCTTTTATTATTATTGAATATAGATAATCCAATCTCCGACACATATTTCTGATCAAAACAAAATGACGACTCTACTGGGGATCGAACCCAGAATCTCTAGTTGGAATATCTATGTTTAATACTATCAACAAAATGATCAAATGATGCTTGTCATCAAATGGCACTATAATAGCGTGCAAGTGCTTATATGTTTAGCACACTTAAGGTTGTCAAATTTCGTAAGACAAAAGTAATACCAAACAAATCACAAGAACTACCGGATCAAACTACTCTACATGTTTGAAGATAGCTCAAGATCGACTAATCATCTTAAGAAAAGATGTCGCTCGGTTTCAAGATTAGTTGAACTATGTATTTGCAAAACAATTGGTGGTATAACCCTAGAAAGACCATAGGTTAGGCTCTTTCAAAAATTCATATATTTTGGGTTATTTATGGTGTATTTGTTTGGAAGTTCGGCCAACCTAACTGCCTCTGCTAACCTAACTTCAAGTTCGAGCTAAAAATTAAAAATCTACCGAAAATTCGGCCAACCTAACTTTTGCTTCGGCTAGCCTAACTTGAAATTCAGCAAACCTGAGAGAAGTTCGTGTCAAATTCCAACAATGCGAACTTTTGAATTTCGTGAGAATTTGTCCAGACGAGTTTCACCCCAGGCCAGCCGAATTTTAGATAAATCTTATCCCGCACAATCCAATAGTCGTTGGATCGAATTCGGTGAAATCCGGTTAGCCGAACCTATTCTTAGGCTAGCCGAATTTAAAATATATTTGGCTATAAATAGGGACCTTCTCTCATTCATTTGAACAACAAAAAATCACTTTATATCTTCTGCAAGTGAGAGAGAAGCTCAGGTCATCGACAAGCTAATTGTGTGGTATTTATAATTTCTTTTAAACTTATTCAATTCCCTTTCTCAAAATCATTTCAATCTTATTTTAAAGAGTAATCTATACTCCTCTTGAGATCTAAGAGAATTGAATCAGTAGCATTTGGGTTTTTCATTTTAAAATACTTTAGAACCCTATACTCTTTCTGTCGAGCGAATATCGCCTCCTTTACATTCAAGAAAGAATATCTCTGCTACAAGCTTCTACCGCATCTTCGAATCTACATTTGAAGATAAGTACATCATCTATTTTATTTCATTTTAGGTTTTTCTGAGATAGCCGGTGAAAATCTCAGTGGGTTGATTTGTGATAGCACGTGAAAATCACAAAGTGGGTTTTTTTGTTTGTGATAGCCCATGAAAATCACAAAAGCAGTTTTATTGTGATGAGCCCATGAAAACCACAAGGAACTATATAAGGTTGTTGAAAGGGATAGTTGCTGAAAGGGAAAGAAGAGGAGCCATGTCAACCACTTCTGTTTTGACTGGTGCTGTCACAATCTCGGCTGGATCAGCTGCAGTCGAACGCTCGATGTCGACCGTTTGGTGTTGCTCAATGATAGTCGCGACTTGCTGAACTACCTCTGCAGAAGTGTCCATAAATGTTGTCTCTTCAGAGACGTTCTTCTCAACCTCGACCGATTTCTCAAGTATTGCAGTTACATCAGCCGTTGCAGATTCGGTCAGAGTCAAGGTCTCACCAACTGTTGCAGATGACGAGGGAGTTGTTGGAACCAAAGCTTGCTTGAAAGGTCGAGTAGGGGATATCAAAATTCTCCTACGAACAATTGTTGCAGGCAGAGAAGAAGTTGGTTGGGCATGTTCCGATTCAGCAGAAGGAGCATTAGCCATGGGAAGACTACTTGAAAAATCATCCCTTGTGCTAGTCGTGGTATCCGAATCCACCACCACTGTAGCCGCAAGAGTAGGATCTCTGAGAATCACAGGAGTGATGATGGTCGTTGCTATTCTATCCGCGAATGTAGGAAGCGCGGAGGAAGTGCAGCCAATGGAATCGCTGGTATCAGCTGCATACTTGAGCCAAAACTGATTTAGGTAACTCCCGAGTCACTGAAAAGATTAAAATAAAGATGATAAACATGGGAGTGAGGATATCAATTCGAGCAATAGCATAAAGTGAATGGTCTCCACCTAGGTTAGATGGGATTGCGTGTCTAACTAGTAAGCCCTGGATGGATTTAGGATCCTTTATTATGGTTGCTAACGGCCGAACTGTAGTAGGAAATGGTGGTCGTTGGGGGTGATAAGTTTTGACATATTTTTCAATTGGAAGGCCAATACTTTACTTTAAAATATTCTTTGAAAGTTGTAATAGCCTCAACAGAAGAAGTATTCATTGGTTTCTTGGCTTTCTTTAGCGGCCGATGCTTTGTACTTAAAAGAGGTTTGGGAGGAACTAATTGTTGGAAAGAAAAAATAGGAGGATTCGGGAGAGGACGGATACCTCCCAAGTCATAAATCTTCCTTGGGGCCATCTTTTGTGGTCGAGCGGCAGCCAAGATGTCAAGATGTTCTTGAGTGATTTGCGGGACATGTGCAATCGCACATTTGCATATGTGATCACATATGCGCACACTCAAGTGGAAATTGCATATGCTACAGTGGCATATGCGATTTTCACACATCTGCAATCACATATGCCACATAGGCGAGAATATGCAATCGCATACAGCATTTGTGATCTCATATTCGCCAACGGTCAGAAATCTGACTGTTTTCTGACCGATGGGATTTTTTTAAAAATAAATAAAATATCTAATTTTAGTCTATAAAGGGGCATTCAAAACACTCCTACATGCACTCAAAGTTCAAACTCTCTCTCTCTCTATCTCCATTTTCTACTCTCTTACATTCTCATCTCTCTTACATAATTCCAAGGCCCAAGCTCCATCCATATTTCTTTCAAGTTTGAAGTTTCAATCAAGGGACAAGGATTCAAGAATCAGGAAAGTAAAGCAAACAAGATTCAAGATTACATCGAAATTAAACTCTCTAGAAATCCGAAGGGAGATTGTAAGACCTGAGGCCCCGAAATCTGGTTCGTACACTGGATAGTCGTTGGCTGCAGGTCCATTGGCCCCGAGAATGTTTTGACTTGATCATAATGTTGTTCTGTTAGCGAGCCACAAGCCGTATTTCAACCCGATGTCCGAAGTTTAAGATATAGACTTAAAATTAAACAATCTGAGAAATGACAATTATGTCCTTATTTTATCTGGCGGAGCCCCTCCATCGAGTTTTCAAAATCCGTTAAGTCCAAGAGCCTAACCGTTGTGACCGTAGTCGAGTTACGGAGTTACTGGCGAAAACGGCATGTCAATAGGACACCCGGATTGTAAGTTATGAATAGATATGCACATTTATTTTTTGATAAAATATACTCAAATGACCTCGATGTTTTTAAAATCCTTGAAATACGTTAGTTCAAATTACTTAAATTACATTGTTATATTGTTACCATAAGCTTACACTTCTCAAAAACATCACAAAACACCTCCCAAATCTTCTTTTTAAACAAAAACTAATTTTAAAACCAGTTTCAAGTCCATAAACATAAAAACACTCTTTCAACATCTCATTTCCAGCACTCTCTTTCTTGTTGAGTGTGAAGTTGAGTAGAAGAAGAAGAAGAAAAGGAAATACAAGCTGAGGTTGAGAGCCAATCCTCTAATAGTTACAGGTGAGTGCATAGATTAGGAGCACGCATATATGTGCGTTGGGGTTTCCTTGAAAACCCTATTGCTGAATCTTCTAATTTAGGGTTAGGTTATTGCTGGATTTTCATTTAGGGTTAGGTGATTGCTGAATTTTCTAATCTAAGGTTAGGTTATTGCTGGATTTTCTACTTTAAGGTTAGGTTATTGCTGGATTTTCTAAAGGTTCTTACTGAATTTTTCTGATTTAGTTAGTGAGATTATTAATGGAAGGTTGGATGATAGAGATGATTTAGTTTTGTTTAAATTCATACGTATTGCCATTGGTTTCTCTCTGTCCCTTACAAAGTCCGCCCGCTACCTGTTTGACAAAACGTTTAAAATAATTATCCTTCCTCCTTTTGATGTAGTTACTTCTTGAGAAAAAGCATGCTTATGGCATGAAGTCTTATAGCGGAATGAATCCCGGATTGAATGTAGATTGGCTAAGTAATCATGTGCATATCATATGCATGGTTCATAGTTGTTGTAACATTGTATGATTGAGAGTGAATGATTCATATCATGGTATGGTGATCATAGTGGGTTGTGTTGCGACAGACGATGTGTCTATGAGTAGTATGTGAATCATTTAGATACAGGATGCATTACATGAGACCCCTATAAGAAACTTAAAATTCATGAGGAGACCACATGAGAAAGGTCATCCTATGCTTGTCTTGAAAAACATGTTATATTGTGATTGTGTGTGGACTCATGCATACAGTGATTATATATGCGATGAAACATACTTTGTTATGACTTGAGTTGGACACCACACCGAAAATGTGTAATTCGACAGGACATGATTAGAGGGTCCATGGGTGAAAGTCCCTAAACCCCGATTGGTACCATTGGGAGCAACCAATGCCTAGACCAGGTGGAAGAACAGAGCGCTGGAATGCCGAAATACCAAAGTAGGCAGCGACTCCCACCAACGCATGTCGATTGGTTGAGAGGTTTGACCTGACATGCTTATGGGCAAGTAAAGATAGGTTGTGTGTGACGAGCTCGTAAATTGTTCGCTATCGTTTTGCCAGGCGACTTATAACTTCTCACTGTTAGGAAGATAGTGAGGTTCAACACAAGTGGGTTAGACTAGTTCGGCCCGTGAACAATGTAGTCCCACCTCTGTAGTTGGCAACGGTGGAAAAGTCTATACAAGTGGGTAGTAATCATATGCGAGTCTCACCTCTGTTTCAGACCTTAGTGATCCAATGGGAAAATGTGAAAAGTTGTAGAAACGTTGAAAGAGTATGTTACAAGTGGGTAGAAGTCCCACCTCTGTATATAAACATGATTTGGAACATAAAAAGTGGCATAATGCATTGTATCTATATTTTATTGTTATCAGTCTAGCAGGCCTGTGCATTATATGAGCATGACATAAACCATGCATTTTCACTACACACGTACTCACTGGGCTTAGTAGCTCAAGCTTTCCTTTCTATTTTTTGACAGGTGAGAGTAGGGAGCTGTAGGAGTAGAGGCTACAGACTCCGGTTGTCTTTTTTGTTTTGTACATATCAGTGTATGTATTTGTTTTGTAATACCCTAAATATGTATATCAGGTATAGTAAATATGACATGGTTTATGTTTTGGTTTTGCCGTGATATGCTCAGTTGTACACAGTAATATATGTTGAATATGATGAAATTTTGAGAAATGATACGTGTTTGTCGTCTTTACTTTCAGAAATCCTCCACAGTAATTATGGGACTAAATACGTGATAGTTGGAAGTCCCAAAATCGGAGTTCTACGGAGGCTGTCAACCAAAATTTGGTATATAGTAATCATGGATTACCAACACTAGATTTAGGGTCGTGACAAAGGTCATGGAGTATATGGATAAACAATCAAGAAGGAGATGCGATAGTGCCCTACGTCAAGAGGAACATATGAAACAAGATACATATGAATATATAAATGTAATTAATGTAGATGAAGCTAGTCTCACTCCCCCTACTTCGACAAGCCGGTCTAGACCACAACCATAACCAACGGCCTCAAAAAGAGCCCGATGGCATGGGCCCATGGATAGATGGTGTAGACCACACCCCAAACATGTGATCGACCAAAAGGGTCGGGGCAAAGGGTCGGCTCAAAAAACTTTAGAAAACCGGTACAAACAAAAAAATAAGAAAACCACTATTCAATATATTGTTAAGTGGTTTTACCAAACCGGCAATGCTTTCAACACTGTTAAATCGAGAAGCTTCAAAGTTATAGTTGAAGCTATAGGTCAATTTGGACATGGGCTTAAACCTACTTCATATCATGAAATGAGTGAAACATGCCTGAAAACCGAATTTGATTATACACGATCCTTTATAACTGAATATAAGGAATCGTGGTAAACATATGGGTGTTCACTCATGGCCGATAGATGGACCGATAGATCCGTTCGGTCTCTCATTAACTTTCTATTAAATTGTCCAGCTGGGACAATGTTCTTGAAGTCCGTAGATGCATTGGATCATTCACATACTGGAGAAGACTTGCTTAACTTACTAGATAATATAGTTGAGTAAATAGGTGAGGAATATGTTATACAAGTAATTACGGACAACGCAGCCTCATATGTAATGGTCAGTCGTCTTCTTATGAAGAAGAGGTGTCGTTTATTTTGGACCCCTATGCGGCCCATTGTGTTGATCTTATGTTAGAATATATAGGTAGGTTATTTATAAATATGTTCACAAGGGGTAAAAGAATCACGGTCTTTATGTACAAACACGTCATTCTTCTCAGTCGAATGAGAAAACACATTGGGGTAACTTGCTACGTCCAGCAGTCACCCGTTTCGCTACCGCCTTTTTAATACTACAAAGATTACATGCAAAAAAAATCAGAACTTATAAGTTTTATAGTGTTAGCCGATTTTACAAGTGGGCCTTGGTCAAAGAAGGCAGAAGGGAAACAGGTTCAACAAACAATCCTTTCACAAAATTTTGGACACAAGTGGTAAAGGCGCTAAAAGCATCCAAGAACTTAGTCACTGTATTGCGATTGGTGGACGGGGATGAGAAGCCTGCAATGGGTTACATATATGATGCGATGGAGAGGGCGAGAAATAAGAATCATGGACCATTTTAACTATAGAGATTGTGATTACAAGCCAATTATAGATATCATAAATAAAAGATGGGGCAGCCAAATGTCATCTCCATTGTATTCGACTACTTACATCATTAACCCAGCTTGTTTATTCACTTCTGCTGATCCAACAGAAGCACTTACTATACATATAGTTGGATTTATTGATGTGTTAGAAAGAATGACTCCAGATAGAGAAGAACAGGACAAGATCTCAGCTTTACCGGACTTCTATACAAAGAGTGAGGGCATATTCTCAAGGGATATCGTCATTAGGCATCGGAAAATGAAATTACCCAGTAAGTACTATGAAAGTCAGTCTTACAAATAGTTTTCTTACAATGTAATCTACAAAGTGACTCTTAAGTCTAACCTACTTAAACTGTTTTTCTCAGCTGACTGGTAGGCTGCCTATGGAGTGGACCCGAACAGGAAGGATCCAACTCTAAAGAAGCTGGCTATGGGGATTCTTGGACGCACGTGTTTTGCCAGTGGTTGCAAGCACAACTGGAGCACGTTCGAGGCGGTAAGTTCAATAATTGTAAACTTCAATTTTTTAGTGTAAGGCATAAGCTAAATTAATTACCTAAATAGCTAATGCCAAATGCGCTTTCTTTCATGCAGATTTATACCAAGAAAAGGAATCGCTTTGAGCAAAAAAAACTCAACAACTTGGTTTCTGTCCAATACACTAAAAAATTGCGAGAACGATTCCAAACTAGGAAAGAAAAGCTTGGTTTCTTTGACCCTATTTTCTTGGATGAGTTGGATGCAGATAACGAGTAGGTCGTACAGACGGAGGACCCAGTATTTGTTGGAGATGACCTAACATGGGCGCAAGTTGAAGATGTCGCATACAGATTGGCACCTGGAGAATGTACCACTCGAAGGCAAAGGATGGGGGGAGCCGGGGGGAGAGTAGTAGCAGTCAACCCGTTGAAGAGATTAAGGAGATAGGAGGAGATGAAAATGATCAAGCTAAAGATCCACCATTGGATGTTCATAAAGTATTAGTACGTACAGATGATGAACAAACAGAAGAAGAAGAAGTGTATGTGGAAGAAGGAGATGAATCGGATGATGATGGTGGTGGTGATCAAATGCCACAATGGCAAATAGATCAATGTATATAGTAGATGATTAGATCAATAATAAATAAATAGCATTTTCATTTTGTTTACTTACTAAGTGTGTTGATGTTGATTGTTAACTATACTGTTGAATGTTGATTGTTGACTATACTGTTGAATGTTGAATCGTTGATTGATATTTGTTAACTATATTGTCGAATGTTGATGACTAAATATTTAATACATTGTTTAATTGGTTTTATTTTACTTAAATGTATTGCAAGGGCATATAAAATTATTTATCTATTAACTTAGGAAAGTTCCCCCTACTTTCTTATATTTTATTCATTTTTTTTCTTATTTTCCCCTATTTTTCTGATTTCTTTTTAAATTTTTTGAAAAAAATATATATATATAGGCGACCACATATGCGATTGTGCGATCGCATATGCGCACAAGCATATGTAATCGCACACGATCGCATGTGCGATTTGACAACATTGTTCTTCTCTACGAAGGGCATGAAAGACGGACTATGGTCAGAATTGTCAACATAGAAGAGTCCTTGTAGATACTCATCGACTGTAGCATTCTCCAGAACAGTATGTAGAATTCGTTCACCTGGCATGTTCCTGATTGAAGAGTTGTGGTCGAAAGTATGCAACAAACCACATCTGTACAAGACATATAAGTCCCCGGTCGAATATAGCCCTTCAATGTTGACTTCTTAAAAACCTCTGTATAGGTGACTGAGAACGAATGGCGCCATGCTACCCATTGCCCTTGAAGAAGGCATTCAAGCAGAGCAACATATTCGGTCATAATTTGTTGGGTATTAACACACAGAAGATGTTGACAGATTCAAAAAAGAAAGAAAGCAAGCATTTAAGCTCCTCAACCGGTCTTGTAGTTTTGCAGTACTCATCGACTGTAGCATTCTCCAGAACAGTATGTAGAATTCGTTCACCTGGCATGTTCCTGATTGAAGAGTTGTGGTCGAAAGTATGCAACAAACCACATCTGTACAAGACATATAAGTCCCCGGTCAAATATAGCCCTTCAATGTTGACTTCTTAAAAACCTCTGTATAGGTGACTGAGAACGAATGGCGCCAATGCTACCCGTTGCCCTTGAAGAAGGCATTCAAGCAGAGCAACATATTCGGTCATAATTTGTTGGGTATTAACACACAGAAGATGTTGACAGATTCAAAAAAGAAAGAAAGCAAGATATTTAAGCTCCTCAACCGGTCTTGTAGTTTTGCAGTACATAGTCATGAAATTGTTGTATCCTTTAGTGTTCTTATTGGGGAAGTTCTTGCGCTGTCCATTTTTAACCTTTACGTGATAAATCATCCCAAAGGGTAAAAGTTTAATCAGATGGCAGATGTCTTTGATGGAGATGCTCAACGGACCACAACCGAACATGAAAGTGTTGGTAGAAGTACTCCTGAACGATGTCAACGTGAGAAGAAGAGGAATCTTAGGTAAATACTCAGAGAGCAATAGTTTGAAGCATTCGAAAATACCGAGTTCTCTCCATAAATACCCACATTGGGCCGATACTCTGTTGAACCAATCTTCCCATCCAGGAAGTGGTTTCGGCCACAATCTCAGTGTCTTTAACGCATTGGTAGCATCAGGAACAACCCTGGATTTGATAATGATGTTTTCTCCCGGGCAGATTGGGAAGAGATCTAAAGGCCGCAATGATTCGGCCGAAACTTCTGGAGAGAATGAAGGACCCAAGCAGAAAGCATCCTCATGGATTAGAGACTTAGAAATCGTGTCTTTTGTGCATCCTCCTACAAATAGATCCATCACCGACATTATGTCATGTCTTTTTCGATCGAAGGTGGGTTTCGACGATGAAGTGGAAGCCATGACTGAAAGATAGGAGCAGAGTAATGGAAATTTCAGAAGACGTAATACAGAGGAAGAAGGATGAGAATCGTAATGGAAGCGAATATGAAGCCGCATATATATAGGCAATTGGAAAGCTGCATAAAGTGAAATCATGCCTATTGTGCAAAACAGCTCTTTTGAGACACGTGTTAGTATATTATTAATCCAACGTCTAGAGGCGGTGCGACCAGCGCTGGTAATAGCGGTCAACGGCAGTTTGTATTTGGGTGACACGTGTGAACATTTATGGCAACATTTATGAAATTTTCAAACGTCGCAGTCACTTTCTTCGAATTATCAAAACCCTCTTAATCCTAAACCTAAACCCTAACCCTGAGTTATCAAGTCAAATCCCCCATTTTTATTAATTAATTTAATTTTGCTTATTAATCTCACTCATTATTTGGCTTCATATATTGGTCATGCATCATGTTAGTTGATGGTACCTCATTTAACATTGTTGGATTTGGTAGTTCAGCATAATGTGTCTTTGTTCTTATCATCTATCTTGCATCCCCCCGAATTCCCCTTGAGTCTTTAATATGTATGTAAACTAACAAAATCTCTAAATTGTCATGTCACATTCTTTCCTTCTCATTATGCTTTCAAGGACCTCAAGATGGGAAGACAATTGTTGGAGGTCATTACATGAGTAACTCAACCCTCGTGGGTAAATGGATTGGCATTTTGGATCGGAGATAGGCAGCTTGGTGGATAGATATCATTGCCAGAAAATATGGCACTGAGGATGGGGTTGGTTCTCCCCAACATCTACTTGCTCTGCATAAAGGATGCAGAATCCATCAATCATCTTTTCGTCCACTGCCCCTTCACTTATGGGGTGTGGTCATGCCTCTTGCTACTCATGATCTGTTTCTTGCTTGGCATGGTGGAGGTGCAGGTCAAGACCATAAAGCTTTCTAGCACCTGACTATCACAATAGTTCTTTGGGCCATTTGGAGAGAGAGAGGAACAATTGTTGCTATCAAAACTCCTCATCTTCTTCCTCTCAGGCGGTGGCTTTAGTATCTAAAGATGTCGCGAATTGGTCGTTATGCCTCTTAATCTTTTATTTGTGTTCTTTCTAGCATTTTAGGCTTGTAGTTGCCTATGCTTTGCCTTGCTGCCAGACTTTGAGTTGTGTAGTTCGTTTAAGCTTTTGAGTTCTTGTTCTGTTTCTTTTCGCCTTTAGCATCCTTCAATAATATTTTCTTCAACCTTCAGAAAAAGAAGGAAAAAAAAAAAAAGGAAATATGTTTTGATCTGTTGAAAGAGACAAGTATGCTAGATGCCAAACAAGCAGATACACTAATAGGTCCTCATCACAAGCTTGATCCTAACGAAGGAGAGTTAATAATAGATCTAAGTATATATAGAAAATTCGTCGGCAAACTTATCTAACCATCACTAGGCCCAATATTCCCTCTATTAGTGTGGTTAGTCAGTATATGCAAGCTCCCAGAGCTATACATTTAGTTGCGGTCATGAGGATTCTTAGATACTTGAAACATGAACCTGAGAAAGGTTTCTTGTATAGATCTTATGGCCATCTTGGGGTAACTAGCTATTCAGAAGCGGATTATGCAACGTCTAGACATGATAAGCGAGACTATAGACTATTACACTTTTCTTAGTGGTAACGTGGTTACCTAGAATAAGTGAGAAGCATAATATTGTCGTCCAGTGCTAAAACATAATACAGATCCATGGCACACACAACTTGTAAATTAGTCTAACCGAAATCATTTCTAGAAGAATTAGGGTTTGTGTTTCAAACTCAAATGAGACTACAATGCGACAATCAAGCTACTATGCATATTGCCAACAATTTAGTGCTCCATGAGATAACAATTAAATGTCAATTGTGACTTCATTCAAGATAAGATCTCTCATAAGCAAATTGTCATTCCATATATTTCGTCGCATAATCATATTGTGGATTTGTTCACCAAAGCATTTGGAAAGTTTTAGTTTGAAAAGCTTACATCTAAGCTGGGCGTGCATAATATCTATATACTCTAGGTAAATGTGTTAAACGTACATTTTCCAACGTGTGGACCCTACGGGCTTCTGGGCTTACACATTTATGTTTGCGTAAAGTTTTAGGCCCATTGTTATATCTCTCTTTAAGTCACTCAAGTAAGAGGATCAATATTGTAATTTCAACAAATACGTGAAAGCACTAATAAAATATAGAGTTGGGACATGTCGAGGCTATTCTCTCTCTAGCTATTCCACTCTTCTCTCCATTCCTCTCTTCCTTTTAATTTTATCTTTTACTACATAGTTATGAATATTGTTGGACCCCTCTGTACCATATTTGTATCCTGGATACATCTCTGTCCAAAGCCATACCCATACCCATACCTGAAGGTGTTTTAATGATCACGGCCATAGCAAATGACTATGAATGAGTCGTCATCACTAGAATAACTCATCCCTTTTTTTCACTCACACACCCCACATGGGCACTTGAACCTATGATCTAAGTTGAAACGTTGTGCGTCTACCATTAAGCCATGCAATGAGACCCCAGAATAACTCATCCCTTGGCCATACAATGTGAAGCAATATCCATGACATAGAATTGAGGTAGAGTTCCCCTCAATGTTGTTAAATAGCATATGCGATCGTGTGCGATTGCATATGCCTGTGAGCATATGTGATCGCATAATCGCATATACGGTCGCACATTTTTATTTTTTTTTAACATTTTTCAAAAAATAAAAATAAAAAAAAATGAATAAATTATTATGTGTCATTGGCCCTTGAAATACATTTAATTTAAGTAAAATAAAACCAATTACATAATGAATTAAATATTAAGTCATCATTCATCAACAATTCTACATTCTACAATATAGTTAACGTAACATTTAACAAATATGAAATATCAACATTCAACATTCAACACTACATACATCAACAATCAACATTAACACACTTCAGTAAACAAAATGAAGCAGTTATTTATTTATTATTCATCTAATCGTATACTATATACATTGATCTAATTGCCGTTGTGGCATATCACCACCAGGTCCACCACCATCATCATCCGAGTCATCTCCTTCTTCCACATACTCCTTCCGTTTCTTCATCATCTGTATGTACTAATACTTCATCAACATCCAATGGTGGATGATCTTCAGCTTGATTATTATCACCATCTCCTTCTTCCATCTCCTCAATCTCTTCAACGAGTTGACGGCTACTACTCGCCCTCCAGCTCCCCCCCACCCTTCACCTTCGAATGGTACCTTTGTCAGGTGTCGATCCGTATGAGGCATCTTCAACTTGTGCCCATGTCAGGTCCTCTCCAGCAAATACCACGTCCTCCGTCTCTACGAGCTACTTGTTATCTGCATCCAACTCATCTAAGTAGATAGGGTCAAAGAAACCAGGCTTTCTTTTATAGTTTGGAATCGTTCTCAAATTTTTATTGTATTGAAACGAAAACCTAGTCATTGAGCTTTTTGTCATCTCCTTCTTCCACATACTCCTTCCGTTTCTTCATCATCTGTATGTACTAATACTTCATCAACATCCAATGGTGGATGATCTTCAGCTTGATTATTATCACCATCTCCTTCTTCCATCTCCTCAATCTCTTCAACGAGTTGACGGCTACTACTCGCCCTCCAGCTCCCCCCCACCCTTCACCTTCGAATGGTACCTTTGTCAGGTGTCGATCCGTATGAGGCATCTTCAACTTGTGCCCATGTCAGGTCCTCTCCAGCAAATACCACGTCCTCCGTCTCTACGAGCTACTTGTTATCTGCATCCAACTCATCTAAGTAGATAGGGTCAAAGAAACCAGGCTTTTCTTTTATAGTTTGGAATCGTTCTCACAATTTTTTATTGTATTGAACGAAAACCTAGTCATTGAGCTTTTTTCGCTCAAGACGATTCTTTTTCTTGGTATGA
The DNA here is from genome assembly GCA_021015155.1 of Magnolia officinalis. NCBI lineage: Eukaryota > Viridiplantae > Streptophyta > Magnoliopsida > Magnoliales > Magnoliaceae > Magnolia > Magnolia officinalis. The sequence goes on from JAJHSJ010000009.1 coordinate 36,127,356, forward strand.
ATCTGCAAGAAAGAAAGCACATTTCGCATTAGCTATTTAGGTAATTAATTTAACTTAGGCCTTACACTAAAAAATTGAAGTTTACAATTACTAAACAGTCTAAACTTACCGCCTCGAACGTACTCCAATTACGCTCGCAACCACTGGCAGAACACGTGAGTCCAAGAATCCTCATAGCCAACTTATTTAGAGCTAGATCCTTCCTGTTCGGGTCCACTCCATAGGCAGCCCACCAGTCAGCTGAGAAAACCCGTTTAAGTAGGTTAGAGACACTTTGTAGAAAAACTATTTGTAAGACACTAAGACTGACATTCATACTAGTACTTACTAGGTAATTTCATTGTCCGATGCCTTATTACGATATCCCTTGAGAATATCCCCTCACTTTGTATAGAAGTCGAGCAAAGTTGAGATCTTGTCCTGTTCTTCTCTATCTGAAATCATTTTTTCCAAGACATCAATAAATCCAACCATATGCATAGTAAGTGCTTCTGCTGGATCAACAGACGCGAATAAACAGGCTGGGTTAAGGATGTAAGCAGCCGAATACAATGGAGATGACATTTGGATGCACCATCTTCTATCTATAATAGCCCTTCCAATCACACTTATAAATAACTTAACTATATCTTCTAACATAGGATCAACACAATGGGCCGCACAAGGGATCCAAAATAAACGACGCCTCTTCTCCATAAGAAGACGCCCGGCCATTACATACGAGGCTGCATTGTCTGTAATTACTTGTATAACATATTCCTCACCTATTTCCTTAATAACATTATCTAGTAATCTAAACAAGTATTCTCCTGTGTGTGGATGGCCCGATGCATCCACGGACTTCAAGAACATTGTCCCACCTGGACGATTTACCAAAAAGTTAATGAGAGACCGACCAGATCTATCGGTCTATCCATTGGCCATTAGCGAACACTCATATGTTTTCCACGATTCCTTATATTCAGTTATGAAGGATTGTATATATTCGACTTCAATTTTCAGGCATGTCTCCCTCATTTCATGATATAAAGGAGGTTTAAGCCCAGGTTCAATTACAAATTTAAAAAGAAGCTCCAAATTCTTCAATCTTCACTTCTTGTCTAAGTTGTCTTTACTTTTGCCTTGAGTTCTTGACCCTTGACTTGAGTCTTGATCTTGATTCTACAATTATGTAGAATGTAGACTTGTAAAGTTGTGTTGTTGTAAGTTGTAAGTTGTAACACTAAGTCACTAACACAACACAAACTTGTAACTTGTAACTTGTAACAAAGTAACAAACAAACTATAAAAGAAAAAATGTTAGAAGTTGCTGGAAAACTTAGAACTTGGATATTATGAAACTTTAAGAGAGAATGAGATAGAAAGAGAGATAGATAATAGATTAGAAACTAGAAAGAGAGATAAAAAGAGAGAGTGGTGGGTGTGTTGTGTGAATATTTATAACTAGGAAAAATTAGAAACTATGGAGAGCTTGGTTGTCTTGTAATGTCTCTCGAATCTTGATTCTTGAATCCTTGTGGATGTATGTACTTGTCCCTTGATTGAAACTTCAATCTTGATTCTTGAAAGAAATATGGATGGACGAGTGGAGCTTGAGGCTTGGAATTGTGTAAGAGAGAGTGTAAGAGAGCGAAATAGAGATGGAGAGAGTTTGAGCTTTGAGTGCATGTAGGAGTGCTTAGAATCCCTTTTTATAGAGAAAAAATCAAGAGATTTAAAAATTATAATAATAATAATCCAACGGTCAGATTTCTGACCGTTGGCAACTATGCGATCGCATACATCACATATGCGATCGCATATCATGGCACGTGGCATATGTGATCGCATATGTGCAGTGATCGCATATGCCATTGTCGCATATGCGATCAGTGCACATATGTGCACATATGCGAATATGCGATCGCACATGACAACACTAGTTCCCCTATCCATCAATAATGTCCATGGACCCAATGCTACAAGCAATAATCCCTTCCTCACCACGTGCCAATTATTTCGTATGACATGAGAAATGTTGACTCGGCTCTCCCACCCATGGACATGCAATTGTGGCACTAGCACGATGGTTTGTGTTGTGGGTGGTAAGATCAAATTACCTTTTCATGATGAATGGGCAAAGAGACCTCTAACTTGGACTCTCCAAACAAACAATATCGTCATTGTAGTCACGACTGTTGTCATCTTCATCTAAAATTGGTGGTAAAGCCCAATCATTGCTCTCTGAATCACTCAAGATAATGCACGTGACACCCTATGTAGACATGATACCTCACTACCAAATTGTGGGCTCATGGGGCTCCTACATTTCAACGAGTCAAAAAAGTACTCTTGAGACCTCACTACTTCAACCATAACTTTTAACAATAATGCTCATCTCTGTTACAGTTGTGGTTGTAGTGGGATGAAAGCATATATCCCTCATCCAACTATGTCGACTTAACACACTTGTAAAGTGGGGCCTCGCCATCATCAACAAATGCATCTTTGCTAAGGTTTTAAGTATGTGTACAAGGTATCATATCCGAGGTGTTTTGTATCAGTATTGAACTGTTTTTTAAAAAAATCGCTCGAAAAATTCAGGAAAATATCCATAAAAATGTAAATGTTCCAAATATGCATTCATTTTTTGGTTTGAACAGGTTTATGGTAGTGTAACAGTCCTCTCTTTGGGGAGAATGTTGCATTCGATTGTGTGATGAATTTATTAACCTGACAACATGGGAGTGATTGCAAACCTTCTATATTTATTTTTCTACCTATATGATATCAATGATACATTTTTTAGAATGAATTTAATACCAAAACATCTCACATTTGCAGGTTTTACTATTATTTATAGTATTGGTATATTACGTACTTTGCAACTCATGTACAATTCATTTCAACGTACAAAGTCTAAAGACTTGTCCTATTACGTAATTTATATACCTAATAATTTGATATCATTCCCCCAAGAAAAAATTGACATTAGATTTGGGAGAATAGTGTTCCCAATATGGGGTTGATTTAACGAACCACTCGATCCCACAAATCAGCCTCAAATTCAAGCAATCTATTGGCACTTACCCTACTAATCGATCGGTGGACATTTATTGGATAGTGAAGAATGAAAAATATCAAATGGACCTGTTTCAAAACACAAGTGTCTGCATATTAACAGTTAAAATCGTTCAAACAATTTGATTTTGGGATAAGTGACTTAACAACCACGATCCCATAATTTAATTGATTAATTTTGAGTTAATATATGCCTCATGCATTTTCTCAATATCTATGATATCGACCGATATATCCCATGATATATCTTGTATCCCACCTATGCAATATGAAACGCACAAGTAGCGCCGATATATCCCACCTGTTCAATCCGATGCGCATTTTTTATCCTTTTTTTTTTTTTTGTAAATCATGTTAAATCAACGTCAAATGGTTACAAATCCACGACTCTTCGTGTTTTGCATAAAAAATCATGAATTTGGAACTTCAGTTTTGAGATTTGGGGTAGATGGGTTGAGCTGGGAAAATTTGGAAAAAATCAAAATTTTCCAATTTCTCGCAAATTGGTTACAATCTATGTTCAAACACAAAATCAAACATGTACGTAACCTAAGGTAGTGTTTCTTAGTAATTTGGCAATTTTTCAAAAAAAAAATATTTTTTTAATTAAAAATGTTAACAAATTTGAAATTCCACTTCAATTAGTTGTCAAGTGGCCCCCATTTCAGAGTATTCAGGAGTGTTTGATGAAATAACCATCACATACACTTTATTTTTGGGATTGAGGGGAAGATAGGCCGATTTTGGAAAAATTCACAAATTTTTTGAAATCGGAGAGGATGAATACTATCATTATGTTTAGAGAGTATCTTCATCGGTATCATTCTACTATGAGTTGGGCATAGTATTGTTAGTTTGTGGAGCAGCAGTACTATGCCATGTTCCATCAAAATGGAGATGATGATTTTGAGCCACTGCGCAACTCTATGTAGGTTTGAACCACAACCACACATTATTTACAAGTATATTTCTAGCTTTTTGCTTCTTCTTTTTGCTTTTGAATGTATTGTTTGTGTTTCCAAACATGTCTTCCTACATTTATAAGCTATATGAATAGACTTTGAATATACTTGCATTAGTTCAGTCAAACAGCGCATATGTGCACTTGTTTTTTCATGTTTTGATTTGTAAGTGTGTATTGATGTCTTTTTTAACAATCTCTGAACATATCTACATGTATTAGTGTGTATTGATATCTATAAGTATTAGAAGATGAGCTACTTACCCCAATCTATCCCTTTCGTTCATGTGAATGAACGTGATCCAATTTCACTCGCATGGTGATGATGATAAATTTTTGGGCAATTAAGGAACATGTCCATAAGATGAGTGTAGCCGAAATAATAACATTGAGGTGGATGAGTAGCAAGACGAAGAAAAGGAAAGAATTAGAAATAAATGCATTTAGGGGAGAATAGTAGCAGCACCAATAGGTAAATAAGATGAGGGGGAGTAGACTAAGATGAATTGGTCATGTGCAATAGAGACCAGGAACAACGATGATGTCTTTTTTAACAATCTCTGAACATATCTACATGTATTAGTGTGTATTGATATCTATAAGTATTAGAAGATGAGCTACTTACCCCAATCTATCCCTTTCGTTCATGTGAATGAACGTGATCCAATTTCACTCGCATGGTGATGATGATAAATTTTTGGGCAATTAAGGAACATGTCCATAAGATGAGTGTAGCCGAAATAATAACATTGAGGTGGATGAGTAGCAAGACGAAGAAGGAAAGAATTAGAAATAAATGCATTTAGGGGAGAATAGTAGCAGCAGCACCAATAGGTAATAAGATGAGGGGGAGTAGACTAAGATGAATTGGTCATGTGCAAGTAGAATGCTCTAAAAGAGCAAGGCAAAGGCTCAAAAGGATGTGGTGGAGGTAGTAAGAATGACTTGATGACCTATGGTCTTGCTGAAGTTCTCACCCTTGATAGAGCAGAACGGCAACAGAGGATTCATGTAGCCAACCCAATTAGTTGGGATAAGGCTTTAATGATGATGATGATGTAAAGCCAAAATATATCTCACTCAAAATAAACATAACTTGTTAGTTGATGGATTGTTTCAGTGAAATGCATGAAAATCCAATGACAAAAGCAGGGGGAAAAAAAAATGAAAGCATTAACCAAGATTTTCCCTAAATTGACTATTCCAAATACAATCCATCAACAAAAGCTTATATACATTTTTTTTTTTCGATTTTAACTTTTTTCCCCTTGCTCAAAGATAAAAAAGACATCAATACACACTTGACTCCCCAAAGAAAATGAAATTTAAAGAGAGAGAGAGAGAGAGAGAGAGAGAGAGAGAGAGAGAGAGAGAGAGAGAGATCCTAGTGAACATATCTATATGTATTGGTAATCTGGGTGCCTATATCAACCAATTCATTGTGAATTTCAGGGTCCCTACCTGCACTTGTAAATATCAAATCAAGGAATCCTGATGACAATACATATCGTCCAATATGTATTGTCGCTACCTACAATTGTAAATATCAAAACGAGGAATCCTGATAACAATACATATCGTCCAATATATAGAAACCATGTACAAAACTTAAGGAAGATGTTAAACCTATTCTAGAGCTACTTCGTTAAGATAAAGTCAACTAAAGCATTTCATGATCATAGGTACTTCTATAATCTTCTTGCTAGACTATTCTGAAAGCTAACAATTGACAATTTCATTATTCTGCCAAACTACGACAAAAGACAAGAATGCCCTATATGAAGAAAGACTAAACTTCCCATGCACCAAGAAAATTACAAAAGACGTCACTCTTTAGTTAACACAATGTTTCAACACTGCTTTCAACAAATGCTATAACGCAGGCATAAAAAAAGGGGCAAATCAAACTACTAAAGGATAAAAGAATAATACAAAAATCGATTGAAGATATTAGATACCTCATTAGCAGCACCAGTGCCAGGATAAAACAATCCATAATCATGCCTATGTAAAGATATATACAAAACCTAAACAATAACACACCTCCTTCAGTGCGAAATCAACCAATAAGACTGAATATTTAATTATATAACCTACAATAACAATGACCATAAATTGAATATATATAAAAATGCACTAACATGGAATGTTATTTACACAAATAAGAGGATAAAATTAGGAAAATACAGCATTTATTATGAAGAATTAACAAGGTAGAAATACAACATTTTCGTACGCAATTATGCATAAAAGATGACTAGAAGAAAAAACAGCCTGACGGCCAACTAACTAGGAGAATCTTAAGTAGCTACACAACAGATTTACTTTTTGTTTAGTAACAATTTAATTAGTGATTAACAAAAAGAACTACAAAATGGGCAATGCATGGCCAATACAAAAGGGCACACAATGCAACCTTTCTTATCAAGATCATCAAAAACATTATTGGCCTCTCTAACGACCAAGGCATTCAATAACAGTAATGGTGGCCGTACCAGCCATCCTTGTGGCCATTAGACCCCGTAACTTCCATTATGGCCTAGACGCCCTGTAATAGTCTTTTTTCTATTCTTTCTTTCTTTTTTCTCTTGAAGGAAGAAACTGTGTCGGCCGCATATCGGACTGTTATGGACCCATATAAGCACATTATGTCCCTGTATCAGCCCGTTACATGCCCATAACAGACATTATGGGACCATTACCAGCCATTTTTTTTAAGAACAGCCAATAAGTAATGGGTCCTACCATTACGTTACATAACAGGCGTTATATAACCGGTTTTTAATGGCATGCTAAAAATATGCCATGGAAATACCCATATGTTTTGACAAATCTAACATTCAACAACAAAGATATCCACAGTTGCACACAGAGACCCTAGAGATGACATAATACTGAGACAAATTCAACCAAAATAGAGCATGAAAACTTTGCTGCGTGTCTGTAGACATTCAAACAACGCCATAATCTCTACTTCATTGAATCGCATATAGGACCAAATATCAAATTGTTTAATCGGCAACCACATCTCTAACAACTCCAGTCACTTCTGGCTCTATATTGCTAACAGTCAAGCTCCCATCCAAGTTGAGCTTAATCAACACTTAAAACTCTTAAAGAGCTTTCCAAATAAAACACCTATTGGGCACATGCATTCCATATTTCCTTAGCGCACAGTGAAACAATCAATTTGCACTTGCAATGTAGCCGCCCAACCTAGCATTTCTAATCAAGAAGCTGCTCAATCTAGCTTCCATGTGTAGTAGGCTAAATTATCTTTCCAGAAAAGGACACCAATCACCTAAAAAAGAAACATCCTTGAAATCATTTGGAGGTCCCATGTCAGTTAATGGCAAGATACAGGTGGGTATGGGATCTGTGTAGATATGGTTGAGCCATTCACCAACATTTTATATTAAAAGAATATATTTTTAAAATCAACAAAATTTTCAGAAAAAAATTATTAATAAAAATATTAAAATATGACATATATAGTTGTTTCCTTGTATCCTGAGATTTCGAGATCAAGCGAGCCTAATACTTTAAACCCATACCAGTATCAGTCACTCGTACCCATATCCAATGTTCACAATATTGATACTATCAGCCAATATATTGACCAATATTATTGTTATCGCTAGCCAGCAACACGAAACAGTAAAAACCCCACAGAAAAAGAAAAAGAAAACAGAATTATGTGTATCGTGCAGTACATTGCATGATATCACACGTTTTTTTTTTTGCGATATAACTGATATATCGCACGATAATTTCTACGATAAAAGGGCCGAGAACGTCGGGGTTGCATAATTACCGAAAAATTGATTTTTTTTTTAAGGGAAAAGCTTTCAATCGATGTAAGAGGGAATTTCGGTACCTGTAAAAGAAGATTGCGCGATCGGAAGTAGAATTCGGTGGGCCACTCGATCAATTGATAGCTGTGCGCCCCAAGTGCAAAAATTAAAATAAAATTTAAAAAAAAATCGAATTCCTTGTTTTTTCCTTCGAATAAATGGTAGATTTAAACTAGAAAGGAGATTTTGACATCCAATCTACAAAAAAATCATGGAGAGATTTGGGTTTTTGGGTGAGAGATTTTAGGGATTTCACGGTTCCAGTTTGGGTTTTGGGGTGAGAGATTTTAGGGATTTCAAAGTTCCGGTCCCTTCGGAACCGTGTCTGTTTAGAAAATGGCTTTAGAAGCCTATTTTATAGGAGTGCGTGTTGGGTATTGCCCCCATCAGACTCAACTAGAGACGAATGGTCCTGTCACAGGCTGTGGGGTCCACCTTGATGCATACATTTCATCCAATCCATCCATCCATTCTGGAAGATAATTTTAGGACATGAGGCCAAAAAAGATACATATCAAAGGCTAAAGTGGACCACACCCCAGGAAGCATTAGAGATTAAACGCATACCATTGAAAGCTTTTTGTCAGGGATAGAGTTTATAGATCAAGCTGATATTTATTTTTATCTTCATTCAGGTCCATGTGATCTTATGAACAGGTTGGATGGCAAATAAACATCACGGTGGCCCCTAGGAAGTTTTGAAGTGTAAAAATTCCATCGCCACTGCTTTTTATGGTGTGGGCCCACTTGAGTCTTCAATCTACCTCTTTTTTAGGATCATGTGTTAAAAGGACCTATCAAAATGAATGGACGGCATGGATAAAACATATATACACAGTGGGCCCCAAATGGCCCTTAACAGATCCGTCCATCTCTTGCTATGTCCTAGTGGGGTATTACCCAATCAACTCCCTTTTCCCGGGAGCAGATTAAGCGTGTTACATGTTGGGTATTACCCTTACCGTAGGGCCCACCTTGATGATTTGATTTATATCCACACTGTCCATCCGTTTTTCCAACCCATTTTAGGACGGGTCCAAAAATTATGCAAATCCAAAATCTCAGGTGGACCACACCACTTGAAACAGTGGTGATTGAGTATCTCAATTCTCACTATTGTTTCTAGTGGTATTGGTCCACCTAAGATTTGGATCTTCCTAAGGTTTGGGATCACACCTTAAAGTGAGATGGAAAAACGGATGGACGGCATGGATATACAAAAAATACATCAAGATGGGCCCCACATGGTTAGAGTAACACCCACAAGGTGTTACCCGAGTAACAGCTAATCCAATCCCTTTTTAACATAAGTAGTGGAAGTGCTTTGTGGGCCCCACTATGATCTCATGTGTTTTATCCAGTGTTCGAAATATCGGTATCGCACAATGTATCGCACCCTTGGGATACAAATATGTATCGATTATCGCACGGGATATATCGTTTGTATCGCGTAATTTATCACACTTTTTGGGAAACGTGGGGAAACATTGGCAAAATGGTTGAATTTTTTTATGAAACTTCAGGATTATTTAAAAAGACCTTAATACACACTTTTAAATCATAAAATCTCAAAAAAGAAATGCACATAATAAATTTCCTTTGTATAGGGTCCTAAGTTGTGCGCTGTCTAACTGAACTAATGCAACTATATATTCAAATTGAATGCATAACATTTATAAATATATCAAGACGTGTGAAAACATAATAAATTCATTTAAAAGCAAAAAAGAAGTAGAAATTGAAAAACATTCTTATTAATGATTTGACTAGCTGTGGCTTAGATCCACATAGAGTTGCGAGGTGGCCCACCTTAATGAATGTGTTGTATATCTACTCCACCCATCTGTTTTCTTTGCTCATTTTAGGATTTTATCCAAAAACTCAAGCAGATCAAACTCTAAGGTGGACCACACCACTGGAAAAAGTGGCAAATGACCATTAAAATATTTCGTAGGCCTCAAAATTTTGGGATCAAACTGATCTTTGTGCATTACCTTCATTTGAGTCTATTTGATCTTCTCAATAGGTTGGATGAAAAATAAACATTACTGTTATGCTTAAAGTAGGCCCATGAAAGTTTTTAATGCTGGACATTCAATCAAACCACTATGTCATGTGGTGTGGTCCTCCTAAGATTTGGATCTGCTTATTTTTTAGGACCACGTCCTAAAATGGGCTGGAAAAATGGATGGGCAACGTGGATATACAACAAGTTCATCAAGGTGGGCCCCACAATAAGGGTAACACCCACTAAGGTGTTACCGAGGTATCACCTAATCCACTCCCCCAAAGTGTTTATTTAGTATGCAATCCGCTTCATCAAATCGAGGAGGAAAAAAGCTGGGGCCACCTCAATGTAAAATGGTATATCTACACCGACAAACCATTTTGGAAAATCATTTTAGGGCATTAGCTAAAAAAATGAGGTAGATCCAAATATGAGGTGGACCACGCCATACGAAACAGTCATCATAGAATGTCTACCATTAAAAACTTGTTGGGGGCACAAAAGTTTTAATCAAGCTGATATTTGATTTTCCCATCATCCGCATCTTATCTGATGAAACAAGGGGCCCTAAACAGTGATTGGATGACAAATAAATGTTACAGTGTGCAAAGGAAGCTTTTAATGGTAAGTGTTAAATCACCATTGTTTTCTTTAGTGTGGTCCACTTGAAATGTGGATCTGACTCATTTTTCAGCTCATGCCTTAAGCTGATCATCCAAAATGATGGATGGTGTGATAATACCAGTGTTTTAAATATCGACAATATCAGCCGATATATCCCACGATATATCTTGTATCCCACCTATGCGATACAAAACGCATGGGTAGTGCCGATATATCCCACCTATTCAATCTAGTGAGCATTTTCTATTTCCAATCCATGTTTTTGTAGTAAATCACGTTAAACTAGTGTCAAATTGTTACAAATCTATGATTCTTCATATTTTCCATGAAAAACAAAGATTTGAAACTTCGATTTCGAGATTTAGGAGAGATGGGTCAAGTTTCGGAAAATTGAAAAAAATCGAAATTTCTCAATTTCTCACAAATCAGTTGCAATCTTTGTATCTAAATACAAAATTAAACATGTAACCTGATCTAGTGATTCTTCTTTTGCTTTTGAATGTATTGCTTGTGTTTCCATACATGTCTACTTTTATAAATTATATGAATAGACTTCGAATATACTTGCATCAATTCAATTGGAAAGCGCATATATTAGGACCCCATACAAAGGAAACCCCTATTATGTGCACTTTTTTTTGTAATGTTTTGATTTCAAAGTGTGTATTGATGTCCTTTTCAACAATCTCTAAAGTTCCATTGAAAAAATCAACCAATATTCCCATGTTTCCCAACAACAGCGATACATTACCCGATACAACCGATATATCTCATCCGATAACCGATATGTATCCATATCCCAAGGGTGCGATACAGTATGCGACAACGATATTTAAAACATTGCTCGTACCCATATCCGACTAGCATAGCTTATCACCATAAGAGCTATTGATGTCAAAGTCCTTTGCCCACCAAAAATACACCATACCAAACTAGTTCCATTTCTATCCTCTTGCAATTCGACCATGAGTTGCCCTTGTACATGGATGCAAATGATGAGTTTAAAAAGTCACCCATATGATTCGTAAATAACATGACAATGTAGTGGCTGTGTGAATCAATAGAAATAGATATTGCATGACTTGGATTCCACAAAGGAGTTCACATTCTTCCTCTAGTTGAACCGCCAGAAGCTAAATCCCGACATGGCCTATTAACCTGGATTCCACAAAGGAGGTCCTAATTGGTACGATTTAGGAAATAGAGACTTTCAACCACGGAGACCCCTCAATGTTCTCCTCTATTCTATATCCACATAAATCAAAATTTTCTAATTCTGGTGTTCTCATGTCAATGATGATGAATGCTTTTTCATTCAAAAACTTCACAAAACTTTTCAAACTGAAACATTCCAAATAAAACATTTCTACCATACATGGATACATCGGTGCATGCATAATGAGGTAAAATCAATATGACTACTTTTTTCAAAACCACTCACCTAAATGGATCTGCTACCATGGGTGTGTATCCTTTCATACCGCCCATGCCTTTTTACGCGTTCTTGTTTCTTCTTTTTCTCCCATTTATCTCATAGCCCAAGCCCCACATCCCATAGGTTAGGTCCTCGATTGAACCACCCTTGTGGGCCCCACATCACATGGGTTCCGCCTCACACAAGTGGGGCCCGCCCCACACGGGCTGTCCACCCCAAGTGTGCCCCTACATCTCATAAGCCACCCCACTCGAGCCCGGTGTGAGAATGCCCCTGCATTACATCCCCAGGTTGATGTGCATTCATGAATCCATGCATATAATCAAGATTGTATTATGATGTGATTATTGTGATTGTCTTACTATTCTTATCAGTTATACTTAATTGTGATGATGGATGTGAAATCTTAGGGGGAGATCTTCACTGAGATGGCCACTCATTCTTTAATGTGTATACACACCAACAGATGACTCTGGAGTAGAAGACTCTCAGGATGTGAGCGAGGAACTGATAGAGGAGGCACCATATTTTAGCGCAGCCAAGCTATTTGAATTGAATCAATAGCTAGCCCATTTCATTAGTAGTTAAACAATTTGATTACATATATTGTGGATTGTAATAAGTTCCCATCTGGGTGGGACTTGTGTGAATGTTGTAATGGATTGGTTTGTTTCCCAAACTTTGGTATTTCATGCTTCCGTTGATGCCTGCCACGTGCAATGAATGTGAATGTGGTTGAATTCGAGAAAATGAATACATGTGTGTCATCGTTAACAACCGGGATTTCGGGAGTCGAGCATCATACTCCAGCCATGAAATTCAGGGCATTACAACATTCCATTACCCTATTCGCTATTTGAAACACCGTCGTCCCGTAATGGCCATTGCATAACAGTTTCTAAATACCTTGGTCATAAGGTGGGTGTGAGAGGCTAACAGTATGGAGGCACGTCGAGGAGAAAGGTGGGACGGGTGTCATGAGGGGCAGTGTGAATGTGGTGGGGAAGGGGGGGTATTGGTTGTAAGGAGGTAAGTGTGAGGAGAGGTAGAGCAGGTGTCGCCCATTAGGAGGGAAAAGGAGCAACAGTGAGATCGTAGAGGTGATTTTCCTCGATCCTACTGATGAGGTTGTTGAGAGGAGAAGTTAGGCTTGGATCATCGTCGTTGAAACTAAGTGGGGCTCACCGATGATGTCATGTTGAGATGCATCCGGCTAGCTTCTTGCATTTCTATCTTGTGGCTTAGAAGTTTCTAGATATGGATTGATGCCATGTAATTGTAAGCCCTTGCAGAGATTGCCTCTAGACCAAGTAAAAGGAGAACAAACGACTGCCTAACAGAGTTGGGCCCCACTAGCCAAGGCAAAAAGCCAGCGGCACCCATCTTTGGCATGTACAGGGTCATCGCGGCATGATGAGACAAGCGACCAATTAGATTGAACTGGGGGCCTTTGTAATCACGAAGAAAGTTTAGGAGAGACCCTCCACTTCCAAGTCTAATGGTATGCCCACCAAAGCTCCAACAAAGATAGGAATCTTTACCCGTACAAAGAGAAGGAAGCTCCCTTCAAACATAACTTGATTAACTTCCAAAACTCAACCGAATTTCATTGCGAACTCAATGATGAAAGTGCGACAAGGTGAGTACTCAAACCCCAAATATCATTAGCCAGACCCCTTGATTAAGGGCGACTTTCATGGAGCATTGCTTCTCGATCCCGGAGATACAAAGGCTCATGTGGAGGCAATTGTCCCTCGTGCATAAGCAAACATCTTTGGAGTGAAATATCAATAAGAATCTGGTTGAGGATAAGTTGGCAACTCGAGTCATAGACAAATAATAGGAGGTCGATTTCATAGCGGTGATTATATCTAACCAATTGATATGATCCATTATTTTCATTTAATAGCTAGTGTGAGGGCTTGCTCCAACAAGACAAGTATTGTTTTAATTAATGGTTCTAAAGTAGTAAACAAACATAAGACCTACAACCATATAGTTTCTTGCTACAGCAACCTACCTTCTTCTGAAGGTTGGATGACGCCTAGGCTCAACAATCTAGACTTCCCTCAAATCTCTGCCGAGGAAGCCAATGCTATTGAATCTCCATTCTCTGACGAAGAAATTAAGGAGTCAGTGTTCTCCCTTAGCAGAGACAAGGCCTTAGTCCACATGGATTTCCTTTAGCTTTCTTCCAAGTTTTCTATGACATGTTTAAAAGGGTTTTGGGTGGATTTCTTCTCTTCTAGTCGTTCATCCCAAGCCAATGGGGGCTTCCTTCACTGCTCTCATTACCAAAATTGAAGGAGTGGCTAATCTCAAGGATTTCTAGCCTATTTGCCTTCTAGGAGCCCCTTACAAAACTTTGGCCAAAGTGCTCGCATCTAGGCTTCGACCAACTCTTTCCAAGGTGATCTTTGAAGCTCAAGGCTCTTTTCTAGCTAATTGACAAATGCTTGATTATGCCCTTATAGTTCATGAATGGATTGACTCCCATTACTGGGAACGGAAGAATGGTCTGTTTTGTAAGCTTAATCTCAAGAAAGCCTTCAATTGTTTAGACTAAGATTATCTGGATTATCTTATGGGCGGTCTCAACTTCGGCCTGAGATGGCGCAGTTGGATCAAGGCTTGCATCTCCACAGCTTCCTTATCTATTTTAGTTAACGTCTCGCTTAAAGATTTATTTTCCTCTTCGAGGCCTAAGAGTCCCGCTTTCCCCCTTTCTTTTCATCATTTCTGCTAAAGGTCTTAGTAGAATGTCAAGGAAAGGGGAGTCGACTAGTCTTATTAGTCACTCATTCTAGCCCTCTATCTCCCATATTCAATTTGTGGATGACAAGCCTCTTTTTGTGATGCCTCGAAGGTAATCGTCAATAATCTCATAAAAAAATTGACCGTTGCTTCGAGGCTATTTCTAGTAATAAGAGCAACCACTTTAAGAGTGAGATGCAATGATAGCAAAGGCATTTTGGCTATAAGGCCAAAACTTTTCCATCTTCACATCTTGGGCTTCCCCTCTATATTGGCAAGCCTGCCAAGCACCGCTAGGACGTGGTCATTGAGAGAGATGCATGAAAGTTGTCTCCATGGACATTTCATTATCCGTCTCTTAGGGTTCGTCTAACACTCATCAAAGTGGTTCTCTCTAATCTTCCCTCTTATTTCCTCTCTTTATCGTTGCCCAAAGTCCATATAATTTAGGCTCGAAAGTTTCGAAGAGACTTTCTTTGGAATGGGAATTCTAAAGGCCAGAAGTTCCACCTTCTCAGTTGGTATAAGGTGCCCAAGCATTTCTCAAAAGGAGGTTGATGCAGGACACATGATTTAATACTAGCATGCAACATGGAGATTATGAAAGAGTCCATAAAATAATTCAATTATCAAAAGATGATAACCCACCAAGTAATTAAGAGTAAACAATAGGAAATAAAATCTGATTTAACCTAAATCACATGCCCGCATGCTAAGAAATCACATAAATCAATTAAAACTAGGCCCGATGGAAGGATAAAACTTCCAATTTAGCATAGGCACGTTCCACACTAAAGGGACAGATTTGTAGGTTTTATGATTAGGGTTAGGAATGGGAAAATCTGAAATTTGAAAAATTAGGGTTCATGGGAATTGGAGATTTAGGAATTAGGGTTATTAGAAACTGAGGAAAATAAGAAATTGAAGATCTAGGTTTTAGAAGGTTGTAATGGAAGGGAAAAGAGGAAGACAAGAGAAGAAGAATAATAATACATTTCGAATAAGAGAAAGAAGAAGGATGTACCTTAGGAAATCCACCACCAAACAAGCTTCTAACCTACCACAATTCAATTGGAATGAAGGGTTTCTCACAAACTCTAAAACACAGAGGAAAATTCCTTTACACATGAGATATTCTCTCTTTTTTTCTTTCTTCTCAATAACACCATTAGGGTTGGAACTCCACCCCCCGTGCTTTTATAATTAAAAATTCATAATAGAAAAGTTCGCATAATTACAACTATGCCAATCACTTAAGTGAAGTGGCCCATCATCCAAAATAAGAAAACTAAAACATTTATTATCAATCTCAACCATCAAATAAATCACAAAAATAACAAAAACATAAAGAAAGCAAGATTAGAGTCCAAAGGGTCCAGATCTAAAAGATTTGGAGACCTGATGGCCTGATCAACAAAATCCAACGGTCGGATCGACACGAAATAGAACTTCTATGACTAAAATGGTTTCTTAAGCAGCTCACATGCATCATCCCAAAGTGGGGTCTTCCTGATGCACGTCCAATGCATGTGGGGTCTTCAAAATGGCCGACGGGCCCCATCCGAAACTCATCTCTCATCCACAAAAAAAGTTACGCTAATGCGGGGTGGTCGTATCTGTCTCTGGTACACCCAAGTAGGTCCTCTGATGTCCCCATCAAAGGTGCTAGTATCCGAGTTCTGGAAAATATAAACCCTGCCCTCTTGGTTAACTGGGTTTGGCACTTTGGTTCAAAGGCTAATAAGTGGTGGCGGGAGATTATTGCTTGCAAATATGGCACAGAAGCAGGAGGGTGGTTCTTTAAACCTTCCTCCCTCTATAGAGCCTCGGTGATTTTAAAGGCCATAGCTGCCCTCAAGCCTCTAATGCTAGATGACTCTTCCTTTGCCCTCGAAGATGAGAGGTGTATTCAGTTCTCGCTGGACTAGTGGATCCCTAAGAGGCCTCTTCATTCTCTTTTCCCAAGTTTAGCCAAAGTTGCCTTGAACCTATGCTCTTCAATGGCTAATTGTTTCTCTAATGAGAAATCTGTGATGTGGTGCCCTCCTTGCAAGAGATTTTTGTCCGAGATGAAGCTAGGTGAATTTTTGGACCTTCTGATGCTCCTTACGAGAATTCGGCCTTCTCCGGGTGTGAAAGACTATCTCGGTTGCTGTCTCACTCGGGTTGCTTCTCGACAAGGTCATTGTTCTTGCATCTTAGGTGCCAAGCAGCTGCTTTAAATCCTGCTTTCACCTCCTTTTTCTTGTCGTATGGGAGGCCCACTGAAAGTAAATGCTTTCGTTTGGTTTCTCGCAAGGGGAAAAATCTTCACCGTGGAGAATCTGCAATGTAATGGTATGGTACTCCCCATCGTTTGCTTCTAATGTATGGGAAATGTGGAGTCTATCAATCACATCTTCATTCACTGCCCCTTCACTTAGGGGGTGTGATCCTCCATCTTAACCAAATTTCACACCTCCGGGACCTTGCCTAGTGCGGTTGTTAACTTATTGTCCACATGGCACAGGGGTGGTGTTGAAAAAGATCTCAAGGCTACCTGGCGTCTGGCGATTTTGGCAGTTATTTTACTTGGAGAGAAAGGAACAATCATTGCTTCTAAGGCCTTTCTTCTCCTTTCTCCAGGGTGGCCAATTCGATACTTTGTGATGTAGGAGAGTGGTCGTTTGTCTTCAAATATTGGATCATTGTATTATTCCTTCCTTGGTATGTAAAGGCCTGGCTCCATGGAGTCTGTCTAAGGCTTTTAGTCTGTCTTGAGTAGTATAGCTGGCTAGTTCTTAGACTGGTTTTATTTTCCTACGCTTTTCGCTCCTTTTGTTTAGGTCCTTGGTTGTTTGTCATTTTCATTGCCTTTGGCTCCCTTTAATAAAGTTCAATCTTTTAAAAAAAAAAAGTGTTGAAGCTTGCTCAATCTGTGGGTGGAGACTGCTTCCTAAACTTCATTCTGCGGGTGCAGGAGTGTTAAAGCTCGCTCGATTGACTTTTGGAGAAATTTTCTTGAACTTTTATCATTGGAAATCCAGGCACAGGAGGCAATTTGTCTTTGGTAGTTGGTGGATTAGTTGCATATCTCTGTAAGAGTTATGTCTGGCAGTCATTTTGAGCTTGTAACTTGAAGGGACGCTGCTTCTCGAGGAGAGAAGGTTTCTAGACATCTAAGCGATGCTCTTTTGAAGCCATACAACTTATAGGATCCGACCATCAACGTGTTGGCTATTAAGGAGAAAGATATCTTCATGGGCATCATCTTTATAGAGAAATTGAATGAAGGCATAGCCCTTGCTCCAGCCAGCTTGGTGATACCATAGGATGAACATGTCAAGGAGATAACTGTAAGCTCAGAAGACGTCTTTTATGTCATCGGGGGACATGGAGAAGGGAACATCATGTCCAAACAGGGAGAAAAGCCCATTGGATTTTTTTTCAACCTTCTCACTGCCATCCAACCGTCACCTTCATTGCTCTTCATTGTGTCGAGGACAAACTGAGATGCAAGTGTTTAAAACTGGAGTCTTCCCAAATCAAAATACCTGCTAAAGAACGGTCGGATTGCATTCAAACCAAGGAGAATTGTTTAAGAAAATATGAGCAACAGTTATAAAAGTATCTTATCACACCTAAACAAACTCTTAAACACAATAAAAGTATAAACACAGAAATCTTATTTGGTTGTATCTTAGAGCTCACCGATCTGTTTCCATCAAAGATTTCTTGTGTACCATTGCCGTGGTGTACATCCTGCAAACAAAACAAAAACAACTTAGTTTGCATAATTTCAAGGCATTTCATGCATCATCTTTTCACCATGCAAACTGGGTTTGACTCACAGAAGATGTGAAAGGCAGAAGACAACCAGTGAAAGACGGAGGAAATAAACAAAATCGAGATAAAGTACCAAGAGTCATCAATTTTACCCAATCAACAATTAACACTTTCTTGGCACCTGCAGACTGCGCTGCAAATGCAGCAACTGCTGCATTATTGTGGAGACAGAACCCCATGGCTTGTTTTATACCCGCATGATGCCCAGGAGGCCTGACCTGACTCATGCAAACAACTAAATTAGAACCAAGTGTATTCAAGTGCTGGTGATGGTCATTCCAATACCACCACACAGAAAGTTGCAGGGTTTTAGAAGAATAGAAGGGATCTGACCTACCAAAGCAAAACCGTTCTTGGCTCGTCCCGACATAATTACTGTGGCAAGATCCGCACAAAGTCCAGCTGCAAGTCTTGCAGCATGTGCTGAATGCTCATTAGCATATGTGTCTGGAGTGAAATAGCTGTCACTCAAATGCAAGGCATCAAACTCTTCCTCAACTATATTCATGTACAAGATATGAGAAGCCTTTTATGCGAAATCCACTAATAATGAATTGTAAAACTGAGATTCAAGGAGACCTATTTTCAAGAACTATTCTGTTTGTTAGATAGTCTGGATTTCCATACTTTGTTTTATTTATTAATGATAACTGTCAATAGTCATAACTCATAAGTTCATCTATTTAGAATCCAGTGATGCAATTTTTCAAATCCTCAGATTACTTCATGCAATGGCTATAAATGAATAATTGCTCGATAAAATCATAAGCCTTACAATGGTTGGGAGTAATTGTCACATCAGTTTCAATGATAATTTAGGAATAGGCATTCAATCATCATGACCATACACCCCACAACAAAATGGAGTTGCTGAACGAAAGAAACAATGCTTTCTGGAGGTTACCAAACCATTACTTATTGATAACTACCTGAGATTTTTTTGGTCAGATGCTTCACTTACTACTTGTCATCTCATCAATCATGTGCAGTCTTCTTTTAATGAATAATCTCCCTTTAAAATTCTGTCCAAAGACAGACCCATTTCTAATACTGTTGTGTATATCGAGATGTGTCAGTTTTTTCCACAACTTTTGAGCCCCAAAGGGAGGAAATTTGATCATATGACTTTTTATTTATTTTTTGATGGATTTGATCATAGGTCTGTAAAATGCATTTTCTAGGTTAGGCAAGTACTCAGGGTAGGTATAAGTGTTGTCAGCCTAGCATAAGGACAGCCTGTTGGGTAAGCCTCCAAGGATATCATTTCCCTTGAAGTTCCTTTTTCTTTATTGATGAAGGAAAACAGACTGTTTCTTCCTTTTCTTTCTTTCTTTCTTTCTTTCTTTTTTCTTTTTTTTTTTTTTTTTTGGATGGAGGAAAAGGAACTAAGTCTCATTCTCTATCCAAAGAAACAATTGATGTGGATAACTCTATTCCCAAAACTGACGTTTGTAGTTCCTAACTTTTGCAATCTGTCAGAGGTTAAAATACAAAACAATAAAATACAGGAGAAATGTTGTGAGGAAGTTCCTGAGGATATTATCAATTACAAATGGGAGAACAAAAGGCATTAGTTAATGTTTCATGTCCCCTCCACTCAACAGGCTTCAACCATATTCAGGTTAAGGGCATTGCCGGGGTCCTTACTCTTGCTCCGGTGGTAGACTCTTAGGAGTTTCAACACTGGGTCAAGGGTTTGAGTACCCATAGGTGGTGAAATTCCACTACGGTGTGAGTGTGTGGGGGTGTGTGTGCGTGTAAAAAAAAAAAAAGGTTAAGGGCATTGCCTGGGTTCATCTGAATTTTATGGGTTCATTTTGATTTACTAACTCTTGGAAAAGAAATTTGTTGTACTCGGCTACACCCAGGAATTTGTCATCAGGGGGGAAGGAAAAGCATGCTGCCATCAAAAAGAACATTTACAGGCTTAAGCAGTCTGCTGGAGGTGGTTTCCTCGTCCAAACAAACCTGTAATAAGCACTGGATTTTCTTGGTGTCATTCTGATCACTTGGTATTTGCTAAGCACCACGCTATGAGTATTATCACTCTTCTAATGTATGCTGATGACATCATTGTTACTGGCAAAGATGAAAGAAAACCCCATACATGAAATTAAGTAACAATCTGGG
This sequence comes from Magnolia officinalis, assembly GCA_021015155.1. NCBI lineage: Eukaryota > Viridiplantae > Streptophyta > Magnoliopsida > Magnoliales > Magnoliaceae > Magnolia > Magnolia officinalis. Next base: position 36,148,007 of record JAJHSJ010000009.1, read on the forward strand.
GAAGACTCCGGATATCAGAGTGAACTAAACACCTCTTGGGTATACAAGTAGTATACATATCTCTCATTACAAATATACCCTACATCTCCTAAAATAGGCTGATCTTTAGGAGCTAAGCCAGTAGAATCACATATGGAATTTAATCACCGATCGAATCTGAATGCTGGCTGTTTGAGGATGTTGTTGTGTATCAAGGGTTGGTCGGCAAGCTGATCTACGTGATGATTACTTGCTAAGTATGTTGTGGGAGTTGTTATCAATTTATGCAAGCTCCTCGTGCCCTGCATATGGAAGTTGTGAGGCAAAAGTTTATTTAAATGAGTCAGTGAGTCAATACTACAGTACATGGATCATAAACATATGAAGATGATAAGGCATCATCTGGTGTACAACAAAGATTCCAACCCCCAACTCCTTGTATGAGCTCCCTGAGATTGCCACCAGAATCCTTTTGATACATGATGCCCAACTTAGAGCCCCTACCCTTACCATCTTGACTATGACATCAGGTTGCCGCTTGTTGTTTCTGAAGATACTGCTATTAAATTCCTTCCAAACCCAACCAAATGACAACTAACGATCTGTCTACACATGGACAACTTTTCCACACAAACACCCGCTGTATGGATCACCAATTCCATCCCCATGAGGCCCATGATTTTGTGCCAAATTTCTCTCATCAACTCAAAATGGAAAAATAAATTATCCACTGCTTCCTCTTTCGAATGCATACGATAAGGCATCATGGACAACTTTTCCACACAAACACCCGCTGTATGGATCACCAATTCCATCCCCATGAGGCCCATGATTTTGTGCCAAATTTCTCTCATCAACTCACAATGCAAAAATAAATTATCCACTGCTTCCTCATTCGAATGCATACGATGAAAACATCAATGATGATCATGTTTCTCCACCTAAAATTATGCATAGAGATGACCATGGTGTGTTGTAACAGCCATTACGGCGACGTAAAGGCTGTTACGTAAAAGTAACGGTGGCAACCGTTACACGTTACGGGGCCGTAACAGACGTAATGGAAAAAATGGCCCATAACCACCATTACAACCCCTATAACGGCCCGTTACGCTCCTCATAAAGGACGTAATGGTCTGTTACGAGGCAGATATAGGTTTTTCAGTTTTTTCCTTTCAATATATATATAAAGAGGTTGTAGCGGCCATTACGAGTGCGTAACAGCCATTATGACTTGTATCGTAAAAGTAACAGTGGTGGCCATTACGGCTACCATTATTGTTACAGAACACCTTGGCGAGGACTTCTTGACCCACAAGCTAGCTTAAAGCCACAACACTGAGAGGAGCAAGATATAACCATATAAATAACAATGGTGCAAACGTCTCCCTATGGGTGTCCCCCAACGTCTATCCTTCTCAAGAAGCCACCTCCATCTATCTCTTTCTACAAGCTTCAATTCACACATGTTCAATCATTCCACCATATCTATATATTCTGCAATTTTGTCATCTTTCAGATACCTCCTAAACAATGGTGGCCATACTACATGGTCTCATGGGTTGACATAGACCTGGCTGAACACTACCTCCTCTCTCTATCCATTTGGGTACAGTCTGGGAAAGGTACAACATAGGGTTGTGATGATACTCCATGAGTCCTCCAAGAATCTCGTAAGATCCTTAACTCTAAGAATCCCCTCTATAGTAGTTTGGTATAGGAAAAATAGTAATAGAAAAGGAATAAATCCTGACATGGCACAATGGAGACCAAGAGAAAGACGACAAGTCCCTAAATGCATATGAGAGAGAGAGAGAGAGCCCCATTGGGATCTTTCGAGGAGAAGTTGAAGGAGAAAAGAGAGTAAATACGAACAAGAGGCGGCGCGATAAGTTCGTTTATCTACAAGAGAGATCAAGAGGCCCTATGAAAACCACTTAGCAAGAGAATAAAAGAGACTATAAGAGAGTTCAATAGCGACAAAATCCTCGAGGCTATTCAAGAAAAAGCGAGACTTCAGGAGAACGGGATAGTAGCTTAGATGTGCTGAGTAGAAGAAGTTCAGTCCAAAAGGAGGCATTACATGAAGATGACAATTGTAAAAGTTAGGAGAAAGTCGATGATACACAGAAGAAGTTAAGGCATCGTTCCCACATTCAAAGCCGCTCCCCTTCCAGCAAAGTGCCAGCTAGTGTTCCTTGGAGGTGGTCATAGCTAGTCGCGGGTGCTGAAAGAGAAGGACGGTGGGGCTCCCCCAATCAATGAGGGTGATAGATGTAGAGTTCCTGACAAGACTCGGAGTGGCCATCCAGGCAGTCTAGGTCGAGCTCCCCAGTCAATTACAATTAGAGGTGTACACGAGTCGAGCCGAGCCGAGCTTTGCCCAGCTCGTGCTAGACTCGGACTGCTCGAGTCCCAGCTCGTACTCAGCTCAGCTCGGCCTTCAAACTTGGAACAGCAGCTCGTGCTCGGCTTAGTCGAGTTCGAGCCGATTTCGAGCCGAGTTTTAATAGATATAGTATAAAAATAAAAAATAAAAAAACAAATCCCCTTCAATCTCAATCGAAATTCAATCCAACAAAGAACAAAAACGCAATGCAAATTCCCTAATTCCAACTCCAAACGATCACAATCGTCATTTTTTGCATTCTAATATAATCCAAATCCAGAGATAAACGTCCGAAAGCATAACAAGAACCGAAAGATCTTCGCTTTTCAACACTCAATTCGGAAGAAAAGAACAGATTCGTAAAAGATCGCAATCCCAGACAATCTGAATCCCATAAAAGAGAATGAGAGAGAGAAATAAAAGGAAACAAAGCGAGCTGAGATCGGAATACAAAAGCAAGCATATATACCTGATTTCCGTGTATAAGAGTCGGATCAGGATCTCATTTTTCTAGGGTTTGGTTTTCCCCAGGCGAGAGAGAGAGAAGGGTATTTTGGGCAATGAAAAGAAAAAGGTGCAGAGAAAGCTTTCAAATACAAAGAGGGAGAAGGCCGATGGTGGAAAAGATCATCATTTGATTAGGGAGTGTTTGTTTTTGTAGCGTGTGGTGAAATCACTGCGAAATGGGTCATAATGACCCTGTACCGAGTCGAGCCGAGTTCGAGCAGTATTCGAGTCGAGTCGAGTTGAGCACAGGCAAGATCGAACTCGTTTCGAGCACCAAAAATCAGCTCGAACTCAGCTTCGATCCGAGTCGAGTCTAGCTTTTTCGAGTTGAGTCGAGTGAGCTACCGAGCTAACTCTGCTCGTGTACAGCTCTAACTACAATGGTGGAAGTCAGTTGGACCCTAGTTTCTCGGTGATGTTCCAATCCTCATTAAGAACACTCATCGAAGTTGGCTCCATTCCCCACCCTTTTCATCTCAAACTTCTTAGCCGATTGGGATAGCTTCCCAAGGGTGTTCAGCAAAGCTGGGAAAATTAAGTGGCTATTCCGAAAATAGAGCCACTACGATTGGTCATGGCCATGCATTCGTTAGGATGGACATAGAGTCGGGGCCAGCAGAGGCCATATCTTTGCTTCATTAGGCATGTTTCAATAGCATTAGAATCTCCATTTAGATGGCCCGGTATGATTCGGATTCGGCGAATCAAGGACGGAAGAGAAAGCTTAAGGAGGTGGAAGCTTCACTGGAGCCCGGAGATTCATTTGGACAGGTCCCTGGTGGAGGAGTCAGCGGAAGCTTCAATGGAGCCTGGTTGTCTCCTGTCAAAAAGGGGCCTTCCTGGCGGCCATCTTGGCTTGGAGAGCAAGAACTCATTCTCAATCTCCAGCCAAACGTCAACATTGAGTTCATTCTCATAGCAATGGCCTTGATGAGGATGGGCCAGTCTCCTCCCTCCGATGATGGGGAATTCTACCGTTTTCGGCTCAATTGACCTTTGGTTTCACTTTTATGGTGTCCTAGTTGAGCTTTTCTATGGTGTCCCAAGATCCTACATTAAGGTCCTCTTCGATTAGGTGATGAAATCCAGGTGGGAACGTTGTTGGACTTGTGATGCAGGACCGATGCATGAACTAAGTAACATGTGAGATCAAATAGCCGAATTAAGATATTTAACAAAAAAAACACAAACACCACTATAATCATTACAAATATCATAAAAATCAAAAGAAAACCATGCATAATCCTAGCCTAAGCTACCAACATCGTAACTCAAGATCATTAAATAAAAAGAAACTAGAATCTAATGGATGTAAGGACATCCAATTCGCATAGGATATAGTCTATTTCAAAATAGGAAACTTAATATAACCTAGGGTGAAAATTAGGGTTTGGGTAATTTGGGAAAGTAGAAAAATTGGAAATTTTAGGTGTAGGGTTAGGCTTGGATTGTAGATGGGTATGGGAAAGTTGGGTTTAGGAGAAGACGAAGATTTGGAATGAGAGAATTAAGAATCTGAAGAAAATACCTGGATGAGGAAGAAAAAAGAAGACGGTGTGGGGATAGATGGAGACCCCGCACTTCCGTTGATGAAAATTAGCCTCGCACCAATCTTCCTTCCAAATCGCATGGAAGTATCTTCAAATTACATGAAGATGGGAGAAGAAAACAAGAGCTTTTCTCTTCTTTTTTCATCACGAAATTCAATGGGCGAGAGGTCACACGCCCCCCTCTTTTTATAGATCCAAGAAGTTTCAAAATTTACAAAAATTCCCATGTCTTGTGAATTTTAACGAAAATAGCCCTAGTCTAAATAAAATCAACTAAAACACTCATTATGTGTCCAAATATCAAAAAATCAAAAACTAAATCCTAAAATATGATAAAGTCTAAAACTGATGTGAACAATCAACTATTAATGGCCCGATCATGCAATCCATGTGATTCAATGGCCCGATCACCGCGTCCCTCCGATCCAACGGTTTGGATCACTCCATAAAGCAGCCCATGTGCATCTTCCCAGTGTGGGGTCTTCTAGATGCTCGCACATGCACATGGAGTCTTCGGCACGATCACGGGTACTCGCCTAGCCACAGGGAAATCGGCACGGTCCACCTCCTCTGATACGTACATAAGGGTGTACGTGACGTGATGTCCTCATCAACTTGTATCCTTTAAACGACTTCGATCTTTCCCGTATATCATCCCTAACGTTGTTGACTCAGACAGGATGGATATCCATGTGCGTGCGGGACCTCCTAATACGAGTGTCCCAAGCAGTCTTAGCACAGTCCAAGCTCACCAGTCTGCCATGGGATGTCTATTGGAGAACTATCGATAGTCAACTCTACCATGCATGGTAAGTAGTTGGATCGTTTCTACTTGGAAGTTGGGCTCTGGTGGAGGGAGCTTCTAGCCTATAAATATAGCACTGATGGGGAGGTTGATTTCCTAAAACCTCCACCATTTATAGAGCCTCCATTGTTTGCAAAGCAATCTGCCATTTAAGGCCTCTCATGCAAAATCGATTCTCCTTTAACTTAGGAAATGGTTCGAATATTCATTTTTGGCTTGACCCATGGATATCAGATAGGCCCCTCCTCCACATTTTACCTTACACCAAATTTCCACCTCCCCTCCATTTCAATTGTTGCCTAATTCTCTAACATAGGTTCGAGGTTTTGGTGCCCCCCTTGCAGGAGGTCCCTCTTTGATGCCAAAATACAGTTGTTGAGGTTGTTAGAGCTGCTACGGAGCATTCTTCCCTCCCTTGAAGTCCCTAATTAGATTGTTTGGGCCCTTAACCCCTCTGGAAAATGCAATACTCGTTCTCTGTTCAAGTTGTTCGGTCCTCCCCAGTTGATAAACACTCCAGTCTTTCCCTACTTCATATGGACTTACGAAGCTCCCCCAAAAATTGCAACATTCACTTGGCTCATGGCTAGAGGAAGAATCCTAACTATCAATAACCTGCCAAGGCGAGGTATGATTTTGCCTAACGTGTGATTGCACTATAAGGAAGATGTTGATTCTATCGCTCACATATTCATCAACTCTTCTTTCACCTCGGAGATTTGGTCAACCGTTCTGGTCTGGATAACCAGTGTGTGGGTGATGCCTTCCTTGATTCAAGACCTCTTTGCTTGGCATGGAGTTTAAGGAGTTTTCCTGAGCTCAATGGTGCCTCTTTATCTTAGTCATCTTCTAGGCTATCTCGAGCGAGAGAAACCTCAGAACCTTTCAAGATAGAGTTTTTTTCTACGGTGCAGGTCATTGCCTTGATCTTGCGAGATGTTGTGGATTGGTGGTCCTCTTACCTCCCAACCTCGTATCAGCATGCCCCTGCTCTTTAATGTCTTGTTTTTTCAAGGATATGCCCCTGTTTCAAGTTGTATGGTTTTTAGGTGCTTCTTTTTCTTTTAGTTCATTTTCTTTTGTTCTCACTTTTTCTTTGATGCTTTTTATGTTTTCCATTTTTTTTTCTTTTTGAACATTAAATTTATCAAAGGGACACAAAGGCAACCCCAAAAAACAAAACAAAAAAAAAGGCAAAAGCCAAACAAAAAAAAAAGAGGAAAAGAACAATATAATGCAAAAAGAACACACTACACGCAGCTGAAAAAAGAAAGGAAACAAAGCCTATAACTATACAACTCCAAACAGGGACATCCCAAGAGAGAGGAAAGGGGGCAGAAGCTTAGCTAGACCAGACAACTCTATTTTTCATTGCCTTTTGGCTTATAATAAGTTTACAATCTTCAAAAAAACTAAAAACAGAAAAAAAAAAAAAAAAAAAAAAAAAAAAAAAAAAAAATCCACCCTACACCCCTCCCCATATATCTAAAGCCCTATATTGAGTTGAGGATTTTATGAAACGGTTCCCAAGACGAACCCCATATTCATTTAATGACTTGCCTCCAAAAGTTGTTCCGTTCCATCCCAAATCTCCATAAACATTTACAGAGCAAAACGATGATCATCAATCAAAGGGATCTAATACCCGTTCGTCCTTGTCTTTCGGCTTGCGAACGATCTACCATTCCACGAGAGGGACTTTGTGTTCCTCTTCCGCTCCAAGCCACAACAAAACGGTTGAATTTATGGGATTTGTTTGTTGAATTGTTCGGTATCCAAAAGTTCTCCCAGATGTATTATTCTCACTATTCTCTGCATGGTCATCATCATAATATTACATTTCAGTCTGATGTGGATTGGCTGGTTCCTGTCATGATCGGTGACCAACATCAAGTTCTTAGCTTCATGAACCTACTACTCAGGTGCCTCTCCCACTTCGACTAGTAGTAAGAACTCATGCTCTCACTCTCATTTCTTAGCCATCTGTATTTACTATCTAAGGCATACGCTTCCCACACCAGAATCCATTGTCACTTCTCTTCTCCCGCACCCAAAACCTTTGATGCTTCCTCCGCCCGCACCCAAATCTATTGTTGCTTCCTTTCACACTTCATGCGACTATAATTCAGTTACTACACCTTTGCAGGTGAAAACTTTGTTATGTGGAAAAGTAAGCAGTGGAGTCTACTGCTGAGTACTGCTCTATTGCTCGTGCCACAAGAGCACCAACTTCGCTTAATTTGTTGATGATAGAGTTCTTGGGTTTTCTACCACTATGATCTTGTTTTGTCATAATCAGGTTGTTACACAGTAATACAATTTTCCATGAGTGAACTAACTATACTGAAGTAGATAGCTACTTTGAGCCGGAGAAAAATCTCAAATAGTCATATCCATATTCCATATGTAAAGTCTGGAGTTGAAGCTGCTGACCTATTCACTAAAGCCGTTTGCAAGATGCAACTTTTTGTTTTATTGGACCAGCAGAGCAATTGTTATATATATGCAAAATCTGGAAGAGGTGTATATGCATGGGTGCAGTTTGGTCGTGTATGCAGATGGTATTACTGATAGTAGTTGTAGCAAATATGGTGTCGTGCTGAACTAATTGTTCTTAATATACTATGCATTTGAAAGAAGGGACTATGTAAAGATGGGATTATGAAAACAGAAAAAAAAAAAAAAAAAAAGGTCGAATGTTTAAAAGAAGAAAAATCAGAGAAATAAGGTCAAGCAACTAGGTGAAAACTTCCAAGTATTTAATGCTGTTCTTTTTCTGAAAAGTGATGATTTTATTAAACCTAAGGAAGCAAAACAGACTGCCACAACTACAACTACAAAGCTGCCCAAGTAAAAGACAATAAAGGACATTAGGACAATCAACAAGAGCCATTATATATGAGGCCCACTCCATTACATTCGATTTAGCCCTTCCATAAGCATTCAAGACCTGCTCACACTGATTACAGAACCATCAGTTATTCCACGCTACCCATAGGGCCCAAATGCTGGCCAACAAGGCTAATCGCAATAGCAACCTTCCTCTCTTTCCAATCCCGCACCTGTGCCAAGCTAGAAAAAGGCTCTCAATCGAGCCTGGCATGACCCAAGACATGCCAAAGACCACCAAGAACCTAACCCACAGCTCACTAGTAAAAGGGCAATGAATGAAGAGTTGCTCCACCGACTCCTCATTCTACTTCTACATGCACAAAATAAAGACATTGATAATCACTATCTTCCTCTTCTGCAGGTTATCGATAGTGAGCATCTTATTCCTTCCCAACAACCACACCAGCGCTACGACCTTAGGGAGGAGCCCATAGCGACGTACAAATGAACTGTGAAACTTTTCTGGAGATATACCATGTATCAACCTGTAAAAAGATCTCACTGAAAACTAGTCAGAATTATCTTTATTCCACACCATTGAATCCTTTTCAGACAGAGAAGCGTCAATGCCTTGAAGCCACTTCAGAAGGTTGTGAACCCTCCTTCCGCCTCCAACAAATTCCTCCTGCATGGCAAAGACCACACCACCTCTTTTCCTAAAACTTAGTACCGGGCAATAGTTATGTTCATTTCTGAAAATAAACTGGTTAGCTTCGGAAATTCTTCTCAGAGCGTCCTGTCAACCAAGGATCATCCCAAAACTGAATCCCCATCCCATCTCCTAAAGAGAATCTAACTACTTCCTCAAATCTATTTCCCAACCTCCCAATTGCTTTTTCACACCACTAAAGCTCTATAAAGAGATGAATCTGTAGTCCACCACCCGTCCTTCACCATAAATGTGCTCTATCACTGCTTTCCATAAGCAAACCTCTTACATTCCAAATCTCCAAAACCATTTACCAAGCGATGGTAGGTTCATGGTCTCCAATTTGTTTATTCCTCGAAGCCCTTCCCCAAATGGCTTCCACACCTCTACGCACTTTAGTAGGATGGAATTTACGCTTCTCTTCTGCTCCCTGCCATAAAATGTCAAGCCTAAGCCTCTCCAATCCGTCCAGCACCTACTTGGACACTTGAATTAAGACAAAATATAACAGTAAATTCGACAGAGCTGCCTTGAGTAACCTCCGCCTACACCTTAACGAAAGATATAGATTTTTCCGCCTCGACAACTTCTTTTCAGCTCTTTCTATCACCTTATCCAGCGAGTGCTTTGTCAGCTTGCCAGTGCAAAACAGAAGGCCAATGTATGTCAAAGGAAAAGATCCAACCCTGCAACTGAACACCTCCACAAGCATCTCATCAAACACTCTCCCCCCTCTTCCTCCAGCCCGCACGCTGAGCGAGCCTCTTTTCCCACCTCTGTTATCAAGGTCCCAGTTCTCATCATAGCCAATAAACTCCATTGGAAGACCCTCCAAGCGCTCTCAACCACCTTTGGGTGAACTCTTGCCACTGGACCCCTCGTTTGAATCTCCTTTCCAACCCATCTTCCAACCTCCTGAACTTCCTCCACTGCCTCCCTTCAATCCCCCCCTATTTCTTTCGCAACAGCAGCCCAAAAAGCTTGAATCTCCCACCTCTGATCTCCCCACTCATAGAACTATTCGCAACAGCACCCAAAAAGCTTGAATCTCCCACCTCTGATCTCCCCACTGCTTTTCAACAGCTTGATTTTACCTTCAGCCTTACCCGTAACAGAGCCACCCCTCTTTTTTCCTTCCCCCCATTAGAGACAACACCCAATTCACTGCCTTTGGGCCATACTTCGCTTTCTACATTGATAATCTTCCTCCCTCCAAATCGAGTCTCTTTCAGAATAACTGCCACACAGTGCACCTCTTCAATCTTCTCCATTCTCACAAATAAGAATCCCAAATTATTGCAGACCCCCTTCCCCGAGGAATCACTGCCTTCCTCACCCTCCCTACCTTTCGAAAGACCTTGAAGAACTACAGTTCCAACCACTCCTCCAGGAAGTTTTCAAAAAACAGAGTCGAAAACTCCAATAACATCCGATGCTCACGAACACCTTCTGACACCTCTGTTGATTTCCCTTTCCTCCTAACCTGAACACAATCCGTGTTGTCCTGGAAAAGGTAAAAAATGCTAGGTATAGAAGCTGGGTATTAAGGAAAAAATAGAGAAATTAGGTCACTACTCTTTGATATTTATATGTGTGTGTGTGTCTTTCGCTGGCAAAATGGAGGAAACCTCATGCACAAATGCCAACGTGACTGTACCACTCAATCAACGTGTACACAAACATGCACAATTGGTCATCTCTTCTTGGCTGTCCATTTTTATCATACACCTGGCCCACTTGACTGGTCAATCAACCTGATTTTATTGGCAAGAAATACTATCATTGGTAGAACAAAAGAAATGGAACAGATCTCACCCAAATGTCAGGCAAAACCCCTTCAACATCTCACTTGCATAGGTTTGTGGACTGTAGAATACAACATAAGTCAAGCTAGAACATCCATCCATAGCCACTATTAGTGATCTTGTGGACATTTTTTGAGAGAAAAATGTGAGCCACCTATGAATTTGATCGTTGTCTTCAATAGCATGTAGCGCATAGCACAGTGCTCACCCCTCTATGGCACGTATTGTATGCTACGTCCGTGTAGCGTCAGCTACATCATACTTCTATTTCTTAATTAAAATGATAGGAAAAATATGATAAATAGTAAAAATAAATATAAAAATGGCAAAAAAATAAAAATAAAAAATAAAAAGGACCAACTCTGTGGGGCCCACCATGTAGCTAGGTGATGGGATGTCACAAAAATTAGGTCTATCCAAATAGGGTGGGCCACACAGCCCACACTATGAAAAAACAATGGATAGTCATCCTCCAATATGGCATGGTGGCCCACAAAATGGACTACACAGACTGGATATTAGGCCACAAAATAGAAAACAGTGCACAACCACTCAAAAAACACCACTACAGTGAGGTGGGCCAGTCGGGTCGGATGCCATGCCATATTCACAATATAGTTTGCCCAAAATACATAAGGGCCTGTTTGGGAGCTTGGATTTGGAATGCATTGGAATCCAAATCACAATTACATTGGAATCAAGGTGATTCTGAATCCTCATTTGTGTTTGGCTGAAATGCACTGGAATCCAAATCTTCTGTTTGGGAGCTTGTATTACTAAATTAGCTTTCATATCCCAAATTAGTATATATATGTGATCTTTGATAGAATGATTGTAATAAGCCCATTAAAATATATACTTTGGCCGAAAAGGAGGAAATTCTTAGCCTCGGATGGGCCACAAATGCAAGGATCACAAGCAAGCAACTCACCAACGTTTTTAACCGTCCAGATGTCCAAAGTTTGGATGGTTCATATCACTTTATTGATGTGATTTTAGCGTTGCAGCCGATAATTGAATTGTTTTGGGATATCATCAGCATGCCATGGGTATAATGGAATAGTAGCCTAGGGGACACCTTTGTTACATGTGCGACTCTACTACCCTTAAAAAAGAGGCAAAAAATGCAATTACACCGGAATCTCAACATTTTGTTGAGATTTCAAAATACACCAAAAAGGTAAATTTGAAATACCTCTGATTCCATTTACCTCCAAATCCAAGGCTGCCAAACGCAAAAAATTAAATATAAAAAATTAAATTAAATTTTAAAAAATAGCTATTTGGATTTGAAATACACTAATTTACCACCAAATCCAAGGTGCAAAATGGGGTGTAAGAGTTGTAAAACAAGCTTTTTCTAAAGCATAGCATGGGAACCTACCATTAGAAAACATTTTTTTTTTTTAAGGGAGGGGGGAAGCCAAAAAAAAAAAAAAAAGAAGCTTAAATCTACATCCAAAATGAAATAAAACTCATTGACAACGATTAATGGGAAGAACTTGCCTCTTTTGAGCTTTATATCAATTTTAAAATTAAAAATAAAAAATAAAAAATAAAAAACGAAACAAAACGAAAACTTGAGCTCCACAGCCACACATACATTGAAAAGGGGCTTGTACGTGCAATTGGACGGTTTGAAGCATTAGGGCTTTCCTTTTGAAAGCCGTATGTTTTAAAAGGGCTAGCCTCCTGTGTTAGTTTTACACATTTAAAAATGGTTACAACTCTTCAGCTCTACACTTGGCATACTTGCCATATTGTTACAACTGCATGATAGTTAATTATAGGGGTGTGCTCCAACCACGGTAGAACCAATAGTTTGCATGGTCTAGGTAGCTGTAAACTATTGCCAAATGTGAGGATGATGAGTCACCACCATTTTATATTCATGCTAAACTAACAAGAAAGTTTGAAACCAAAACTTATAAGACTTAAAAGGCCTCAAAACCAGACTCCATCATAGCATCTTACCTACGCAATGCACTATGTGGCGTATAGCGTACACTACACCCCAGATAGCATACGCAACAATGGAGTCACGCTATCCAGGTGCACTACGCAGCATACACTACAGGTGCTGTTTAAAACACTGACTCGGAATCAGCGGAGGTAACATTCTTATGCCTTGAACAGCCAAGGTACAAGCAAATTTGACATATTGATATTGATGACTTATTTTGGCTGAGACAAGTAATTCATGGTTCAAAAGGTACGAAATTTATGCAAATAGTGACATTGCAAAGCTACCCCACCATTAGTATCCAGGGTAACACCTCAAAAAAACAACAAAAACGAAAACGAAAGAAGCACATTGAAGGGCATTGCAGATGCTTAGCAAGCCTACAAGTAGACTTCTTTTTACCTTTTATTCTTGGCGCGTGGGTGGATGTGTTTGTGTGTTGGGGTTGGGGTTGGCAGGGTGAGCTGTAACGAAGGGAGATGGAGAATGTAATGTTAATACAGATTAAAAGACAAACCACTTGTACCTAAATAGCATGGATCTTGTAAGTTCAACAGCTTCTATGTGCTCCAAAGAGTGGACCTGCAAGTCCATAATGAAAATCAAATCTAGAAACTAAAAAATTTAATACTTCAAAATATATTGTTCACTTTAACAGTTCAAATTAACAACGAATGAAGTTCCTCCGTTTGTCCATTTTGTGTTATCACACAAAAGAAGCACCAATGAGTCTTGAACTCAACCATTCATTCCATGAATAGTTAAAAAGAATAAAATCAGATGTACACCAAAGGCTGATACTTTCAAAACAGACCAAAAGGGTGATACCACATGCGCAAAAGATATTGATGGAGCCAACCAGCTAGAAGATCATCAAGTGGATTCTTTGTTTTGAAGAATTTTGGCATTGATCCCAACCCTATAGGACATCATCATCACCATCATCTACACCTTATGCCAACTATCAAAGGCCATAACTTCAGTTACACTTAGGTCATCAAGTCTTTTCTCAGTACCTCCACCCATGTCCATCCCAACCCAATAGGACGAAGAGAGTAAAAGATTTTGGATGTTTCCATCTTCTGCCACCAGTGGTACATCTGCCATTTCTAAAATTGTGAGTTTAGGGGGTTTCAATCCAGCAACCGGTAAAAGTTTTATGCCTAAAATTATTTTTATAGGCAGATATGGTTCGAGTCATATTTAAGTGATTTTATTTTTTTATTTTTTTGTATTTGCCTATTTTGTAGGTATTTTGGGGCATTTTTAGATGAGTATTGTCAAGTTATTTACATGAGCTTCAGTAGGAATTAGCCACTATTTGTCTACTGATTCAGTCAAAGTGCTGGCCAAAATAGTAGGAAACCAGGGGTGCACGTTTGGCAAAAACTTCAAGTCAGAAAATATTCTAGACAATGACTTCTCACTATCATCTTTTGAAACAGAATGGACTATCGGTGTTTGGATGTAACTGCTTTGGAAGAATAGATTCTACACTTTTGGGTCGTGATAAGAGCTCCAATTAACTATCTGGTTCTAGGCCAGGAAATGGGGCAGGCCTGAGCCTGAATTTTGAAATGCTCTGCCTAGGCCTTTGGACTGGCCCTATTCAAAATTTGGATTTTGCCAGGCCAAGCCCCAGGCCATCGCTAGCCTTAATTGGATCCATCCATTTCATGGAGCACTTCATTTGTTGCTCATGACCTCTAACAATTATTTTGATCAAATCATCCCATTGATCGATAGTCAAGAAATGGGTGGTCCAATTCACTTTTAAGAAATAAAAGGTCCGTTCATTGACCTAGCCCCTCTATCATGTGGGTCCGACCTCTACCTCTGCTTGGCTCTGCAAAATCGCTTTGATTTGGCAATCCTACCTATCCAATCAATGGCAAAAAAAATGGACTGTCCAGATCAGTTATGACGAAAAGGTATTATCATGGATGTGGATTGTCCCCAGGTGGCTCCACTGCCGACTCTGCAGGTCTTTAAAGAATCACTTTGATATGATGATGCAAGCATTGGTCAACGGCCAAAAAATGGACAGCCATAACCATTTATGATCATTTAAGTCCAATCACGAATTCAATTGTTCATGTTATGGGCCTCACCTATAGTTCCCCATACCTCTTCAGGATCACTTCTATCTAGTGACACTAGCCATCTGATTTACGAAGGAAAAAAACAACAAAAGGACAGTCCATACCATTTATTACAAAATATTGTATAAATCATGGATCTGACTTTCAATCTTAAGTGCTCCACCTTGATTTCCCCAATTCCTCTCAAGAATGACCTTGATATAGTGATCCTAGCCTCTTTTTATCAACAGTGAGGAATTTTATTAAGAAAGAGAAAGCCCGAAGGACAATAAAAAATAGATCAAAAAGACAACAAAATGAGAAGGGTGATTCCACTAAAGCGACTAACAACACCATCCCTTATGCCCACAAACAACCAAGGTGTTGGATTCTGTTAATAACCTCAGGGACAGGCACAAGTTCTGTTGAACGTGCTCCTGTTATTTGTTACAGTCCTTCAAAATTGCCTAAAAAACCACCATAAAAACAGCTCCCAAAATAGTCTCCATTCTTGTGGGGATGGCGAATTCTTCAAGTTCTAAAAAGACATTGGATTGGAGCTAGGCATAGTCCACACCAAATTGGATTATGATTAAAAACCCATCCCGAAACCATGTGTAAACTGATATTGAATGAGAAGGTAGTTGACAGATTCCGCATCCCGAAGGCCCACACAGCAGCCATTGATAATAATCATATGACGACGATGTAATCCATCCACAGTGAGGATATGATTATTTCCCGCAACCACACAAAGACGGTTGTCCTAGGGAGGCTTTAGATTTCCAAACCCAACCTGTTGGAGCCGCTGAAGTACCCCAGGAGGAGAGCTTTTTGGAATGTCCGAGAACAGTTTAGATGGATCCCATCTCCAATGCAAAAAACCCTCCCTTCCTATATCAATGGCCACTGATGTGAGCAGGCTCGTCAGTACAGAGAATTTAGTCTCTTCCTATTCAGACAGGTTCCTTATTGAAAGTTTGTGCGGAAGAGTGAGCCCTCAAAATCTGATGGTCTACACGATACGGGACCTCCACAAAGACGAAGATGAACGGTCCAGATCTAGCAGTCCACCTAACCACTACTGGTGCAGATGGGTCTAATCACCCATCAAATTCTATGGTATAGATAGCCTCAGATTATGATATATGGCTTATATCATCCCAAGGACAAGCTAAATGAACAAATATCAATCTCACACTTTCCTCTTTTTACTCTTGTTGTTGCTTAATGTAAATTCACGAGAGAGCCTCTTCCCATTTATAGGGAAGGATGCGAAGTTTGGATGAGACCAGAAATTATCTGGTCTTATCCTTATCTCCTCATATAAATCTTCATTTAAAGTTGAACTTAAAATTCAACTTCAAACGGAAGAAAGAAAAATGATTAATAAAAAAGAGGCCAAACCTCATGGGACCCATGATGCAGGACAATTAACCACTTGCTCTAAAAGCTCGAACTGTTAGAGCATGACGAATTAATCATTTTATCTCATAGCCCAGGCCCACATCGCATGGGTTAGGACCTCGGCCGAACCCCCTCGTGGGCCCCAAATCACATAGGTACCGCCTCACACGAGCCGCCCACCCCGAGTGTGTCCCCGCATCCCATAGGCTACCCCACTCGAGCCCGGTGTGAAATGTGCATTAATCACCCCCGGTGAGGAGTCTCGAACACGTGACCTCCCCCGTGGGCCCCAAATCACATGGGTCACCCACCCCGAGTGTGTCCCCACATCCCACGGGCTACCTCACTCCAGCCCGGTGTGAAAATGTCCCTGCATTAATCACCCCCGGTGAGAAGTCTCAAAAATGAGACCTCCCGCTCTGATACCAATTTGATGCAGGACAATTAACCACTTGCTCTAAAAGCTCGAACTATAGGAGCATGGCGAATTAATCCTTTTATCTCATAGCCTAGGCCCCACATCGCATGGGTTAGGACCTCGGCCGAACCCCCCTCGTGGGCCCCAAATCACATGGGTACCACCTCACACGGGCCGCCTACCCCGAGTGTGTCGCCGCATCCTATAGGCTACCCCGCTTGAGCCCGGTGTGAAATGCGCATTAATCACCCCCGGTGAGACCTCCCCCGCGGGCCCCAAATCACATGAGTCACCCACCCCGAGTGTGTCCCCGCATCCCACGGGCTACCCCACTCGAGCCCAGTGTGAAAATGCCCCTGCATTAACCCACGCACTAGTGATTGCCCACCAGTGGGCCCCACTGGCCTGTCCAACATCTCCCACTCAATCACATTGTGGGATAGACACCGAAAAAAAAAAACTATCCAACTCGCCTAATAATAATCAAAACCAAACATCGCGATCAAAAGAATAAGAGGTGTGGGACCAGCTGGATCATCGTAATCTTCTCACAGGTGTTTAAATACTAAGTGATCACCTAACTAGTACTCGATAACCCAAGCTTTACAATGCCTGTCATAGTCCGCATGACCACACCGGATGGAGTTAACTCCTGATCTGGAGTACTCAACCAACATACACACTTATCCAACTTATCGAGTTATTCTGAAAACTCGATTTTCACAAACTTCAACTTAAATCAATTTAAAGTAACACTTATATATATATATATATATATATATATATATATATATATATATATATATACACTTTTCAGAAAGAATATCGTTTGCAAAAGTCTATAAAAAACTCGATATTGCCGGTGGATAAGTCTTCAAATGCGTATTTATAGTTCTAGAAAGTTGGTGTAGCTGTCACGGGATCTTTCCCACGCGGATGTGTAATTTGGAATCGATCGAGCTGCTTACTTAATGTAACCGAGTCTGGCCACTCAATGTCATAGTACACTAAAGTAGCGACATTCAATCTCATCCTCATATACACAAGATGAGGGTAGCTAAGGACACAAAGAGTCACCTACGGGACTAGCTACTCGCACATTGCAATGATTAGATCAAATCAAAGCAATCTGTAGGTAAAAGATCCTAGCACGTGCGTAAAATCCACGTCGTAAAGTAGACAATACTAGGTATATGTCGAGTCTACAATACACGGGCATTCCACATGAGGTACGACTCATCTCATATCCTCACAACCTGGCTATTAATAAGAAAACATATCCTGAAGTAGACTTTCCCTCGTCGACGTCATTACCCCAAGCAGCATCAAAATATCCTTTGAGCTCGAGACTCATGCCTACATAACACAGCATTAAGTCTTTTGTTCCTCTGAGATAGCAGAATATACGTTTGATAGCTGGCCAATGAGACTATCCCGAGTTACTCTAATAACGGCTGACTATGCCAACTGCATAACTAATATCCGGTCTGGTACAAAGCATAGCATACATTAAGCTCCCTACTGCGCTTGCATAAGATACTGAGGACATAGTCAATTTCTCGGCTTCAATCTGGGGACACAATTTTCTGTCTAATTTAGTAGCTTTGTCCATAAGGATTTCAACAGCTTTTGAATTTTCCATCCTGAACCGCTCTAAGATCTTTTGTATGTAGGTGGCTGGATACAAGCCTAAGAATTTCCTAAGGCGACCCCTGATTATTTTTACCCCGATAATAAAGTTGGCTTCACCGAGAGCTTTCATCTCAAAATTCGAGAATAACCAATCTTTAGTCAACATCAACAATTGCATGTCATCACCAGCTAGCAGGATATCGTCTACATATATAAATAGTATTAGAAAAGATCTTGCAGACCTTTTCATGTATACACAATGATCTTCTTCACTCATTGTGAATCCGAAAGTAGTGATGGCTAAGTGGAACCTCATGTACCACTGTCTTAAAGATTGCTTCAGCCCATAAATAGATTTCAACAACTTGCAGACTTTCTTTGGATACTTTTTGTCTACATAACCCATGGGTTGTTGCATGTATATCTCTTCATCTAAGTCATCATTTAAGAATGGTGTCTTTACATCCATCTGATATAACTCCAAGTTTAAACTTGCGACAATGGACAAGATCATGCAGTTTGAGGAGAACTTTGCAACAGGTGAAAAAGTCTCCTCGTAATCAATGCCTTCTTCCCGTGTGAAACCTTTAGCAACTAATCGTGTTTTGTACCTATCTATTGTACCATCTGCCTTTCTTTTGATCTTGAGTACCCACTTATTACCTATAGCTTTGCGATTGGAAGGCAGATCTACAAGTTCTCAGACTTTATTATTCTCCATGGAAGAAATCTCTTCGTCCATAGCAGTCACCCAATCGGCCAAGTTAGAAGATAATAATGCATCCTGATAAGAATCAGGTTCATCATTATCAACCACAACGTAAGAGAATGACTGCCCCTCAATATCGAAGTATCTTCGGGAAATCAATCCTCTTTCGCTTCGACGTAACTCAGGAGCCTAGTCAGACGTTCTCACACTGTCCTGGCGAACTATAAGAGCATCATCATTTTGAAAAGTAGAACTCCCACTCTCCTGAAATATATCGGGAATTTCAAAAAGTTTTATTGTAACCTTTTGCTTTATTCAGCTAGGGTATATCTCTTTGACGAAGTTCACGTCTCAAGATTCTATCTCAATCCATCATCCATGGTCCTCATAAACTAGAACGTATCCCTTTGAATGCATGAGGTACCTTATGAACATGCATTCAATGATTTTACTATCAAGTTTATTTCTATGCAGGGCAGGCAGCAAAACATATCCCAAAGATCCCCAAGGGCGTAAGTTGGCTAGAGAAGGAATCCTTCCAGACCACATCTCATATGGGGTCTTAGGAATGGATTTAGATGGGACTCTATTAAGGACGTAGACGGCTGTTAGCAATGCGTCTCCCCAAAATTTGGTAGAGAGATTGGCTTGTGCCATCATCAATCTAACCATGTCCAATAGTGTCCTATTCATTCTCTCTGCAACACCATTTTGTTGTGGAGTGTAAGCCATTGTGTACTGTCAGACAATGCCAACATTTTCACAATATGATTGAACGTTTCAGATGTATACTCGCCACCTCTATCGGATCGAAGGATTTTAATCTTTTTCTCAAGCTTATTTTCCACCTCAACTTTATATTTAAGAAAACAATCAAAGCCTCGAATTTGTGTGAGATGAGATGCACATATCCATAGCGAGAGTGATTTCAATGAAAGTGACAAAGTATTGACATCCATTTCTACCATTTACATTCAAGGGTCCACAGATATCTGAATTGATTATCTCTAGTATGCCCTTGGACCTAGCCGCTTTAGGAAATGATTTCTTTGAAGTCTTCCCGAACACACAATGTTCACAAAATGGCAAATTAACTTTGGATAATGAATCCAACATACCAGAACGTACTAGTCTTGTCGTACGATCATTTCCGATGTGACCTAACCTCGCATGTCATTTTAGAGATTCAGATACAACAGTTTCATTCGACATAGCAGATAAAGCAAGAGGTGCATTATCACTATCTATACCAGGAATAAATAAATCTGAAATTAAATTTCCCCATGCAAAAATGAGGTTATTGAGTCTCAAAGAAACTCGTCCCAGAAAAACGAATATCAAAACCATCAATTAACAACCTAGAAACAGAAATTAAATTCCGAAATACCCGATGCATAAAGAATATTACGAAGGATTATTGTTCGCCCTATGCGCATACGGAGATGGTAAACAACAATCCCTAGTATGTCTTCAACAGCATTATTTCCCATATACACCTTGTAACTTCCCGTGGCTACAAGTCAAAATTCCTTGAGTCATCAACGACTTCATGTCACATGCTTTGTTGCACCTGAATCCAAAATCCACTCATTAGATAGAGTATTAACGGAAAGGATTTCAGAACAAATGCATACAAACAAAGTATCTAGTGACTTAGGAATTACCGTCTTTTTATGGGCACACTGTCGGGCATAATGGCCAGAGTTTTCACAAACGAAGCAGATTATGTTTGCCTTTTTCTACTTCTTTCCATTCCCCTTCTTGAGATTTGGAAGTGTTACGGACTTTTGTTCTTGGTCATTCCTTTTCGCCTTCTAGCGAGCTTCGTATCGTTTCTTGTTAGCTTTCCGCTTTTAGGTCTCTGCTACAAAGGCCTTGGTCGTACCTGGCTAAGTTGCATTCATTTCAACATCTCATACCAAATGGCCACAAAAGTCTCTGAACAAGGTGATAAAATCAATATGGTTCAGAATCCTTTTGATTGGGGCCCAAGATTCGGGTAAGGAACGGTGCAATGCTATTATCTTTTGATTTTCAGTCAATTTGCACCCCACATTCCTATGGGCACCTATCATCTGCTCCATCTTGCGGATATGATCCTTGATAGGGCAGCCGAATGGCATCCTATATTCTTGGAATTCTAATTCCATTGTCCGAACTTTTGCATCTGACTTCTGCGCATAGTCATTTGCCAGTGCTTCCTAGATCCTTTTAGCGATGTCATGCACTTCATACGTCGGTATGAGTTCTTTATGCATTGTGCTAATTAAGACATTACAGGCAAAACGATTCTGTTTACGCCACTTATTGTAGTAGTTCATTGAAGCCACATGTTCTCCTAAATTTCTGTTCTCAGCCAATATAAGTTCATCTTGAACCTCATTGAGTGTATGCAATATGTCGTCCTCGTCCAGAAGGCTTAGCACCACGCGGGACCAATCTTCGTAGTTGTTACCGTCGAATTGTTGACCTTTGAGTTGTTCAACAATAAATGCTTTGGTGGCCATCTCTACATTACACCAAGTATCACTACTTAGCTATGATCTAAGATATTAGCACTAATCATCAGCATTTCTACATGTTATTCAAATTTTCAAGGTATAAAAGTAGTTAACCCATCTTAACGAGATTTGAAAGCCACATACCTGAATGGGCGGTGTAGATCAATCAAGTTCTCTTTTTTAAGATGAATATGATGCTTTTATAAAAATATATTTGTATAACATGCAACCTTCCATTATAGGTTACATGCATCATTTGGGGGAGAAGACTTAACTCCCACTCAGGTTATGCAAAACCTTTATATATATGGAGCATCCTAGCACTAAGTTTTCTATTTTCTAATGAAAAAGGGGCTTAGATCTAATCGCATCAAGCCTAATTATATCACACATATAAATGCTATCATCAGGGGAAAAAAAAAAAAGTGCTTAAATATTAAGAGAGTCCTATCATCACCAACGATCATGTCTATTCATGATGGATCCGATCATTACTAATAATGATCACCGTTGATGATAGATCCTCTCATCAACGTTAATCATCACGATTGATGATGGTTCCGATCACTAATGGTCCCTTGATCAATAGTGAATAGAAGGATATATTAAAAAAACTACATTCCCATGCATGTATACGTACATGTAATAATCAAGAAACACGTGAAATATACATTTTGAATGTCGAACTCCAAAAACGTGTAGCCCACCTTAAATGATTACAATCATGATATTAATATATCATAATCAAGATCACAAAAAATTAATTTCTTTTTTTTATTATTATTATTTATTTTAATACATACATAGATCATTAGTATTTCAAGAGATCTTAACTGTTAATCATTAAAATGGACCGCACTATAGGTTAGATCTTGCTAAAAAAAACCCCAAGTCACTTCCTACTACTTGGTTTAAATCGACTAACAAATGGCTGATTAAAAAACCCTCAATAAGATGTACTTAATGTTGAAAGAAAGTGAATTGGGCTTCTGTTCCGGCCCATTTGAATTTGTATATTAATATGGGGTCCGTATGGGCTTTCCAACCACTCATGGATTGCTTATTATGGTTCCTTTATTTTTAATACAAAAGGCATTTTCAGATAGTTTCAAAAAAAAAAAAAAAAAATGCTAGGACAAATATCAATCTCACACTTTCCTCTTTTTACTCTCATTGTTACTTAATGTAAATTCACGAGAGAGCCTCTTCCCATTTATAGGGAAGGATGCAGAGTTTGGATGACACCAGAAATTATCTGGTCTTATCTTTATCTCCTCATCTAAATCTTCATTTAAAGTTGAATTTGAAATTCAACTTCAAACGAAAGAAAGAAAAATGATTAATAAAAATGAGGCCAAACCTCATGGGACCCACCCACTAGTGATTGCCCACCAGTGGGCCCCACTGGCCTATGTCCAACACTAGTAAAGGTTGGGCCCCACATTATAAGGTCCCCCACCCTTTCATAGCACTCCACTTTTGCATCCTTAGATGTCGAATACAATCTAGCTCCAACAACCACATACTTAAAAAGAGATGAACACTTAATAACTTTAAGAAGTTGATCATATACAAGCCAAATAGATTTCTTTCTACTTGGGAAGATTGAAAGATCAATATGTACGAACTGCAAGGTTATACCAGGAGAGAGTTTGATTGCACGACATAAGTTAATTGTTATGGATGTTCCTTGAGAGATGGAGGAAAGGGAGTGAAATTAAATGGTGACAAGGTGGTGGAATTTGAAAGGAGAGAAAACAAGGTTATTCGATAATGAATTGTCAAAAGAAGGAAAGTGGGATGTCAAGGAAGAAGTTAATGTTATGTAAAATGAAACTGTTGAAAGTAGCAAAAAAGTTATAGGAGCATCTAGAGGGAATGTAAAATGAGATGGTTACCTACATTAGGAAAGTGGCAAGAAAGTTATAGGAGTTTCTAAAAGGAAAAGCCACTCATACAAGGAAACAATATCTAGAGGGAAAAGCTATTAGTGCACTAATTTGTGCACCTTGTTGGTCAATCATGTGCGTCTGTGTGTCAGGGAGTTGGTTGAGCCCTTGGAAGCTGCACACCGAAGACACATGAAGACTAGAGCATCAAGGAAGTGAAGAACAGTTAATGACGTGCCTTGGTGACCATAACCTTGACCCAAAATAACCCTTGGCCTCTAGATGATCCTAACGTTTATAAGTAAACCCTTGGTAATCATCCCTTAGCCTTAGGAGCCAAAATTGGAACATGATGAGTAAGGCTATAAGATGTGCACGTTGTTGTAAAACAAATTGCCCAAAAAACAACCATCGAGTCGTTATCGATCGATCGAGCGACCCTCAATCGATCTCGATCAATTGGGCTCGAGCGATCAAACAGGGCCAAAACTGTCCAGCAACATATCTCACCAAAATTCGAAGCCATCGAGCAATTTAAAACCTCCGATAGTAAAATCCGGTACATTCAGGGAGAGTGCGTCCACCGAGAGTGGAGTAGGGAAACCGAACCACTATACATGCTTGTGTTTGAAATTGTCATTTAAGCACATTACTAATTGTGCTTATGTGATTGTGTACTTGAATTATATGCATGCATGATTAGATGAATGCTAGGAGTCGATAGTTAGCACACCTCACATACAAATGTATAGTATCATTTATAGAATAGTTGCTTAATTGGAACATCTATTGTAGTTTATGTGATTGGACCCTCTATTGGTTTGGAAGCCTGAGTTGATTCCCTAAGTTTAAATTGACATATTAGTTTAAGTGAGCAATTTCGTGTTAAAAGACATAAATTTTAATTGGTCCTACTCCCCCCTAAAGGACACAGCCATTCATTTCATAGCTCCGCCAAGCTTCTACGCATATAACCATGGTATCCTATTCCACACAATTTCAAAAGCCACTCACACAAGGAAACATTGTGGTTGAATGACGATATATAAGAAGCTATTAATAAGAAACATTCATCTTTCAAAGCCTAACAAGAGACTGGACATGATGAAAATTTTGAACAATATAGAAATGCCCACAAAGAATGCTGAAAAAGTAGTATGTCGCTAAGTTGAAGGCTTATAATGATCTTCACAATAGATTGGGGACAAGGGAAGGTGATCTCTTCAAACTTGCAAAAAATGAGAGAGGAAGGGTAGGTAGATCATTTTAGATGCATTACCAACAATGATCAGATGGTACTGGAAAAGGATAACGAGATTAATGAAAGGTTAAGTATCTATTTTCCAAACTTGTTAAATGACACCACTCTGAGAGCATAGGGCTAGAATGCACCATAAACTCAAATGATGACAGAGACCATAAATACTTTCTTAGGATTAGGATATCTGAAGTGAAAGAAGCTTTGAAAAAAAATATATATATATATAGGAAAGGCCCTCAAACCAGATGGTATACCAATAGAGGTTAGAAGTGCATGAGTGTAATAATCCGAATTAAAATCTTGAGTACTCATATCACACATTAAGCATACATGACACTCATCACGCACGTTTGCATGATCCACCATTCATTCATTAATCTACTCAATTTCAACCATTGATTTTGCACTCAACATGTCCAAACTTGATCAACAATTTATGTATCAAATCAACCCACTTTTAGACCATTGAATTATGATGAAAATCTGTCCAAGTATGACCACTAGATTGTGACTTTGATCAACCCTTGTATGACCATTGATTTGTATCAAGAAAACCGTCCAAACATGCCTACCAACTTACATCTAAATTAGCTCATTCGTAACCGTTGCATTTTTGTTAAACCCGCCCAATTTATGGTGTATCAAACCCATTCAATTCCGACCCTTGGTTCACAAGATAAATCAGTCCACTGGTGATCACCAATCTATGTATCCAATTGGACCATTAAAGTTTACGACAAATCTGCCAAATATCGACCATTGATCGTACTTCAATTCAGCCCATTTGTGATCGTTGATCTCGTGATCAAAGCCCTATAAACTTGACCACTAAATTCATGGAACTGCCCCTTAAATCTAGCCCTTGATCACCTGAAACAGTCCACACTATCAAGGTGTCCCGTATCGGTATCGGTTGGCGTAACGGTGACCTCCAAAACCGATACGGATACGGGGGTGTAACGGCGATACGGGGGCATAACGGCCTGTAACGGCGCAAAAAAAAATTTTTGCCAAAAAAATATGAAAAAATATGGATTAAATCCGGAATATTCTAAGCATTCCAAATATGCATTCATTTATAAATTGGAACATGGTTATGGTGGTGTAACGGTCCACTCTTTGGTGAGAAGTTGTATCGGACTGTCTGATGAATTTATGAACCAGATAACCTAAATTTGACTACAAAATTCATATATTTAATTTTCTAACTATCTACTATCAATGATAGATATATTAGAATGAATGTAATATGAAAATATCTTACATTAGGTGTTTGCAATTATTTTTGAGGAATTTCTCGAACAAACCTGTGCTGTTGTGCACGTGACTGTGATTCCTGCCTATAACCTGTCATCCTCAAGTCAATAATATTTTTAAAAAAATAAAAATTAGTAGTGTCTGATATACTCCCCTGCAACTTGATTAAGGATTACTTGATTGGTTGTCAGGGGAGCTATTTTAAATACAAGTTCGGCAGTGTCAAGTGTGTGCATGACTGCATGGCTTCTTGCAATAATACTGCTGTGAGCTGTCTGCTGCAAATACTTACTTTAATACAAATATATACTCACAATCACAAGTCACCACCAAAATGAAAATCTGTTTTTTTGTGGTTGCTCGACCTCCACATCATCGTCATCATCACCATCAGGCTGAGGCTATCCAATAGGTGTAGGTGCTGCATATCCATAATATCCAGTGCCAGAAGGAAATACTAGATCAACGAAACCAGAGGATGACTGATCCTGACTAGGCAATGACTCTGACACCGAGTAAGGATATCCACCAGTGCCCGTCGAATAGCCATACTGGTGCCCATACTCAGGCTGTTAAGAATCTTGAGATTGAGAGTGCGTCTGCTCTGATGAGTAACTTGGATTTGGATCTGGATATCTATAATCATATGGATATTGATCGGGAGGGCTACTCCAACATGAATGTGATGGAACAGGCTCAATATAACCACCATAATCATAATCCAATTGACTATAAGAATATCCATCATAATAACCAAGACCATGAGCCTGCTGATGTTCCGGACCTCCCGGTCCCCGTGCACCACTAGATGTACCCTCCTCCGGCTGGCTGTATCGTGACTCGGTACACTCGTAAGTCCGACCTCGTGTACCACGTCGTCGATGTTCATCGTCATCGCGATATGTAGACGATTGTATAGGGAGGTAAGCAACACCAGAAGTGTCAGCACCAAGGGCAGGGGGTCGTCATCATCTGACACGGTCACGCTACCACTGCTTGTACTCTTTTGTTGATCTTGAGCCGTATCCGTACGTGGCATAAACGCTGCCCCTCTTACTGGGTCCAACACATCTGCACGACTCTCTTGTTGCGCTCTGCGTATTTCTGGGTCATCAATTTCCAATTCTTCACTATCCTCTTCAATTTGCTTTTCCCTTGTTTCCAACCAAGGTAGAAGTGGGTCATCCTCATCATAAATATTGTCCAAGTTTATTGGACAGTAGTCTCCGTCATCAGTAGTTGTAATGCTCCTATGATGTCGTCGCATTCTTAGTTTTATATTATAGTGCATGAAGACAAGTCTATCTAATGTTCTAGTCTGCAATCTATTCCTATTCTTTGAATGAATGAGCGCAAAACAACTCCAATTCCTTTCGCAGCTAGAGGAAGACGTTGTCTGGCTCAAAACTTTTACTGCAATTTTTTGGAGAGCCTTCGTACTCTCTCCGAAATTAATCCACCATTCGGCCGGTTGCAACCTAGATACTGCATGTTGTGCAAGAGCATTTCCAAAGCTACCAAGGCGATTTCCAAATGTATCTAATTCATTCAACGCCTTTATTTGCAGATTTAAGTCAGGCTCTAATCTCTTTATCACATTTTTTAGCCCGACACGAACTTCATCATCCGCAACAAATGATTGGGCATATCTATACCTAGGATTTACGTAGTAACCTGCTGCATGAAGATCGTGATGGAGTTGCTTTGTCCATCTCTTGTCGATCATCTTCCAATAAGTCTCCCAACTTTTACAAACACGTTGAATTGCAAGCTTTGCCTTATCCATGGCATCATATAGGAAGCCCATGGTAGGTGCTTCATCGGTTTCAACAAGACGGAGTACCCTCATTAGTGGCTCTATCACCTTTAGGATCGCCTTGACCTTCTTCCAATATTTGTTGTCACGTATGGTGTTCGCAACGTCAACCGGTGTCCCTGATGTCTTCTTCCCATGTTTTGTGTTGAGCCAGTCTCGGGAAGCGAACATCTCACTCAACTCTCCCCTATGCTGGAATAAACTCTCTAATGCTATAAAGTTTGTTGCGAATCTAGTCGCCGCAGGCCTCAACAACTCTCGTCCTTTCGTGAACTTTCTCATTATTGCGACTACTTGATTATGGTTGTAAATAAACGTCGTCACTTCCTTTGCCCTTTCGACCATTTCCTTAACATTCTTCTTCTTCCCAATATCTTCCAATATAAGATCGATACAAAGGGCAGCACATGGTGACCAAAAAAGATGTTTTCTCTCATCCATCAACATATGTCCTGCAAGCTTATATGATGTTTCATTATCTGTCACAATTTGCACTATATTCTCCTCTCCAATCTCATCCACAACTTTATCCATTAGGCCCATAATATATTGAGAATTTTTTGTTGCTTCTGAGGCATCAATTGACTTGTGGTATATAGTTCCTGAGTGGCAGTACACTATGAAGTTGATCATGCTACGTCTGATTGGGCCAGTCCAACCATCACACATGATCGTGCATCCTCTGGCTTGCCATACAGGTTTAAAGGTAGCCACGTATGCTTTCACATCCACATACTCTGCATCTGTCCATTTCCCCGTAATCTCCTTAGCCGTGGGAGCTTTTATTCATTCACCTGCTTCTGCTGCTGCATCGATTACCACCTGCCAATATGGAGAATTGGCCGCGTTAGGAGGTATGTTGGCATGTATAAATAACTTTGCTGCTGCTCTACCTAATTTCTCAACAGAAGTTCTACTCCACATTTGTTTTATCTTTTTTTGTTTAGTTGATTCTTTCCTAAATAGGATTGGATCAATAGAGGGTCTCCTAGGATCATTTACTTCTTCATCCAAACGTATAGGGGCATCACGTGAAGTTGTCTGTCGTCGGCTCCCAAACATACGTCGTAACCCACCAAACCTACCCCCCCCCCCCCACCCTCAGTCCCACCTGCAGAAGCAGTTGCACTTCCAGTTACACTCCCTGTCCCACTCCCACTCCCACTGCCCCCCCTGTATCACGCACTGACCCATGCGTGCCAAACATGCGGCGACGTTCTTCCTCTTCACGAGCTAGACGCACGCTCTCTCTCCTAGCTATAGTTAATTCCCGATCTGAATCTTCGTCAGAATCAATAATATCTTCATCACGAACGCCCATATATTCAGGACCAAACACCTCCTGTCGAGCTGCATCCAAAATATCATCTTTCTTCTTTTGTACAGCAGCACGTTTACCCTTCGACTCATCCAAACTAGCTTGCATTAAAAGCATTATCTCTTTCGGTACTCTGACACATGGCGCAACTTGGCCCTTTCGATGTGCTAAATGTTGTTTGAGACGGGTAATTCCACCAGTCACTAGTCTATCACAATACTTGCACTTCATTTGATGCCTAGTACCACCAACCCTCTCACAATGTTGCCATCCAATATCCTCACTTACTTGTTGTTGGCCAGACCCAGACATTTCTTTAGGTTTAGGATATGAGTATGAATGTATGACATATGTTAATAAAGATAATTTTATGTTCTAACTAATAAACCCTAAGAAGCTCCAAAACCTGTCCAATATAAGCAAATAAAAATATAAAGTCACTAATTTGAAAATACAAAAAAAAAATTATAAAATGACACCACAAATCTGTAAAATGCACATTAATATGTTTTACACTTCTACTATGATTAACACATCATATAACATGATTAAAACAGCAAAACAACCATTAAAAATTGATCTTTCGAATTTTCAAAAAAAGGGCCAAAATAAATGCGTAAATAAAAAAAAATATAAAAAATATATAAAATGGCACCCCAAATTTGTAAAATGCACATTAACATGTTCTACTATGATTAACACATCATATGACATGATTAAAACAGCAAAAGAATTATTAAAAAATGATTTTTTGAATTTTAAAAAAAAGGGTCAAAATTCATGCGTAAATAGAAAAAAAATATAAAAAATATAAAATGGCACTCCAAATCTGTAAAATGCACATTAATATGTTCTACTATGATTAACACATCATATGGCATCATTAAAACAGCAAAAGAATCATTAAAAAATGATTTTTCAAATTTTCAAAAAAAGGGCCAAAATAAATGCGTAAATAGAAAAAAAATATATAAAATGACAGCCCAATTCTGTAAAATGCACATTAACATGTTCTACTATGATTAACACATCATATGGCATCATTAAAACAGCAAAAGAATCATTAAAAATTGATTTTTCGAATTTTCAAAAAAAGGTCAAAATTCATGCGTAAATAGAAAAAAAATATAAAAAAATATAAAATGGCACTCCAAATCTGTAAAATGCACATTAATATGTTCTACTATGATTAACACATCATATGACATGATTAAAACAGCAAAACAACCCTTAAAAATTGATTTTTCGAATTTAAAAAAAAATGGTCAAAATTCATGCGTAAATAGAAAAAAAATATAAAAAAGTATAAAATGGCACCCCAAATCTGTAAAATGCACATTAATATGTTCTACTATGATTAACACATCATATGACATGATTAAAACAGCAAAAGAATTATTAAAAAATGATTTTTTGAATTTTAAAAAAAAGGGTCAAAATTCATGCGTAAATAGAAAAAAAATATAAAAAAATATTAAATGGCACTCCAAATCTGTAAAATGCACATTAATATGTTCTACTATGATTAACACATCATATGGCATGATTAGAACAGCAAAACAACTATTAAAAATTGATTTTTCGAATTTTAAAAAAAGGGGCCAAAATTCATGCGTAAATAGAAAAAAATATAAAAAAAATATTAAATGACACCCCAAATCTGTAAAATGCACATTATCATGTTGTACTATGATTAACACATCATATGGCATGATTAAAACAGTAAAACATATTAAAAATAAATAAATACCTATTTTTGACGAATTTCTGAAAAATAGCCCACTGAGCTTTGATTCAACCAAATCCGTAATATAACGTGTTTTTGTCCCAAATAACCAGCCAAGGTTAGTCGAAATTACTATTAGAAGGTAAGAAAAACAGTTTGGAAGCAAAAATTTTGGAAAAAACAGCAAAAAAAGTCCTTAAAACGAAAAAAAAAAAAAAAAGAGCCGTTTTCTGACCGTTACGCTGACCGTTACGGCTGACCATTACGGACCGATACGGGCCCGTATCGGCCGATACGGGCACAAAAAAACGTAACGGCCGATACGGCCCCGTATCACGTATCGGCCATTACCGTTTCCGTTACGTATCGGCCGATACGGGACACGCTGCACACTATAGGCCATTGACACCCAGCCATTCAAGACAATCCACCCACCCCACCCACATGACAATAGTCCATACAATCCAGCCACCCATCAATCCAAGCATTCAGCCGGCCGGCCATCCAAATCCATCCCAAAATCCATCCATCCAATGTACACACCTACCTTCACAATTCACGTACAAAAACGACCAACCAGCACCGTTCATAAACTGTTCACTTCATCCTCAAATCCAGCCATTCGTTTAGCCATCAAAACAGCCCCAGTAGCGTCATCATCATCATCTAATTACCCATCTATACTTTTGATCAGACCATCCATTTCCCCCCACTCCACACGTGTTGTGATGTAGGCGCATAGCCTCTAAAGTCTAGCAGCAACGTAACGTAGCCTCTAAAGTCTAGCAGCAACGTAACGTAGCCTCTAGAGTCCAGCTACATGAGACTAGGAAGAGAATGCCGCTGTGATGCGTTTTAGCCAATAGGAGCTGACGTGTTTTAGCCAATAAGAGCAGCTATGATGTGTTTTAGACAATAGGAAGCAAGCCGATGGGGACATCAGAGGACCTACTCAGGTGTACCAGAGATGGAGACGACCACCCACAGCAGTGCAACTTTCTTTGTGAATGAGAGACTAAGTTCCAAATGAGACCCGTTAAGCCATTTTGAAGACCCCACATGCATTAGACGTGCATCAGGAAGACTCCACTTTGGGATGATGCATGTGGGCTTCTTAGGAGACCATTTTAGTCATATGATTTTTATTTCGTGTCGATCCGACCGTTGGATCTTGTCGATCAGGCCATCGGGCCGCCGGATCTTCTAGATCTGGATCTGGGCCCCTTGGACTCTAATCTTACTTCATTTATGTTTTTTGTTATTTTTAGGATTTATTTGATGGTTGGGATTGATAATAAGTGTTTTATTTATCTTATTTTGGATGATGGGTCATTTCACTTAAATAAGTAGCATAGTTGTAATTATTCCAAATTTTTATTTATAAAAGCACGGGGGGTGGAGGTCCAACCCTAGTGGAGATTTGAGAAGAAGAATAAAAAAAAAAAAAAAAAAGCTTTCTTGTGTGAAGGAATTTTCCTCCTTGTTTTCTAAGGTTTTTTTTAGAAACCATCCCTTCCAACTGAATTGTGGAAGGGTAGAGGCTCGATTGATGGTGGATTCTCCAAGGTGCATTCTTCCACTTTCTCTTCTCCAACAAGGTATTCTTCTTGTTCTCTTTCATCATCTTTTTCCCCTTCCCATACAACCTTCTCGACTCATCAAAACCCAACCCAATCCAGCTTTCTTTCCCCTTTCTTATCCATGTGTGGACCCACACGTGCTTCTGTACAGGCAGCCACGTGTGGGCCCCCGTTTGGGGTTTTCCCTCTTTGATTTTCCTCCAAAACTCCTTAAACCCTAGATCCTTTGAATCCCTAGAAACCCCATTCCTATATCTCCATCCATGAATACAAAACCCTGATGAAAATCTAAATTTTTTTGTGAAACTTTCCCTAAACCAGAATTTTGCTTACCTCATTGTCTATTCATGTGGTCGTTGCACTACCCACGCTAGATTGGAAGTCCCTACTTCCAAGTGGGCTACTCTTAAATTATTTTATATTTTCCGCGTATGTGATAACCTAGGATCTTCGTGTTATAAATCTGAATTTTTGAATCTATTATGTGGATATGCTTGATTTTACATGATGATTGCTGAAATTAATGTGTAATTGATCTCTCATCTTGCATCCTAGGATAGTTTCCATCATCCTGCATCACAAGCCAAAACGTGTGAGGGTCTCTTTGGACCAATTAGGTGCGTGCCTCACATGTGTGTATACACACGTGAAGTCTGGCCATGGGGTCCTCTTGTATAAGTAGACAGCGTGCGTTGAGAAGGGGGGGCAGACATGAGAGAGGGGGAGAGAGGGGGAGAGAGGGAGAAAAGAAAGGAGGTTTCAATGTCTTTAGGTGAGTATTCTGTCACTTGAAAGTTTTTTTCTCTCTTAGATAGAATTCTTATTCCATATATCTTAAAATTATTTCCTCCTCCCTCTAACATTATTGCAGGGTTTCCCCAATATTTGACACCTTGCATTCTTCTTTATTTTCTTTGAAAAAAAATAATTAATTTTCTAATCTTTCTAAAATTCTTGTCCCATTGTTTAAAAATCAAGATTTGGAAATCCAAATTTTGCTTTCTTGTTCTTCTTTGTTTTCTTTGAAATTGATGTCCTTGATGATTGATATCCTTGATGAGATCCTAAAGGTTTTTACCCAATCCTTCTAGAATTCCCATACTATTAACATCGCTATTGAAAATTCAGGGTTCTAGTGTAATTTTTCAGAATTACATCATATTCTTGCACTATTCGCAGAATTTCAGCACCATTGTGTAAAATTCCTGGGACCTCTTTGTAATTCCGCAACGGCTTTTCTGCACAAATTTACAATTCCCAATTTTCTGCATACCCCCTGCACTGAACTGCATGGTAAAGAATTACAGGGTTGCAGAAGTAATTTTTTAGAATTTCAGGATAAATTATTTGCATTGCATATTTATTATTGGAATCTTTGGATGATGAAAAGAGGGTTTGTGATACTTGAAAATATGAAGAGAAAGGTCATAAATCTCTCATGTATTTATGATATGTTGGCATTATTGAATCTTATATCATGTGCATCTTTATTGTAAAATAATGGGGACAATTGGGTCCTCTAGGTTGAAAGTCCCATGTTGGAATCCAAAAAAATAGACGGTGCGATCGAGTCCCCTAGATTGAATATACCTAAAAGCATAAATTGGTAGGCCAATCCAGACCCATAGGTTGAAAGTCCCCAAAGCCCAATTAGTACCTTTTGGAACCTCTACTGCGAGGCCAAGTAGGTGAGCATAATTAAGATTGCAAAAGACCACTGTGAGGCTAGGTAGGGTAGTAGTCTGACTAGCTAAGAAGTGGATCCCTCACTACGAGGCCAGGTGAACGAGCATGTCGGGAATGCAAAAGACCACTATGAGGTTTGGTATTGCAATTAAGATAGTGTTGGCCAACTAATGTAATGCAA
This sequence comes from Magnolia officinalis, assembly GCA_021015155.1. Classification (NCBI taxonomy): domain Eukaryota; kingdom Viridiplantae; phylum Streptophyta; class Magnoliopsida; order Magnoliales; family Magnoliaceae; genus Magnolia; species Magnolia officinalis. The sequence goes on from JAJHSJ010000009.1 coordinate 36,182,008, forward strand.
GGGCATTTTCACACCGGGCTCGAGTGGGGTGGTTTGTAGGATGCGAGGGCACACTCGGGGTGGGCAGCCCGCGGAACCCATGCGATTTGGGGCCCACGAGGGGGCAGAACCCAAGGATTTTGAGCTCACGAGGGTTTGACCGAGAACCTAACCCATGGATGTGAGGATTAAGCTATGAGATAAAGGGATTAATTCGCCATGCTCTATCAATTCAACCTTTTAGAGCAATTGGTTAATTGTCCTGCATCAAATTGGTTTCGTGTTCGAGACTCCTCACCGGAGGTGATTGATGCAGGGTCATTTTCACACCGGACTCGAGTGGGGTGGATTGTGGGATTCAGGGGCACACTCGGGGTGGGCGGCCTGCGAAACCCATGTGATTTGGGGCCCACAAGGGGGCGAAAACCATGGATTTGGGGCTCACAAGGAAGGTTCGGCCAAGGACCTAACCCACGGATGTGGGGCCTGGGCTATGAGATAAAGGGATTAATTGGCCATGCTCTATCAGTTTGAGCTTTTAGAGCAAGTGGTTAATTGTCCTGCATCATGATGTTAAATGGCCCTGGTGTTCAAAGGATTAAAATACATGGATTATTGTGGATTACTTCATGCATTAGTATAGTATCACGATGCATGCTACATGTTTATGCATTAAACTTTTTGTTTCTGAAATTCTTGCCTTTTTAGCCTTGCATATGAAACTCACAATATTTTAGTAAAATATGATTTAATCGGATTTCATATGTTTTTCTTTTCAAAATCTTGTGCGAGATATACTCACTGGGCTCTCGAGCTCATCCGTTATTGTGAATATTGAATTTCAAGAGCATAACTTAGTCAATGAGCGTATGGAGAGGAATCTTAGCCATTTACTTCCATTCTAGTTTTAGATTTCTTTATAAGTTTTGGATTTGATGTAAAAGGATTTATAGTAGGTGTTTGATTTGGACTTTCAAGTTTTGGTGACGATTACATATTTTAATTTATTTAGTTAATGGTTATTTAAATTATTTTTAGGAAGTATATGATTTATGGAATGGTTTTATGTGGTGATTGTAGTTTGTGGTTTGATAATGCTTATATTATAAGTCATGCCTTCAGGTACAGGCACGGGGTCATGCATACCAAGGTAGTGGACTTCGGGGTGAGACAAAAAGAGATATTGGGTTATTTTGGTTGACAAAGTTGTTCAAAAATGGTAAGAATGAAGAAATACAAGACGAATGGATGAGAAGTTCCATGGTTCCTATCTATAAGAATAAAGGAGACATACAGAGTTGCACTAATTATCATGGATTAAACTTATGAGACATACTATGAAACTATGGGAGAGCGTGATTAGGCAAAGACTGCAGAATGAGACAAATATAATAGAAAATCAGTTTTGTTTCATGACAAGGACTTGGGGAGGTCTACCACTAAAGCTATTTTCCTACTACGGCAATTGATGGAGAAATAATGGGAGAGAAAGAAGGATTTCCATGTGGTCTTTACTTACTTGAGAAAGCATACAAAGGATCCCTGAAGAGTTAATTTGGTGGATGTTGGGAAAAAAGGGAGTTCGAAGATGATATATTGACATGATTAAGGATATGTATGAGGGAGTGATAACAAATGTGAGGACCACTAATGAAAAGATAAGGGGTTCCCAGTTACTGTAGTCCAGCACCATTGGTCGCATTAAACCCATACCTTTTTGCATTGGTTATGAACAAGTTAACAAGGCATTTGCAGGAAGAGAGCCCATGATGTATGTTGTTTGCAGATAACATAGCATTGTGGGGGGCTATACATGCATCTGTCAAGCATGATGTAGAGGGTTGGTGGATTAAAGAAATGGGTCTTATGGATCGTTTTCTATGAAGATGTACTCTTTGGGTTTTGTAGCTGGAGAAGTAGCAGGATTTTTAAAGGGAAATCTATAGTAGTAAATGTGATCATTAGAAGATTTTTGGGCTAATTACAAATTGAGGCAAGGCGAATGTTAAGATGAAGGGAACTCCTAGACAGCTTATCTCCTATAACTGGAATGAGAATACCCTAATTCTTATGTGGTTAGAAAGTCAAAACGTTAAAGAGACAAGGAGAAGCCCCTCAACCCCATGGAGGACTTTTGTAAGTTGAATTTTGATGGATGCTCTATGGGGAATCCTGGCGATGCCACTATCAGGGGAATCATGAGAAGCAATGGGTACGTCATGTTGTTTAAAGTTCTCAGAATAGCTGACTGCAACTATGCTAAGGTAGTTGCATTGCTTCAGAGAATAAAGGCAGCACAAAGTTTAATCCATCACTCATAATTGTTGGATCCCCAAACAACGTGATAAAATCGGCCAGATTAGGGATATGCCTGTGGAGGTTGGCTAAAGTGATTGAGAAAGGCTCTAAATTTGCATTATCATGTCCTTCTCCTATGCATTATGACACCAATTTACAAGCAGATCAACATGTTGAAGAGGTTCCAGTTCAGACCTCTCTTTCCATCATTGATAGGAGATAGTGCAGCAGTTATTGTTTGGTTTCTTTTTTGTAGCTTTGTCAGGTTTTAAATTGCCATTGTAATTTTCCCATTTCTTTTGCATGTACTTTTTCCTTTACCTTTTTAATAAAATTTCAAAGTTACCCATCAAAAACAAATAAATTAAAACGTTGTGAGCCTTTTATGGGTTCAGATTAGATAAGATGAATAATATACACCAAGTAAGAGCTTTAGCATTATGAATCTTCCCAAATGTAACCTATGACTATGAGTAAAATGATTGTGAACAAAAAATATATATATATGAGGCGGTATTCATTAATATGAGAGATTCTCTAATTTTTCAACAGTAATTTCTCAAAATATATTGATGATCAAATGTGTGTGGTGTGACGGCATGCTTATAGAAGGAGCAATATTTGTAGCTAAATGGTGTGATGCTAACCCTACAGGCTACAAGGTACCAACTGAAATTTTGTGATTTGGGACATTAGTTTTTCATTTGTTTTTCTTTTCTCTGTTTTTTTTTTGTATTTGTGGGGTAAGATTGTTGCAATGTTTTAAGTATCGATGATATCGGCCGATATATCCCACGATATATTTTGTATCCCACCTGTGCAATACGAAACACATTAGTGGGATATATCCCACATGTTCGATCATTTTCGATTTTCAATCCTTTTTTTCCTATAAATCATGTTAAATTAGTGTCAAATTATTATAAATCCATGATTTTTCTTCAATTTCAAGGCTTGGAGGAGATGGGCCGAGTTGTGGAAAATTGGAAAAAAAAAAAAAAATCAAATTTTCCCAATTTCTCACAAATCGGTTGCAATCTTAGTGTCCAAACATAAAATCAAACATGTATGTAACCTGATCTAGTGATTGTTCTTTTGGTTTTGAATGTATTGCTTATGTTTCCACACATCTTCTTACATTTCTACATTATATCAATAGACTTTGAATATAGTTGCATCAATTTAATTGGACAAAGCATAGATTAGGACCCCATACAATGAAAACCTATTATATGCACTTGTTTTTTTTTTTTTTGTAATGTTTTGATTTATAAGTGTGTATTGATGTCTTTTTTAACAATCACTAAAGTTTCATTGAAAATTTTGACCAATTTTCCAATGTTTGCCCATGTTTCCAACAATAGCAATACATTACGCGATACAACCGATATATCCCATCCGATAACCGATGCGTATCTGTATACCAAGGGTGCGATATGTAACGTGATACAGATATGTCAAACATTGTACTATTGATCATAGCAATCCAACTAACGTGGCATGCATCAAAACAATAGCCAGTGTTTTTCTCAACAAATTACACAGTATCAAAACAAGTCTTCTACATATTTCCAGCTAATTAAGCCCTAAGAATCGATCTTATATACTACTGAAACATATGCTCACGACTAAACCACTTGGGCTTCAGCCTTCACAACTAAAACGGTGTTAGCTTACCATCTGAAGCTCTTCTTGTGTAATTTCTCTCGAAGGTACCGGAAAGCATTTTCCAGGAAATATTCCTACAAGTATCGAAAAATTAATAAATGGCTTTACAAACACTTTCATAAAGGTAAAATGCACTAAGGAAAGCAAAAAAATAAATAAATAAAAATAAAAATAAAAAATCCAAGTCACAGCCAATGACTTAATAAATCAAACTCTAGTGGAAATTTATGGAAGAGCTTCCATGGAAACCTAAAGTTCTCATTTTTTGGTTGCCTTGGTTTCACTTAAGAAATGTAGGTGAACTCATCAAACTCATAAATTAGAGCTTTCAAAAAAGCTTATTAATCTCTTCCAAGGAATTCTTCTCCATAGAAATCTCACCCATGTTGAAGTTCTACAATCCAGACAGACCCTAATAGAAAGAAGCAAGGCAATCAAAATCAACTGGTGCAGCATCCAACAAAAGGAAAACTTCATACCAGAAGTAGCAAGATCGGCCATAATTGCTCGAAGTCGATCTGGCCTTTCTGGGTGTGGATGTGGCTTCATTTCAACCTGTTCTAGTTGCAAAAACAAAAATGGAAGTGTTTCAAGCAAACTGGGATGCATGAAGAATTCACAACCAATTGTTAACACTAGATAGAACAGCACTAAACTAACTTAGTATTCCTAGGAGTTTGAGAAGGAAATCACTCAAACAACTTACATGGGATCCTTGTGCTCAAATAGACAAATTTGTAAGACAAATAAAACAAAAAGGAAGTCTACACAAACTGCTTTTCCACTCAAATAAACAAATAAACTAGACAAAGAATCCTTAAAATTTTCCTGACTAGTTCATTTTTATATATGCAATAGAGTAGAATGGCAGAAAAGGATTCAGGTAGCCAACCCCACCCAACTGCTCCAAGCTGGCATTGTAATTGGTGAAAGAGTGGTTCTAATCTATTTGGGGGCAAGGTCATCCTTTGAATTTGAGATGCCTTCTCATCACCTTTGTTATTTTGTTTTTTTTTTTCCATTATTTAGCAATAAATAGAATTACCATTCAAAAATAAATAAAACAATGGATTAAATAGCACAATACTAAAAGGAGTGTCATGTTAACTATTGAGTCTTGGAACATCATCGTCACCATCAACATCACCCATTGACCTCACTTTAGCCTTTATCCTAGTTATTTGGGGTTGCACCTTAAATGGTACATTAGTAAAAGTTTTACAGTTGGCTACCTACTAGGACATCAAGCTATCTCTTTTACCAGGACTCTTGGAACCATGCACCATAGACATAGAGGCTTACATTGAGGCCACTCACAAGCATTGTTCGGAGTATTCCCGATATTATCCGTTTCTCCAACTCGGCGATACCAATAACACTAATAGTATCAGAAATTCCACGTATCAGCGATAGATCGCCAAGTATCGCCAATGGATTGCCAATATTTTTAACTATGTAAATTCCAGTTGTCACTTGTATCACCATTCCATCAATATCGCCAATATCTTCAACTGTGTAAATTCCAAGTCTCACTTGTATTGCCAATGTATCAACGATATATCGATAATATCGCCAATGTATTGATATCACCAGGTGCAAGGTTGATTGATGAAATGTGTGTTTGTATGCATGTATATGGATGCATGCATTCATGGATGGATGGATGGATGTATGCATGGATGAATGGATGGTTGGTTGGATGGATGGCGCACAAGCACATGCACGCGCGCGCGCGCACACACACACACACACACACATATATATATATATATCTGTGTTTGGGTATTTATGTGTGTGTGCATGGATGATGGATCATGCATGTGTGTTCGTATGTATATATATGCATGCATAGATGGATGGTTTGATGGATAGATGGATCCACCATTTTCCCCATGTATCCACAATGTTTCCCTAAGTCATACATGTTTTTAGGCCCCATTAAAGCGAAATTTATTATTTGATTCCAAAATATGCAAATATGCATCTATTTCACTATTATTTTATTCTTAAATATGCAAATATGTGCATTTTAGCATCTCCTGAAATATCATTGAAAAATTCCACTGTTTTCCCCATGTTTCTCTAATGTTTCCCTGAGTCAAGGTTACATGCTTTTAGACCCTCATTAAAGAGAAACTTATTATGCATGCATTTTTTTTTCATTTATTTGATACCTAAATATGCAAATATGTGTATTTTAGCGTCTCCTAAAGTTTCATTGAGAAATTCCACCATTTCCTCATGTTTCCCCCAATGTTTCCCTCAGTCAGCGATACATTTCTCGGTATCAATGATAATATTGGTGATATCGATACATGTTTCCATATCGCCAACCAGCGATACATGTAATGATACCAATACTACGAACACTGCTCACAAGCATAGTTGTCAAAATCTTATGACTTATGATTTGATTCGACTCTTGGGAAAAACAATTTGAATCCCAGCTTGGATCCCTCTTTAGATGAATCCATCAATTCTACTATTTAAATCCTAAGATTCGCAATTCAAATCCGATTCACAATAACAAATTATACTTTATCTTTGCTTATTCTTCTTTTTTACTTTACATGGCTTTCATTTTATGTTCTTAAATTGGTGGGGCCTTTAAGAATCATTTTTAAAAGTTCGATTATTTTTATATTTTATTCTTTATAAAGAGAGGAGATTTGGGGATTTTAATATTCAAAAACCCAAACCAAAGAAATCGAAACATCATTTTCTTTGGTCAACAAAATCGAGTATCGGTTAAACAACCTTGTATGTTTCTTGAAAGACAAATCATAAAAAGGAAAAAAAAAAATAGTTCGTTAACACTAACATGATAAATAAACGGTATACAAGTTCCCAACTGCCAATATCATGATATTTCTAGGTATCAACGATAATATCAGTGACATCTATACATGTTTCCATATCCCCAACCAATGATGCATGTAATAATACCAAATTCCCAATACTATGAACACCGTTCACAAGCATAGTTGTCAAAATCCTATGACTTATGATTTACGATTGGATTCAACTCTTGGGAAAAACGATTTGAATCCTAGCTTGGATCCCTTTATGGATGAATCCATCGATTCTACTATTTGAATCCTAAGATTTACAATTCAAATCCGATTCACAATAACAAATTATACTTGATCTTTGCATCTTTTTTTTTACTTTATCTGGCTTTCATTTTATGCTTTTAAATTGGTGGGGGCTTTTAGAATCGTTTTTAAAAGTTCAATTATTTTTATATTTTATTCTTTATAAAGATAGGAGATTTGTGGATTTTAGTATTCAAAACCCATACCAAAGAAATCGAAATATATTTTTCTTTGGTCGACAAAATTGAGTGTCGGTTAAACAGCCTTGTATGTTTCTTGAATGACAAATCATAAAAAGTTTTTAAAAAAAAAAAAAAAGAGTTCTTTAACACTAACATGATAAATAGACAGTATACAAGTTCCCAATTGCCAATATCATGATATTTCTAGGTATCAACGATAATATCGGTGATATCAATACAAGTTTCCATATCCCTGTTCGTACCCGTTCTGAGCCTTGTTCCGACCAATCAAGGTCATTTACGTGTGATTTGTACGGATACCCATGGTGCGGTCAGAGGATTTCCTACAGATATGTACGGTTATGTCTTGGAAAGAGGAGCCACAACATATCAATTATGGCCGAACGTCATTAAAGCAGTCGAGAAGACTAGCGATCAAGCTTTGACGATTATATGACAAGTGGTAAGCGATCGAGTTCGCCCGGTCACTTGACAGGTGGCTAAAGGAGGAACAAAAGGAACAGAACGTGGGAAGCATCCAAAACTCAAGTCATGAAGAACGGTTGTCATAACCGTCAGAACGTGGGAAAGATCCAGAATGGCTGATTTAGAGCTATAAATAGAAAAAGATTACAACAAAAATAAGGCGTCTCATACCAAACCAAACAAACCAAATCAATTATCTTGTCAACTATCTTTCAATTACCAATTTCTTTACATTCCGTAGTGTAACCCTTTACTTTTCCTGTTGAGTAAATTACATTCCTTAGTGTAACCATTTACTTTCCGAACTTGCTATTTACATTCCGTAGTGTAACCAGTAGTGTTAATCAAGTAGCTAGTAACTTTTAGCCATAATCTTGAGTCTACGCTCATACGTTGGATTCAGTTCTGCATTAGAGAGGCATTGTTCAACAATTCGCAGTGGACGACTGTAAGGATTTCTTTCCCATCTCATTTAATTTGTATTGAAAAGTCCTTTCGTATGGAAGGCAGAGTAACCCATCTTCAAAGGACGAACCCCACCCTCTGATTATCGCTTGATCCATTTACACATTGAGCGAGTGGCTGAATAGGCAACCAATCTCTCCAGATCTCGATCATACTATGTGTCTATCTTGGCGCTCGGGGTCATTGTTGTTCGGTTCGAATTGGAGCTGCAAAAACAATTCTGGCACGCCCGCACACTTATGAGAAAACAACGGTCGAACAATTTTCTAGCACGCCCGGTGGGACCCTGTCTATTAACTGTCGGTTTGACTTTTGCCAAAAATGAGGAGAAGTGCCTGTGCTTCCGAAGCCGAGCCTTCTACACCGACCACACCACCTCCAAGTGATGATGTGCAGGTCCAAGCGCCCCCACAGGTGTCTAACCCGACCAGACCATCCACATCTCGAGCCATACTCCCTAACAAGGTATCTGTTGTACTTCAAGACTTTCAAATGGGCATCTAAATGGTGCAGGAATATGGAAGGGCTCATGCGGAGCAATTCCGTATCCAGGCCGAGAGCACCAATCGTTACATGGCCAGCTAGACTAAAGCTACGCAACGGTTGTTGGCCGTAATAACAGAACAGACGCCGCTAGTGAAGCAACATAATGGAAGCTCGGTCGGTAATACAATCACATTGCCACCTATGCCACCGTTACAATGTAACCCACCAGTAATTCCTCCTCCGAAAGTCAAGAATGCGCCATCTCCCATGGAAGTCAGGCGACCTGAACGAGAGGCCAGGGATTTTATGCCTGGAAACAAAATCATGGACCTCCAGCTGGATTCAATCCACTGTAGGCCCTAGATTTCATGATAATCTTAATCAATTTGGCCCAGATCAACCGCCGATCGTAGAACCTTAGCAAATAATGCAAATTTGGCCCATATTTCAAGATAATCTTAATCTATTTGGACCAGATAATGCAACTCGTTCAAGAGGTTGCTGGCCAAGTGTTAGGCCGAAACACTATCCCCACCTATCACAAACCATACCCGAATTGGGTAGATCGGCAACATCCATTACCAAGGAATTATCGACCGGATTTCGCTTTGTTTTCTGGTGAACCTGGTCAGTCGACTATTGAACATGTTGGCCGATTCACCATGCAATGTAGCGAGTTAGCTAACAATGATTATCATAAGTTACAGTTATTTGGTTACTCATTAATTGTCGCGTCCTTCACATGGTATTCAAACTTACTTCCAGATTCAATACATAATTGGCAAGAATTGGAAGAAAAGTTTCATGCCTAATTCTTCTCCAGAAACCATGGAGATAACCACGGCCAATCTCGCGCAATTCCAATAGTTGCCTGGGGAACCATGCGAGAGTTATATTATGCGATTCAAGCGAGCAGAGAGTCGTTAAAAAGTAGTCATGACTGAGGCCGAATTCGTGCAACTCACACAAGACGGTCTGGAATACAAGCTCCACAAAAAATTCATAGGGAAGGAGTTTACTGATTTATACGACTTAACTAAAAAAGTTTCTTGTTACGAGGAACTACTTTAGGAAGGAGCTAGACGAATAAATTCATCATTAGGGACGTACTACAATAACCCTAAAATGAAATTGTGATTGTTGAAGTGGTGGCTAAGAAGCCATGGGTATGTTCGGCATTAGTTAAAGCGGAATCGATCGCCCCGACCACGTAAAAGGCTCGGAAGGTGTATACCTTTGACATCACTCGAGCTGAAGAAATATTTGATATCATGTTGGCCAGAAAGTTCATTAAGGTTCTTATTAATCATAAAGTACCTCTGGCCGATGAATTACAAAAGATCGAATATTACAAATGGCACGGATCTCGATCCCACTCCACTAACAAGTGTGTTGTTTTCAGGAACGTTATTCAGGACCACATCGACCGTGGGTTGCTGAAGTTCCCAGAAAAGGAAAAGGAGGCGATGTTGATCGACATCGATCCATTCCCAACAAATATGGAGGTAAACATGGTCTCGGCCAATCTCAGGGATCACCCGAGACCAAAAATCAACCTCAACTTGATTAACTCGCGAAGAACACCTATCCGGCCCGTGCAGGAACATCGTTGGATTTCCCGGTCCCACGATGATCGGTCGATTGCTATTGGGGGAAGGCACCAAGGGTCTCGAATTTGCGACCGATGCGGACGGGAAATTGTGTCTCGGTTGGAAAACCCTACCGAAAAGGGAAGAGAACACCGTAGTAAAGGTCGAGATCGCAACTGGCTAATACACTCAGCCTCCAATCGCCGTTCACGCTGGGGACCACCCCTGACAATGATGGTCACGCTTCCTACAACACGAGGGGGTATGGAAACGAGTTATTCACCCAAAGTTTCTAGCAATATTGGAGATTTTGACAAAGACTCAGACGCACCGGGGGCAAAGGCAGAGGGTTGCGGCAAGAAGAGACATTGAAGGGGAAGAAATGTTTCCCCGACCGGAAGCTAGACTTCCCCACCCGTTTTGAAAGGTTCCCGTGCTTGATGAGCAAGTGGCAGTGAACGAGGTCGAAGCTATGATACCAGTTACGACACAGAAAAGCTAAGATGCACCAACAACACGACTCAATCAGGAAATTCCAAAGAGGAGGACAGTTGCGGTAACCCGTCGGACTACCTTAGTGAAGATTGCTTTCCAACAGAGGAATGGCTAGCTAACGAGCTCTCGTCGACTGCAGATGCTCGAAAGAGTTCCCCAATTATCGACTTCTCGGCCGAACCCGTGGCTGAAGAACACCCTAGGCAGACCGAAGAAATTGAATCTGAAACACTACAGGGGGCAAGGTTTGAGTGGAGAAATTGAGTTTGGTTTGTTGTCGCCGGTGTTCCATTGTAACATGGTGTTCACGTTGTCATTTGGCTTTCAAGCACGACCCACTCAACCAAACACAATGTTAGGGGATGTGGAAGAATACTCCCCCAGTAATCATACAACATGCCTCCTTCCCATTTAAAGAATGCAAGGAAAATGAAGTCAAGATTGACAAGGTGTCACATGTCAACACAATCACCGTTGCGATCGATGGTGCGTCCGAAAGAGTAATTATCGACAAACCCGCCAATGATATGAAACAGCATCTTAAGTCGTTGTATATATCGGCCCACTTTGATTGGTGTCCCGTTACTAGGATTTTGGTGGATAGTGGGGCCGCTATGAATTTGTTACCAAAGAGGATGATGGCCATGTTAGGAAAGACTACGGCCGATCTGATCCCATCAAAAGTGACCGTTAGCCATGTCACTAACACACACGGTGTTTTACTAGTCAACCTAATTGTAGGCACTAAGACTGTCTTGGCACCGTTTTTCATAGTAGACACCTCGTCAAGCTATAATGCATTATTGGGAAGAGATTGGATCCATTCCTTTGCATGTATCCCATCTTCTCTCCATCAATTCGTGATTTTCTGAGACCAGGACAAGGTCAAGCTGGTCTTGGCCGATAATAAACCCTTCTTGGCCACGTTAAATGCCAATGAAGCTTATTATTACAGAGAAGAAGTGGGGCCCATCAGATTTACCGGGAGGAACAAGCTTGGTCGCCCTACTGGGATCACAGTGAAAAAGAATCCAAATAGTATTGTGCAAACTATTTCGGAAGTAACTCGGACCAATGATGCCTAGCCGAAGGACATCGTCCCTTATCGAAAAGTCGCTCGTTGTATCATCGAGGAGATCCCATGATCAGGACATCAAGGGATGAAGTACACGGGGCCGACTTTACAGCCGGAATAAAGAGACTTAAGAAAGCCTAAGGGCCTGTTTGATTTTTGAAGGAAATGGAAATTACCTGGTAAATAAGTAATAATTACTTACCAGGGAATTACCCATCATTTCTTGCGCCTACTTTGACTGCTCAATTGGTTGGCGTTAAAATCGAGGATGGCTGCCAAATGAATATAGGGCCCACTGTGATGTAAATGATGTATCAACACCGTTCATCCTATACGTCAGCCTCATTTAGGCCATGAACTCAAAAATGAGGCAGATCCAAACCTCTAGTGGACCACACCACAGGAAACAGTGGAAATTGAATGCTTGCCGTATAAAAATTCATGTGGCCCTTAGAAGTTTTGGCTAAAGCTGATATTTGTGTTTACCCCCTTGTCAATGTGTTTATGACCTCATGAACAGGTTAGATGACAAATAAACATTAATGTGGGCCCAATAAACAAAATAGCTTTTAATGGCGGACGTTTAAGGCCATTGTTTCCTTCAATATGGGCCACTTGAGCATTGCATTTGTCTCAATTTTGGAGTTAGGCCTTAAAATCTTATGATAAAACAGATGGACGGTGTGGATATGCCATGCACATCACAGTGTGGTCCACAAATGTAAGTCACCTTTTTCGAACCAATTTTCGAGATGAAAATGGGTTTGAAATTTCAAACACGGGAAAAGGTAATAATGACCTTTTTCCAGGGTATTTTCCTCTTCCCTCGAAATCAAATAGGCCCTAAAGGAAACCGATGAAGGTAGTTTTGTGAACTTGGCTGAAATAAATAAATTGGTTAATGAAGATAGTTTTAAGCTTGAAGACCTCTCAGAAGAAAAAGAAGATAGCCGACTGCAGGTCAAAGATCCGCTGGTTGAAATCAACTTGGGGATGGATCAGGATCCGAAACCAACTTTTACAAGTGACTTCTTACGACTGCCCGAGAAAAAAATGTTAACAAGTCTACTCTTGGAGTTCACCGACTGTTTTGCGTGGGATTACCATGATATGCCAGGGCTTGATAGATCTCTAGTCAAATATAGATTGCCCACGAAGGAAAGTTATCGGCTATATAAGCAACCGCAAAGGTGGATGATGGCCGAAGTCACCCTCAAGATCAAGGAAGAGATCAAGTGACTCCTAAAGGCCGATTTTATCCAACCAATCAAATATGCAAAGTGGATGTCAAATATAGTCCCGGTGACGAAGAAGAGTGGTAAGTTAAGAGTGTGCTTTGATTTTAGGAATTTAAATCCGGCTACGCCGAACGACAAATATCCCATGACCTTGGTCGATCAGCTTATCCATCGGACCGCTGGACACAAGATTGTGTCCTTCTTGGACGGACATTCTAGATACAATCAAATCTATATAGCATTGGATGACGTCCCGAAAATGGCATTCAGATGCAAAGGACCTCTTGGGACATATTGTTGGGTAGTGATGCCCTTCAGGTTGAAAAATGCAGAGGCCACATACCGAAGGGCAATGAATGTTATTTTTCATGACATGATCGATCAATTTATGGAAGTCTACTTGGACGATGTGGTAGTCAAGTCGACCAATGCAAATGAGCATCTGGCCCACTTGCGCAAATCCTTTGAGCAGATGAGGCTCCACAAATTGAAGATGAACCCATTAAAACGTGCTTTTGAAGTCTTGGCCGGTAATTTCTTAGGATTTTTGGTACATTAAAGAGGAATTAAAGTCAACTAGAACAAGGCCCAAGCCGTGATTAACGCACGGCAACCAGGAAACAAGGCTGAATTGCAAAAGTTCTTGGGCCATGTCAATTATTTGAGGCGGTTTATATCCAACTATGCAAGTAAAACTAATATCTTCTCTCCATTATTGAAATTGAAACAAGGGACCGAATTCGCGTGGGAAGCAGAGCATCAACTGGCTTTTGATAAAATCAAGGAGTATCAAATGAAGCCACCTATGTTGATGCCCCTATCAAAAATCAACCGCTCAAGCTATATGTCGCAGCCTCAGCACAGTCGATCAGAGCTCTTCTATCACAAGATTACGACATGCGGAAAGAAAGGGCAGTCTGTTACTTAAGTCGGACGTTGCTTGATGCGGAGAGGCGATATTCGGCCATGGAGAAATTGTGTTTGTCATTGTACTACGCAACCACTAAGCTGAGCCATTATTTATTGGCCGAGAGGGTACATGTAATAGCTATGACCGATTTAGTGAAAGATATGCTAAACTGGCCAATTTTAAGCGGCCGGATTGGTAAATGGGTGTTGGCTCTATCCGAGTTTGATTTACAGTATGTGCCATAGAAAGCAGTAAAAGGTTGGACCATATTGGCCGATCACCCTTCAGATCTCGAGAAGCAAATTCCTCCTGGCATCCTAGATCTATATTATGTGCAACTCATACCGTGGAAATTAAATTTTGACGGGTCGAGGACACATGAGATGTCTAGAGCCGGAATCGTATTGATCGCCCCTAATGGGAATCGGCAGGAATTTGCATTCCAGTTAGAATTTGAATGCACTAACAATCAGGCCGAATATGAAGCTATGATAATCGGTCTAGAGCTATTGTTAGAATTACGAGTGAAAAAACGTGATGGTTATCGGATATTCACAGTTGGTGATAAATTAGATGGCAGGTTTGTTTAAGTGCACCCGCCCGTCGTTATTACCATACTATGTTGTAGCAATATAGTTGCTCAAACAGTTTGAATAGGTCGAACCGATGCACATCACTCAGGAATATAACGTGGATGCCAATGAGATGGCACAGTTAGCTACAGGATTGGAAGCCTGGAAGGGATCGACCGGTCGGTCGATTATGGTCCAGAGAAGGTCTTTACCTTCTGTTTTCCAGAGGAAGGACGTAATGAAAATATGCCAAATAGAAGTGGAAGAAGATGATTGGAGAGCTCCTCTCATAGGCTATTTACAAAGTCATGGTACCAAGACTGACAAGAGCATACGGAGATCAGCCGCAAATTATGTGATGGTTGATAATCAACTTTATCGAAAAGGGGCCGATGGGGTTTTACTTCAGTGCTTATCTAAGAAAGAAGCCATGTCAGTCATGGAAGGGGTTCACGAAGGAATTTGTGGGGCCCATTAGGCAGGAAGAACGATGATGTTTACACTTAGATTCTACTGCTGTTTCGGATCAGAAATGATAGCCGATTGTATCCAATATGTGAAAGGTTGTGAAGCCTATCAAAAGAATGGACCAATCCAACATATACCTGCGGCCGAATTACACCCCATAATAAAGCCATGGTCATTTCGAGGATGGGCGATCACGATTTGATCGGACAGATTCACCCGCCTTCGACTTGAATGGACACATTCATCATAGTAGCGACCAATTATTTCACCAAATGGGTCGAGGTAAAACCCATGAGGAAAGTCAGTCATGACGAAATCATTGGTTTCATTGAAACTAATATTATCCATCGTTTTGGAGTACCAGAATCTATTACCAAGGACTGAAGTGCTGCTTTCTCGGCCAAGGAAGTGCGTATTATGGCCGACCGAGATGGCATAAAGATCCTGAATTCGACCCCGTATTATGCCCAGGCCAATGGTTAGGCCAAGGCCAGTAACAAGGTGATCAAGAATATTTTGAGAACAATGATACGAGGGAATCCACGAGAATGGCATATCAAGCTATCTGAGGCTCTGTGGGTTTACAGAGTGTCGCCCCGTACTAGCATTGGGGTCAGTCCTTTTGCATTAACTTAAGGGCACGATGCAGTCCTACCCTTGGAAATTACAATCCCATCATTGTGAACCGTGTATGAAGCCCAGTTAACTCCCTCAGAGTTCACAGGGGCGATGTTGGCCGAGCTTGAGGAGTTAGGCAAGGCCCATATTAGGGCTCTGGATTAGATCATGGATAACAAAGCGGCCATGGCACATGCATATAACAAAAGGGTGAGAGGAAAGTCCTTTGGAGAAGGGGACACGGTCTGGAAGATGGTTTTGCCCATCGGCCGGAATGACCGAGCATTAGGCAAGTGGTCACCTACTTAGGAAAGACCTTATGTCATTGAGCAAGTCCTTAAAAGAGGAGCCTATGTACTAAAAGATATAAATAGTAACATTGCAAGGGCTCCTATAAACGGCCTTTTCTTAAAACAACGCTTCCCTTCTCCAACTCGACCTTGGTAGTTTCCACCGCAGCATTCTTGGTCATGAGTTTCTGGGCAATGGTGTGTGCAGAAGTCCTCTTGGACTCGGCCACAGCTTGTTCAGCCTCAAGGCGACCGACAACAACACCAGCATGATGACATGTCTTCAGCAGCACTTGAAGCTCCTGGAGAGCAAATACCTTGGCAACTAGAGTGGGATCTAACCAGGAGAGGATGCGGTATGATTTGACTAATCAGTCGAGCCTGTCGATCGACTCAATGTCAAAAGATCCTGCCAACCCCTTTTGCAAAAGGTTGTGAAGTTCGGTCTTTACATCCTGCAGATTGTTGGTAAGAGATGGTTGCAGTTGCTTCTCTAGTAAAGGCTCTCTCAAACAAAGAAAGGATATCGCCTACGAGATGGAAACCTCTACTGTTGAGGGCGGGGGTAACACCTGCAGGTGTAATTACCGGAATAGTTGGCCGATGAGAGCTAGGTTCGGCCATCCTGGCCATAGATGTCTCGGCAGCAATAACGGCTGAAACTATCCCAACAATTTCGACCGCGGTAGAATCTGCAACATCAGCTGGAACCGTTTCGACTGCCTCGACCAAAGTGGCAGCAGGGTTCTTCGATCTCATCAAAGCTGGTTCAGATATCTCAACTGAAACGCCTACAGCTTCTATTTCCTCAGTCACAGCTCTTTCGGTCTCGGTTGTTTCCTCAACCATCTATGTTGCAACCACAGCTTCGAACTCGGTCGAAGCCGAAGTCTTCTCGATCATTACAGGTGGCGGAAGGAGTAGCAACGGAGGAGCAAAATTTACAGCGAAGGATTGAGAGGGAGGCATGAATGCAATTTGGTTTTGGCAGTGGCATTAGTTCTTGATCATCAGTTTAAAATGGAGTTGGTAGAGTACTACTACTATCAAATCTATGGGGGTAGTGTTCATTTCTACATCAGCAAAATTCGACATACAATGGCTGATCTTTTCTCAGAGTATAAAGTCGTTGACTTGGATAAATCAATGACAACTTTTTCAACCATTGGTAAAAGCAGTTGTAATAACAATTTTTCATCATCTAGTAGTGTTTCTGATAATACTAAAGATAAATTTAGAGGATTTGATAAGTGGTATTCTTGTGCACGTCCTAGTAGTCAAGCTTTCTTCAAAAAAATCATAACTATATCAATATTTGGAAGAGCCACTATTTCCTCGCAACCAAGAGTTTAACATATCAAGTTGGTGGCAAATTAACAGTCCAAATCAACATTTAGTACTGGTGGTAAAGTGCTTGATAAGACTCATAGTTGCTTACTTCCAGAAGTTGTGGAGGCTTTAATATCTAGACGGGATTGGACATCCAAAAAAGAGCAAGTAAATTTTAAATTTATTTAATTTTAATTATTATTAATTTTTCATACAAATTTTTCTAATTATCATTTTTATGTATATGTAGGGTGTTTCTTCTCCTACCGTATGTACGAGTACGAGCATAAGTTAGAATTGCCATGGTTAGTCTCTTCAACTTGGTAAGGAAAAATGTGTATGATATTTTCTTAGAGTTGATACTTGATACAGTTTCATGAAGTTGATACTTGATAGATTTTCATGGAATTTTATATTAGTCCTGAGCTCAGCATGGGCAGATGTCGATCCGTTGACAGGACTTGGATAGCTGGCTAGTAGATCTAATCCGGCTCCGACCCGTTGATAGATCCGGCGGGGCAGGTCAGGATCCACTATATAGGTCCGACAAGGCGGGTTTGGATCTTAAGATGTCGATCTGTTCATAATCGGATCGATTCGGATCCACCCTGATCCGATCCAGCTCCGACCCGTTGACAGGCCTAATGATATCTAGTACCTTTCTTAGTGCAAATTGATTTGAAATGGATGGTTGATGACTTTTTTTCCTAATTTATTTATAATTTTCAGATTTTTAGATATTTTAAGAAAATTAGAAAAAATCTTACTATTAGCGATTCAATACGATTCAACCCCTATTGAAATTTGCGACACGAGAACGATTTTCACAACATTACTCACAACTCACATGCCAACACGATCCGTCCAAGTATTTAACCCCAACACAACTATTACACACTCCAAAAGGGAAGTCGGCGTCACACTTATGCCATAACTTTTATCATTAACCCAAACGATATGGCACTCCAATCCCTTGATAGAGTGAAATGGCGGAACAATATTCACGCAGCTGGCCCCAATTAATTGGGATAAGACTTTGATGACAATGACGATGGTGGTGGTGGTGATGATACATTGTTTTCAATATTATGGAAATATTTTGTAAGAATAGTGGACTTGTTTGGGAATTTGCTATGTGGCGCAGCTTTGTAAGACACCTCCACTTCACAATGCATGTCAACAATGTTCATCAAGGTACTGAATTTCCAATGCCTTATTAAATATGAACAACATTTGTTTTCTCAGTTCCTCATGAAATTATCACATATGACAATCATTTGTCTACAAACATATATGCGGATCTAGTGTTGTAGCTGCAGTACATACGAATATATTTATAACAGAATATTATTACATACAATGAAAGAGAGAGCTCATTTGCGACAAATGTAAAAATAAAGACAAGTACCTCTGAGTGAAGCAGCATCCTCTCATCAAAACCAATTACTGTGCGATTGCCCAAGGCTGCTTCCTTTGTGTATAAATCTGCATGGATTGTTAATGGTATATTCCAAAAATTATATTTACAGTGTGAAATGTTAGCCAACCCCAATTAGTTGGGATAAGGCTTAGATGATGACAATGGCAATGACGATATTTCAATGTAAAATGTGAAATCCAATACATGATATAAATAGATAAAAAGTTCCTGGTTAAATGCATCTTCATTCTCCAATAATCTCAATAACTTATACATGAATGTTTAAGGATCTTTTAGAGGTTAAATAGAAGTACAGTACATGCAGAAACCCTATATACAAATGAGTCATGGGTACATGTA
This sequence comes from Magnolia officinalis, assembly GCA_021015155.1. NCBI lineage: Eukaryota > Viridiplantae > Streptophyta > Magnoliopsida > Magnoliales > Magnoliaceae > Magnolia > Magnolia officinalis. The sequence continues at coordinate 36,201,031 of JAJHSJ010000009.1, forward strand.
TGACGACCGCCTTGATTGTTCAAAAGCAAGCTTTAAAACTTTCATAGAACCATTCATAGTATAAGGAAAATAATACATAAATACCTCCATAAGTACCAATTACTTTCGAATTGACATCATCAGTGACAACTTCTCCATCAATATGTGATGAAGAAAAACCGTGCCTGGGGATTTCATATTCCTTACACTCTCTGCAGCCCTGTGTCAGGTGGAAGTACATCAAAGTGATCAAAACAAATTTTAAGATGAGGGAAAGCTTAAAAAAAGTTGGTACAAACATTGTTCCAAGTATTGGTGATATTATCGATATTATCGGGATCGCCATCTTGGCGATACCGATAACACTAGTAGTATTAGAAATTCCAAGTATCTGTGATCAATGTTGTCAAAATCATTATCGTATTGCATAATAGGGGTTGAATCGTATCAAATCGCAAATCGTAATAGGGGTTGAATCGAATCGCAAATCGTACCGTAAATTGGAAGATTTTTTATGATTTTCTTTAAAATATTAAAAATATAAATGAATCAGAAAAATTAAAAACTTTAACACTATCATGACATAGTATTACTTAAAAATAAAATGATTCTTATCTTTTCTTCTTCTTCTTCTACTTCTTCTTTTTTGTCTTTCAATAAATTTTCCTTAAAAAACATACAAGGAACCTTTAATAATTTATGTTCTTCTTACCTTTCTTGAATGTAAAATCGCATTGGAAAAACACCATTTGATTCTGTAGACCGACGAAAAAAGATATTTTGATTCCTAACCATCATTCCGCAATACATTTACGTCAATATGATCATAACCATCCATAAAAACCTTCCAGATAAGTCATACATCATTTTGGCGTTTCGACTAGTTAAAAAGTAAGAAATCATTAAAAAAAGCTCTACAATTTAACATTGAAGAGAATATATATCATTTCATCTCTTATAAAGAACAAAATAAAATAATTTACCTTTTCTAAACTATTCTTGTTTTTTTAAATGTTTTTCTAAATGATTTTTAACGCCCCCATCAATTTAAAAACATAAAATGAAAGCTAGGGTTGTACATCGAGCCGAGCCGAGTCGAGGTGGGCCAAGCTTGGCTTGACTCGTTTGTGCTCTCCTCGAGCTCAAGCTCAAGCTCGACCTCGAGCTTACCATTGGAGCTTGGCTTTTTTGCCAAACCTTTCGAGTCAAGCTCGAGGTAGGGCTGTACATTGAGCATTGAGCTGAGCTGAGCCGAGTAGAGGTGGGCCAAGCTTGGCTTGACTCATTTGTGCTCTCCTCGAGCTCGACCTCGACCTCAAGCTTACCATTGGAGCTTGGCTTGTTTGTCAAACCTTTCGAGTCGAGCTAGTGAATTGAGTCAAGGCGAGCTTACCTCAAGTCGAGTCGAGCCTACTCCCAACTCGACCAACCCGCACCTGACCCAACCCACACCCGACTTAACCCAGCCACCCGACCCAACTGACCCAACCCGGACCCGACCCAACTCCCAAATCAAATATTCAATTAATAATAATAATAATATATATATAATATTAGATAAAGCCATAGAGGTACCTTATTGTTGGTGCTGAGAGAGAGAGAGAGAGAGAGAGAGAGAGAGAGAGAGAGAGAGAGAAGAGTCAGGGAGTGGGGTGCAGGTTGTACGGCTGGGATGAGTTGAGTAGACGTTGAGTCAAGCTCGAGCGAGTGGCCAAGTGGGGAGAGGAGAATGAGAGAGAGAGAGAGAGAGAGAGAGAGAGAGAGAGAGAGAGAGAGCGACAGGTTGGGTAAGGAAGGAAAAGGGTAAGAAATGGACGGATAGGTAGGGTAAGGTTTATGTTTATATATATATATATATATATATATATATATATATATATATATATATATATATATATATATATATATATATATATATATTCAAGTCGAGCCGAGTTCGAGTCGAGTTGAGTCGAGATCCATTATGATCAAACTCAGCTCGTTTTCAAAACTAGCTAGGTCATGTGAAGCTTGGCTCGCCTCGAGTCATCGTTCAAGCCAAGTCAAGCCAAGCTAGATCGAGCCAAGCCGAGCGAGCTTTTCGAGCTAGCTTGGCTCGTGTATAGCCCTAGCTCGAGGCGAGCTTACCTCGAGTCGAGGCGAGCCTGCTCCCAACTCAACCCAACCCGCACCCAACTCAACCCAACTACCCACCCAACTCAACCCAGCCACCCGACACAACTCCCAAATCAAATATTCAATTAATAATATATATAAAATATTAGATAGATCCATAAAGGTACCTTATTGTTGGTGCTGAGAGAGAGAGAGAGACAGAGAGCTCGGGTGAGTGGTCAGGTGCAGGTCGTACGGCTGAGATGAGTCAGGTAGACGCTGAGTCAAGCTCGGGTGAGTGGTCGAGTGGGGAGAGGAGAAGGAGAGAGAGAGAGAGAGGAGCTCGGGCGCGGTGGGTTGGGTAAGGAAAGAAAAGGGTAAGAAAGGGACGGATGGGTAGAATAGGGTTAAGTTTTAACTCTTATATATATATATATATATATATATATATATATATATATATATTATATATATATATATATTTGAGTCGAGCCGAGCTCGAGCTTCGGGTTGAGCAAAGTTCAAGTCGAGTCGAGTCGAGTCAAGATCCACTGTGATCAAACTCGACTCGTTTTGAAAACAAGCTGGGTCAAGTGAAGCTTGGTTCACCTCAAGTCATTGTTCAAGCTGAATCAAGCCGAGCCAGATCGAGCCAAGCCGAGCGAGCTTTTTGAGCTAGCTTGGCTCGTGCACAGCCCTAATGAAAGCCAAGTGAAGCTTTTTTTTTTTTAAGTATAATTTAAATCATAAATTGGGATTTTAATCGTAAATCTTAGGATTCAAATCATAAAATTGTTGTATTCATATAAAAAGGGATTCAAAGGTGGGATTCAAATTGTTTTGCTTAAGATTCGACTCAAATAGTAAATCGTATGATTTTGACAACACTATCTATGATATATTGCTGATATATGGCAAAGTGGTTGTATAATGAATTGCATGCATGGATGGATGGATGGATCATGTATGCATGGATGAATGGATGGTTGGATGGATGGACGGACGTTGTATGTGTGTGTGTACGCATGCATGCATGGATGGATGGATCATGCATGTGTGTATATATGTATGCATGCATGGACGGTTGGATGGATGGATGGATCATGCATCCGTGTTTGTATGTAGGCCTGTCCATGCATGGATGGACGGATGGATCCACCATTTTCCCCATGTTTTCCTAAGTTCGCAATACATGCTTTTAGGCCCCCTTAAAGGGAAACTGATTATGTATGCATTTTGTTTGCTGTTTTTTGATTCCTGAATATGGAAACATGTGTATTTTAGCATTTGTTTAAGTATCATTGAGAAATTTCACCATTTTCCCCATGTTTACCTGAGTTAGTGTTACATGCTTTTAGGCCCCCATTAAAGGAAAATTTATTATGTTGTACCTTTTTTACAATGATTTGATTCCTAAATATGCAAATATGTGTATTTTAGCATCTCCTGAAGTTTCATTGAGAAATTCCAACATTTTCCCAATGTTTCCCTTAGTGATACATTTCCAGGTATGGCGATAATATCGGCGATATCGATACATATTTCTGTATTCCACATGTAACGATACCGATACTACGAGCAGTCGAGCACTGTGTACAAAATATGAAATATGTATCTATAAATATCACAAAGACTAAAAGAGCTTTTCTCAACAATAATATCCACAGAAAAAGAAAAATAGAAAGATAAAAAAAAAAAAAAAAAAAAAGGACCAAGCAACCAACCAACCATACCTTACAGTGGAGAACATCCTCAAAGTTTCCCACTGTACAGTTAGCACAAAACCACTTGTTGCTAACTGCATGATCCTGTGAGGGCTCCCAGTCATCGTCATCGTCGTCAGAATGCTCTTCCAAGGTTGGGCCCTTCTGCTGCCTCAGATAATCCAGTGATCTCTGGTCCTCACTGTGAAAACCGGCACCTCTTTCAGCCACAGTATCACTATCATTTGACGTACTAGAAATGTGCCCATCCGTTCTGCTTTCGGATAAAAAATCGATGCCATTTCCTGGCACGTTGCAATTGGAGATTCCTTGAGGCCCAGAGCTACCATCTCTCTCACATGTGCTTTGACATTGAGCTCGATCAATTCGTTCATGAGCCTTGCTCTCAGCACCAAACACCCGACCGTTCGCACAACTCATGCCTTCACAAAAGATGAACAGAACAGACTGGCTGTGAACAAAGAAGATGTTAAAAGCCTCACAGACCATGAAAAAAAAAAAAAAAACCAATAAAAAAAGAGTTGATGAAGTTAGCAGGTACCTGCGAAAAGTGCATTCTATTTCTTGAAAGGGAAATGGGAAGGCTGGGGGGTTCAGGCTTAGGATTGAGCTGGGATAAGGATTGGGGCACTTCAAGCTTTAGGATGAGAGGAATCCAGCGTTGAGGTATTGGAACGGTTTTACGGGTTTTAGGAGCTGTTAGGGTTTCTATTCGATTTTAAGGGAGAATCTGTTGGGTGTTGCACGAAGATGCACACATTGAGAGAGAGATGCGATTGTGTTGGAAGCGGATTGTTTGCGACCCCGGGCACAAAGATAACCTGTTCCCGGGGCTGTGTTGGGCCCACAGAGATGTCCGTGACAAATCCACTCCGTTCATGTTTTTAACGGGACGGGAATTTAAAATCAGGCAGATCCAAAACTCAGGTCCGCCACGCCAAACGAAACAGTGGGAACGGAAATGTCGACCATTGAAAACCTCATGGGGCTGACTTACGATGTTTATATGCCATCCAAACCGTTCATAGGCTATTATCACTCAGATAAACTGTCGGTTCAAGTATCATCCTGGTACAAAACTTCTGTCACCCCACGCGTTCAGTCCCCACTGTCTCGTGTGGTATGGCCCACATGAGTTTTGGATCGTCCTGATTTTTAGAATCCTGTCACACTGTGGTCTTGCAAAACAGATGGACGGAGTGGATATGTCACAGACATCCTTGTGAGTCCCACGCAGCCCTGACCAAATCTTTGGAAACGAATTGGCTACTCGCCACCAGCCCGGTGGCTGTAGGTCGGTGCTGTGTGGGCCCACCATGATGTATGTGTTTCATCCACTCCGTTCATTCATTTTTACAGATCATTTTAGGCTTGATCCGAAAAATGAGAGAGATATAAACCTCAGGTGGGCCACCCCACAGGAAAACAATAGTGAGTGGATATTCACCATTAAAATCCTCCTAAGGCCCACTGTACTGTTTATTTGACATCCAATCTGTTGATTAGGTCATACAAACCCAGATGAAGGGAAAAAACAAATATCAGCTTGATTCAAAACTTTTATGGCCTCAAAAAAACTTCAATGGTCAACGTTCATTCAACACTGTTTCATGCAATGTGGTCCACTTGAGATTGTTATATACCTCATTTTTTGTCACGTACCATAAATTGATCTATAAAAAATAGATGGACGGCATGGATGAAACACATACATCATAGTGGGGCCCACAGAGCACTGACCGGTGGCAGTGGGAGTAGTCAATCCGTTTCCAGTATCTTTGTGCCCGGGTCTCTGGCAATCCACTTCCATTGGGTTGAAAGTTGGCTTTTCCCAGCGAAGCCCTCGGAAAAATCTACATTATCGTTTGTTCGACATTAGACTTCTCCAGGAAGTAGCGGTCAAGGTCCCATCATTGGTCCCGCCTCTAATTGCTAAACCCCCTTAATAATCCCTCATTGATCAGTCATTTTGTTCACATGTAAGTATTGTCCTTTGTTCACATGTAAGCATTGTGCAAATGCCACGTCTCTAGCTGAGAAATACTGATAACATTAGTAATGTCAAAAATTCTAAGTATGGAAGACATATTGCGAAGTATTACCAATGTATTAATATCGGCAATGTATTGCTAATATTTTCAACTATATAAATTTTAGGTGCTGCTTGTGTCGCTAATGTATCAACGATATTTCGATAATATCATTAATGATATCACCAAAATTATGTTTATTAAAAGACTCATTTAAAAAAATAAAAATGGATGCATAGCGTTGATGCAAAAAACTTGTTAGCCTTTCTTGGACCTTTGAACGTCCGCACAAGAAACGGATAAAGGAGACCCTGGCTTGAGCAGGAGACCCTCTGATGCCAAAGTCAGGCCAAAGAATCTAGGTCTAGTCGAAGATTGGTTTTAAGGTTAGAATTGTGCGGACCTTTCTCTGAGAAAGGGATATGTATATATAGTCCCCTTGGAGGCGATGTTGGGTATGGCAATGAATCTGTCATCCGATATCGTATTGTTCTAGGAAGTTGATTTTGAGGAAGCACGGTTATTCCTCCGAGATTCCTAGAGAAATCTAGAAGAGGATTTTCTGGTAGATTCTAGGCGGTAGGCAACCAACCAAGCCGAGGTGTAAGGCTAAGCTCAACCTTAAGCTTGGGCCGAGCTTGTCCCCTAAATTAGGTGGATTGAAGTTGATCTCAAGCTCGAGGTCGGACTGTTGATGTATAAAAATGAAGATTCAAGAATAAATCAGAAGAAAGACTAAAACGAAGAAAGCAAAGAACAAGTTGAAGAAAATATGGAAAATATTTGTGTCGCGCGCACTCGCACAACACATATTGGTTGTGCGGGTCCGCACAATGGCTATTTGATCAGAATGGTCCGAATGGATGAGATATTTTGAAAAGTAGGGTCCACAACACGAAGATCGAGGGTTGGCACATGTGGAGGCCTATAAATACCCCACTCCTCTTATTTGGACACAATGAAGACGACGAAGAAGATCAGAGCTCCAGAGAAGACGAAGACCTTGAAGGTATTCTGAAGAGAAGAAAAGGAAGAGAAGAGAAGAAAAGGAAGGATGATGGTGTCCTTCCATCACGCCGACCTGCGCAACTATATGTTGTTGCGCGAGCACACGCAACAACATATGGTTACACGTGGATTGATATCAAAGAGCTGAAGCTGTCAAAATCATTGCAGTGGACCAGCTTTTCTCGAATTCAAGGTCATGATTATGAGCTGAAGAAGAAGATAACAAGATATATCTACACAATATTCCTCTCAATAAGATGATCAAATCACAAACCGAAATGCTGCCGATTTCGATATTCAAATTCGTTCTGTACATGTACTTTTTATATTCTATCTTAAAATCAAGGGAAACAGAAGGATGTAAATGAATTCAGAATAAATAAACTTGATGATTATTCTATACACTCTCTTTTTGTTATTATTGAATAAGAAAATCCCAAATCAAATGCTTTTCGTTTCTGGTCGAAACAAAATGGCGACTCTGCTGGGGAACTTTATCTTATTTGATATTAACTTAGAAAAAGTTTAGAAAATTTCGTGATAGTTTGGCGTCATACCTACGTCAAAATGGCAACTCTCAACAGGAACATCCTCTCCTTCATCCCTAAGATAAAATAATTTACTATTCAAATATTGATTGATATTTCATATTGTCAATAACAGAATACAAGACAGAATACCAAACTGCAATCAATGGCAACCATTGCAAATGAAACGAATTTTTACTTCACGACGACTGGGTTCGTAATAGAATATGCTACAAATCAATCCTCGAATTATGAAGGTCAATCTACGGCAAGCAAAAATGATAAGTCTCAAATCATTGCCGGAGTTATAACCGTCTCACCGCTGGCTCAGGATAACAATGATGACTGGATTGTCATGTCATCCCGAAGAACAAGAGCCCGAAACACTGAAACTGTAACACCCTAACTCTCATAACCCGAGGATGATCGTTCGAGTACGAGAATCCCGAGGGTTACGTCATACAATGCAACTACCATCCATCTAATGTCTAACATATTTTATAATATCGAAATATAAGTATAAACTTGTTAAAAAGAGTTTAACATACGTGCGTGGAAATAAAGGAGTAAGGCAAGATCCCACAGTAGAGAATTTTTAATTACAATTCTCAAACTAAGCAAAACGAAAATAATGTCTAAAACAGGAAAGTAAATCTATAGCCTATATTATCAGTTGAGCCCCAACGGCTCAACCATATCAGCATACGGTTCCTCCTCTCCATACTCCTCCTCAGCTGCGCCAGGAGTATCATCATAGGCGCCATCTTCTTCCGTCATACCTGTGTCTATTTAGTGCAACCGCACAATTGGGTGAGTGAAAACTCAGTGAAAATTTTCCGCAAGGATTCATGCATATCATGTCATTCCAAAGTAGTTTAAACCACACATATTCAACCATAATGAGGATAATATAACTTGAATGTAGATATAGATGTATGAATGTGTGTCACGCCCCAAACTCGAAAATCGGGCTCACAAAATTCTCGATCGCCGAATCCGGCGCCGATAGCCTCCGTAGTACCCCATTCTCGGCTCCCAGCATCCATATACCAGGTTCCGATCCTAGGATCCTACAATGTGGATTTTTCAATGTACATTTAACTCGTAATAAGCATAACCACAAGTATATCCAAAGCACAAGAACAACATCATCACTACATATCCACTAATATAAACATTTGAATACAATGCTGAAAGGAAAATACATATCGAAAATCAAAGCTCCAGAAGACCGCTGCACGCTCCATGCTCAACGCTACTGCAACCTAATGCCACCTGCACGCATCTATCGTGCATAAGCTTATAGAAAGCTTAGAGGGTGGTGAAAGTGTATGCATAAGGTAAGTGTCAAGTATGTAATACAATGCCATAAATCATACAATATCGGAATAAGCGAAAATACTGACAAGATCATGAATCAAACGATATCAGAGTAAACGGAAATACTGATAACATCATGAATCGTACGATATCGGAGTAAGCTGAAATGCTGACAACATCATGAATCATACAATATCAGAGTAAGCGGAAATATACTGGTAAGATCATGAATGTCATCAGCCGTACCAAGGATATGCTATGCAAGGCATGAATGCTAAAGGCCATATCAATGCAGAAACATGGCAACCCAAAATGCTAAATACTGCGGATGTAATGCAATATGCGATGCAATGAAATGACCAAGCTAGAGTGAAGTCGAGATGATAGTAATAGTATCACAAGCTATAGGGTCTATCACAAGGGACTTCTATCCAAAACAGTCTCATACCTAAATTTGGATAGTTAAACTCAATATAATAGACTCCTGATCTCAGGTTAGTCGTACGCTCCAACCGAAATCCTTGCCATTACGAAGGTACACAACAATTAGTTGCGCACCACCAGCCCGAGTGGATAGTGAATGAACGAATGAATGAGTATGCAACTCCTACTCAATAAGCTCACATATCAGTACGGTTCCTCTCTGAAAAATCACCGGGGTCTAGTATACTCCAAACCAGATTGTCGCCACATCGCGCGCAATAAGGTGAGTGGAAGAGACCTCACTATCCACTTGCCAATATCGAGCCCGGCTCGTCGATAGCAGACCCATTCCTCTAGCTGGTCAAACTCAGCGTAGCTTTGCCCCCTCCTCTCGAGCAGGTAAGGCCGTACCCCCTTCCAACTGACCACGACACAGTGGAAGACGCAGCCTAACGGTATATGGCCCTCATGCGCTCATGCATCTACTCGGTCTAGACGTTGAAGCAACCTCTAGAACCAAGAGGGTTTAGAGAATTTCACCCAGGGATATCTATAGCACCTCATGTAGAACAGATTTCCAGTGTCCCATCTGGCCATCCACGATATGCCTGTGGAGGCTACGACCCTGATGTCGCTAAGGCGTACTGTAATCATAATCACACAATGCGAGATACATGAGTCACACAGTCCAATCATGCATCAATCCTGCGCATACCGTGTGCTCATGTGGGGCAACTTTTCCCATCAGGGAGTCCTATGAACAACCTGCCCTATGTCATATACAATGGTCAACCATATCTCATAACAAACATACAGATGATGTGTATGGGCATGTATCATGATGTTATGCTGTCACATACTCATAATCGATATCAATAACTGGCATTAATAATCGGTATCGATAATTGGCATATCAAAGGGCCTAAGGGAAGGTCACAATGAGGACATTTAACCATCATTGCCCATCAATGTGGTCATTTAACCAACATTGCTCCCAAGGAGTGGCCTATATAGAGCCAAACATATAGTGAGCCCATAGCCTCACGCAAGGGCCTAATATACATCACAATGGGCCTTGCTCAAGGGCCACATACACATCACATCAGGCTTCATCAATGGCTACAATTACATCACAACGGGCCCCATACAATCACAATGAGCCACCTATAATCTCAATGGGCCTTACACAAAGGTCTCATACATCAAGTGGGCCGCATCACATGGGCCTTATACATCACATCGGGCCCCATACAATCACAATGGACAACATACAATCACAATGGGTCACCTACAATCTCAATAGGCCTTACACAAGGGTCTCATACATCAAGTGCGCCGCATCACATGGGCCTTAAACACATCACTATGGGCTTGTCATATGGGCCTAATACACATCACTATGGGCCGCATCACATGGGCCTAATATACATCACTATGGGCCGCTCACACGGGCCTAATACTCATCACTATGGGCTGCTCACACGGGCCTAACACTCATCACTATGAGCCACATCACATGTGCCTAACACACACCACTATGGGCCGCTTACATGGGCCAAACACACATCACTATGGGCCGCTCACATGGGCCTAACACTCATCACTATGGGCCACATCACATGGGCCTATACACTCATCCCTATGGGCCTCATATGCATTCCTAAAAAGGGAATCATATCGAAAGATCACCTAGACCATGAAAAGGCCGAGCTATATGTCCTAGAGAGGGGGGAGGGGGTGAATAGGACTGTCAAATTAAAAAATTAACTGCAAAATTTAAATAAATTAAATCTAGATAGCAATAGATAATTCCACAATGCTGAATTTAAAGACAACCTCAAGAGAACGAGTATTAAGAGGTTGATACAAATGTTGTTCTAAGGACAACCTTGCACCATAAAAACTAAGGGTTTATGGCAGGACAACCTTACTAGAACGGTTTGTGTATTAAAAACTCAAATTGATATAGAGGGATAAAAAATAAATAGCAATTGAATGAAATCTAAGCTATTACAACATTCTCCACATTTGCATAAAAGAAATTACAACATTCTCCACAATGCAAAAAGGAAATTACAATCATCCACACAAATAAATAAAGAATCAAACCACAAGACATAAAGAATTATAGTGGTTCGCTTGTGTGTACACCAACTGTTTAGAAAAACAGCCACACAACTACTCCACTCCTAATATCCTCACACAGTGGATATTAGCATTCACTATGAAAATAGGTTTTTCCAGGTTTACCTAAAACCCTCACAATTGTGTCTTTCAAGTGGGCTTACACAATTTAAAAACCCCACGCTCTGAGTTTTCTGGATCACCTTAGACAAACCAAAACAGAGATTTTTCTGGCACAATCCCAAAAACCAAAACAAAGGAATTTACAAAAACTGTAAAATACCTGGATATTCTCTTTGATGCAGCTGGAAAGAACCAAGTCGGAGTAGAATTTCAACATAGAAGTTCAATGTCCAAACTCACTTATGAAATGGTTCTAGGTTCTAAATTGATTTTAAATTAAATCAAGTTGGGCTAGCTCTATTTGATTTTAATTCCAAGAAAAGGGCAATCTCAATCCCTTCTTCAAATATGATTGGAATAAAGAATACAAAATCAAATATAATAAAGCTAAATTAAGAGAATATTAAATTAGCACAATATAGCTTAAAAAGAACACTAACTTATCTCTCAAAGTGACGAATTGAATTAGCTTGAATTGATTTAAAAACTCTGAAATTCATGCTCTATTTATAGGTGAAGAAATCACATTCACGACTGGTCCTGTGGACACTACGACTGGTTGTAGGACCAACAAATTTTGAAAATTTTAAGCGCGATTAGATAAAGCCGTTCCACGACTGGTCGTAGGACCTTCAAGACTGGTTGAAAGACCTCCATGACTAGTCGTAACTTGTCCACGACTAGTCGTGCGGAACCAGATTTAGTTGCTGGACTTTGAGTCATGGTCGCAGAACTGGTCGAGAACGAGTCGAGCTCTGTTCATAGGACCGGTCGAGCAGTCTCCAGGACTGGTCGTGGCTTAACAAAAAAATTTTAAAATTTGTAACAAACTTAGGGCTGGTCGTGGAATTTCTTGGACTGGTCGAGCCAGTGCTAGGACTAGTCGAACAAAGTCCAAGACTAGTCGAGAAACAGTCTATTCACTTAAAAAATGATCTAATTGAATTATGTATTTAAAATGACCTACCCTAAGGTCAATCTAAGGTCATTCATACCTTAACCATGATGTATGAACATTGAAACTTCTTTTCCTTTGGTTGATAGATGATCTTCGAAGTTCACGAAGCTTGAGGTCTTGACATATATAGAAGCTTAAACTTGAGATCTTTTGAAGCTTGAATTTGAAGTTACATTGAAGCTTGAGCTTGAGGTACTTGAGTTGAACTTCAGCTTGAGTCTTGAGTCCCAAAGTACACACTATTGTCTTGTCTTCAGAAATAGATTTCAAACCTTGAACTTCGAGGCTTTGAAGGAGTAAACTGTGTACTTGATCTTGCATTAGAAGTTCTTGAAGTAAAGACCATTGTCCTTGTATATGATTTGCATTGTCTTGAATATATCGATGAGCTACACAAGACACAGATTCCAAGAGGTTTTAGCACTATAAAATTTGACAATTATAGGGGCTAAAAATCATAGCACTTACAACCTCCCCCTTTGTCAAATTTGTGACAAAACACACTGGATACAAACATAAGCATTGTACGCACAAAGAATCATGCACCAGTTAGCATTTTGGCAATTGCTACTACTCCCCCTTACTCCTATCATCCACAATCTACATGCCTTAAATCACAAACACCATATCAAGCATGTCAAAATTCTTGACAAAATTCTCTCCCTTTTTGTCACAATATGACAAAGGAAGGACCCAATCTAAGAAACAGGATGTAGATAAACAAGGAAGAAAAAGACGAGCAATGAGGAATAAAGAAGCAAGATATGAAAAATTCATAAGCAAGTAAAGATCAAGTATCATCAATCAACATCATCCAAGTTCAACCAAAGTCAATCCCACAAACCGAAAGGAAGCAAAGTATCATAAGAGTTATTACAATCCATATACGAAAATATTAATCAGATCCTGAAGAGGGAGCAGGAATAGATGGATCAATCTGATGTAAACCCTTATTAATGCGCCTCATGTATTTACGCATATAAGCAAGTTGCGAATCCTGAGTTACACGAATCTGAGCCACCTGTTCCTTAAGAGAATGCAACCTCTCAGCGAAATCAGAAGGCTGATAATTAGGGTCAGCCTCAGAGTCTGATTCGATCTCATCAAAGATATCGTCCATGTTAATATCATCTGCAGGTAAATCGCCTTCTTCTTCATTTACTGCTTCAGCTCCACCAACACCCACATTGACTTGACCATCAGCCAACCTCAAATTCATTTTGTTTATATTTGAGTTGTTGAAAATAAGGTGTTAAATGGGAGACTCTCCAATAGGCATAGCCACTAACATATGGGTGGCCAACACAGTCATAAGATATGCAAAAGGGATATTGTTGTGTCCAGGATGGAGACGGAATTGTATGATGGAATGACAAATTAAAGAAGGAAAATAAATAGATGTACTAGAGATGATGGAATGCAGAATCTGAACTATGAAAGAGGTGAGTTCGGTTTTGTTACCAGAACATGGATAAAGATTTGAAATAAATATCTTGTGAAGGGCCCTGTATCTGGGTAACAAATATTTTGAAGCAAGCGCATTCCCATTTTGACTCCATTGCGCATCTATATTGCATAATGCTTTAGTAAGCTTACGTTTTTCTAATTCAGATGGTTTATCAACTAGAGAACTAATTGGAATACCATCACCATTGACAGGTATGTCCATTAAGCCAGAAATCAGATGTCGGTATACTTCAAATGGACCTTCTCTAGTTGCTATAGTAAAAGTTAAATTTTCAATTGAAAAATCAGAAATACATGCATACATAGCTTGCACAATAGACCGGTTTGTCGGCCCACCCCAATGTAGAATGTTATCCCATCCTACAGCTTAGAGAAGAGGAAAGATCTCAAATGGAGCAATATGTTCAATATGAATAGGTTGTTCAACTATAACATTGCGCAATCTTAAATCCTGCACATAGGATGGATCATCTTCGGGTGACCGAAGGTGGCGCCGTGTGATAGGTGTCGATCTAGATGTTCAAGCACCACGGGAGGTTTTCTTTTTACCTCTACCTTCCATTTGCAACTAGAAATACAAGGAATCAAGTGATTGCAAAAGAAGTAGAGTGGGTTTTCTCAAAATCAAACTTTGGAGAAGAAAACCCCAAAAACCTCAATGAAACAAGAAATAAATCACTCCAAGGATGAAAATGAAGTGATATGAGATTGAATCTACAAGAAAAATGGAATTAATGCACTAAGCTTGAAAGATTAAGAAAGTTGGGTACGACCGGTCGAGCTAAGACTCGTTGGAGAAGAAGCCCCAAATAGAAGAAAAATGGATTTTCCCCCAAATAAAGGTTAAACCTGCGCTACACGATTGGTCAAAGACATGCTCGACTGGTCGTGCCATGACTGGTCGAGTATGTACTCGACTGGTCGTGCACAGCCAAAAATATGCAATTTTTATAAATTTTGAAATTCTGATCAATTAAAATGACAAATATATACAATATGATACAGAAATGCATAAATAATCAATTCAAATTGCACATACCAAGATCAAATTTTAATTTATTAAACCTGCTTCTGTCGAGCAGTTTAGTAAAAATGTCAGCAAGTTGAGTCTCGGTCGGAATGTATTCTAAAGAAATTGTCTTTTCATCCACTAATTCACGAATGTAATGATATCTAATGTCAATGTGCTTGGTTTGTGAATGCTGGATTGAATTTTTTGATATATTGATTGCACTGGAATTATCACAATATAAAATCATAGAGTCCTATGCAATTCCGTAATCGCTTAACATTCTTTTCATCCATACCAGCTGAGTGCATGCATTGCCTGCTGCAATGTATTCAGCCTCAACGGTAGAAAGTGATACGGAACTTTGTTTCTCACTCTGCCAAGAAACTAAACAGTTCCCAACATAGAAACAATCACCACTGGTTGATTTTCTGTCATCAATATTACCAGCCCAATCAGCATCAGAGTAACCAGTTAATTGAACATTAGTATCATGTGAATTCCAAAGACCCAGATTAGCTGAACTTGCAACATATCGCATAGTCCGCTTAACAGCAGTTAAATGTGACTCTTTAGAGTCAGATTGATATCTAGCACAAATTCCTACGCTAAATGCAATATCAGGTCGACTTGCAGTTAAATACAACAAACTACCTATCTTACTGCGATATAATTTAGGATCCACTTTCTTACCTGTAGAGTCCTTTGAGAGTTTTAGAGTCGTACTCATAGGAGTATCAAAATTCTTCCCATTCTCAAATCCGAACTTTTAAACTCAGTTCAGAACATATTTGGTTTGGGAAATAAAGAAACCATCAGATTGCTATTTAACTTGCAACCCTAGAAAATAATTCAATTCCCCAACCATGCTCATTTCGAACTTAGATTTCATAAGATCTGCAAACTCAACAGTCATGTTAGTACAGGTAGATTCATAAATAATATCATCAACATATATTTGCACTATTAAAATGTGATCATTACGTTTCTTTACAAATAACATTTTATCAACACTTCCCATTATAAAGTTATGACTTAGTAAAAATGTAACGCCCTGAAAATCGGGGGTCGAGCATAAACTCAACTCCCGAGTTCCAGAACATCACTTATGCAACAAAATGAATGATGATTGAATGTTGACTGTATTCGTGCATTGAACATGAGTGAGATTAAGCCAAAACAACATATCATACTCCAGAGACAGTTAATTTGCAAGCGGAAGACTGTGATAGATAGATAAAATATATAACCTATGATGAGTCTCCAGAGTGTGATAACATTACCAGGTTAAATAAATACAAGTGCAGTTCTAAAATATACCAAATGTGAGGAAGTGTAATGTCTCTTATCCCAAGTACCATAGCCCCGTCAATACACTATCAGGTCTTCATTGACCCGTCAGAGAGATACAGATAGGAGAACTCCTCCTATCATCATAGAAGTAGTCCGGCTCTGCTTCACAAACATCGCCATCACCTGAAACTCAACAAATCTGGTTGGTGTGTACAACACCGTCCCGTAACGTGGGAGTGAGTGATCAACTTAGTGGAACAGTAAAGCATAGGTTAACATGTTATCAATTCAATCAAGCAGTAATGATAAAGCAGTACAAATCAAACAATTCTAACTACTCTTATTAAATGCAAGAATGAAATGACATGATGCTGTATGCCCTTACCAAACCACCCTCAAGCGACATCATCTTACGTTCGCGAATGCTTAACTCCCTCAGTGCGTCACATCTACAAAGCACATGCGGTGCGATGATGCTCATGATTACCAAGTTATTATTAGTCCATTTCAACCAGCAGTATTGGGAAACTAAGGTACCTCCCTTGTATCATTCCCAAACATGATCCATTCTAGGGTCGTCAATCCTAGTTAATCTCATACGATATTATGGTTTGAGAAGCATAGTGAAGGCATCGCAAAGGGCTCGTCACCCGTTAGCGCGGATACAGATCTCACCGTATGCGGCTCAATTGCTGGCCGTCAGCTCGAGTACAGGTCTCACCGTACTCGACTCAATCACTAGCCGTCAGCTCGAGTACAGGTCTCACCGTACTCGGCTCAACTCATACTCTAGTTGCTGTGAAAGACTCGTCGCCAATCACAGACCCTTGGAGTATACTCGAAGATACTACGGAGGACTCGTCGCCAGTCAGCACGAGCACAGGTCTCACCGTACTCGGCTCTCGCCGTAAGTATCGACAGCTCGAATACAGTGTCCCATACCACCGTATTTGGCTCACGAGTTTGGTTGCGCAATGGTCACTACGGGGAGGCACATGGCCCCGGCGTAGGCCGACAGCTCGACCACAGTGTCCCATACCACCATGCCCGGCTCATGCGTCTTAGCGGATCGAGGTACCATGGTTAAAAGGGGGTTTCACTGGTAAGTTTGGTACCCTAGGTTCAAGCAGTAGCATCCAAACAGGGTGAACATGCATAAGACAGATCGGGTTACTTGACGAGCTCGACTAGCACGATCGTCCGTTGAGCTGCACGACATGAAGTGCATAAACAACTTCGTGTGGCCTAGCTACTGCCGACAGGCAACGCACGACTCGAGTTCGTCGAACACATCCCACGTGGCAAATGAATCTCAGCCACGAGTTCAATCCCGTTACCGATTGCCTGGGCCATAATCATAGCCCCAAACACAATCCATTGCAGATAGATAAAGCAGTAATGGATCAAGATTCAACTCATACAATCAAGATCTGGTATTATCTGTTTAGGGCTACCAGGGCTGTTGCACGCACTCGTTGCTCCGCTCCCCCATCACCCATGACGGATCATACAACGTAAATATAAATTTAAACATATGCATTACATAGTTAAAATCATAAAGCAGTTGAGCATGTTATGAATCACAACACAAGCATGAGTTTGTACATGTTCAATTCCTAATCACACAACTATTCAAGGAGATCATACACATAGTTAAAAGAGGTTGAGAATCATATCTCAACATCCTTATACATTATGATTTGCTAACTACTGCTCATTCAGACATTTCAAGAAACACTTAAACAAACATACATCAACATACATGACATATGTCGATCACATAGGCATTAGGCCAAACACTAGGGAGTTGCCCCAATCATAACACGCGTACACCCACGACGGATAGTCATGGCAAGCAGGAATCCAGGTTCCATATTCATTCAGCCATTTACACAAACACTTGGGCCACACATTTTAGCCTATATAGTGTATATTGGCCGTGGCGTGACTTAGGGAAAATCCTTTCGTCAAAGGAGTATCGTCAATACATCAATCATGAACCCATGATAACTAGTCATGGCAAGCACGAATGAGAATTCTATACTCATTCAGTCATTTTCACGAACACTTAGAATACACTATTACAACATACATGACGTATGTTAGCAAAATACGTGTTAGGGCTAACCTTTTTGCCAAGTGAGTATTTTATCCATGTATAGCATAATCATACATAAAATAATCATGACAATTGCATTTCCAAAAATTACACATATACGGTATTTCTAGAATACACAATTTCAACATACGTAGCATTTACAAGCGAACATGTATTACGGCGATTCCTTTCGCCAAACTAGTATTTTATCCATATATTATATAATCATACATTAAATAAACATGTCAAACATTTTTTCAAAAAAAATACGTATACGGTATTTCTACGTATACCTAGAGTATGTGAAATTCCATATTCTACAACGTTAATCGAAACAGGAAACGGAAAGTACTTTGTACATGTGCAATTGCATGCAGATCATGAATCTATCATTATCTGACATTGAAAGCGTTGAAAACCATAACCTATACACCTAAAGTCCGTACCTTTTGTCGTAGAATCGCAACGGAATCGATAGGTTTGCTAAGCTTCCGTATTCGGCAGTTTGGCAACCTATAGAACGAAATAGGTTAGCTATTTCACAACCTACAACAGTCTAAACCCCAAAACAGATTAGGGTTAGGGTTTCTTACCTAGAAACGACGCCGGAAACGCCGGGAAAAACGTCAAGAAAGGGATGGTGCAGCCCGTGTGGTGGCAGGGAACGATAGTAGGGAGATCCTCCCACTTCTCCCTCACTTTCTCTCTCTTTTCCCTCTCTCAAATCCCAAATTCGTATGGCTGCCATGAGAGAGGGTTTAAGGTCCTTATATAGTCTCAAAACTCACCGAAATAGACTCCTGTTCAAGGGTTACTGCTAATATAGGTATTTCGTCACTTTTCCAGCTCAAAAGAGAGGTTCTGGTGGCCCTCCTTGAGCCAAACGTCAGACTTAAGCTCACCACACATGGATCTATGTGGGATTACGTTTTCGACTCGATCGGATTCCCAGATCGCACGTGGCGGACCACTTTCAGTTCAACGGTCAGTGGGCCACGATCCAAAATTCCAAGTACATGTAAATGTTCCTGAAATTTTTCTTAATCCAAGGGTGTAATTTAGTCTGATTCTGACGGTCTGGTTGCTTAATACTGATGCGCAAGCGAATGGTGCCAGATCACTATTCCAGATATTTATTTTGTAAAGGGAATAGTGTTTTTCACACTCCCTCGCTCCGGATCCAAACGAATGGCCGTGGGACATCGGCTGGACCTGATTTTTGAGATGGTTGTCAAGCCCAGCGAGGCGGTCCTAGTTCCTTAACTTCGTGTTAATCGGACTTCCGACGTGCGGTCTGGACTTAATACGAAGTTTCATTTCATTCCCGAGAGCAGCCGGGAAATGAGTTTGGTTCTAAACTTTGGGGTAACCTAGAGTCACTGATTTTGCAAGTTTTGTGTCTTGCAGTCGTATTTAAAGCGATCCCAACGGATTTCATGGCTAATCGAGTTTTGCACTTAGTTAACTTTGTTAAATTTCTAAAGGATTTAATCCTAATTGTTTTCTGGTTGAGATGGTACTTAGGCCTTTGTAGTTTGTATATAAAGTGATCCAAGTTTTACTACTTAACTAGTTTAAATTAGTGTCTAGGGCGAAAGTGCTTTGAAAAATTGAAAGCATAAGGTAGTGAAGGGTGGGATTTGGGAAGAAAATGGTTTAAAGAGCAATTTTAGACTGTGGGATTGAGTTTTGACAAGTTGATAGGGTCTTAGGATCGACTCATTGCCCTAGGACGTCTAATCCCAGGTTGGCAAAAATCCGGGATGTTACAAAAAACTTAGTCAATTTTTATACCATACCCTGGGAGCTTGTTTTAAACCGTAGAGAGCCTTTTTTAAGCGATAAACATGATCAGTATTCTTAGGGTCTTCAAAACCCGTTGGTTGTTCAATATATACTTCTTCATGCAAATCACCGTTTAAAAAAGTACTCTTTACATCCATTTGATAGATTTTGAACTTTTTAAAGCATGCAATGGATATAAATAGTCTAATTGATTCAAGACGAGCTACTGGAATAAAGGTCTCATCATAATTGACGCCTTCAATTTGAGTGTACCCTTGTATAACCAGTCTAGCATTGTTTCTAATTATATTACCAAGTTAATCAAACTTATTTTTGAAAATCCACTTAATTTCGATAATATGTTTATCTTTAAGTCTAGGAACTAAGTACCAAACATCATTTCTAACAAATTGATTAAGCTCTTCTTGCATCGCAACTATCCAGTTTTCGTCAGTAAAAGCTTCTTTTACGTTAGCTGGTTCTATCTGAGATGTAAAGCACACGTAATTATATATATCTTCAAGTTGTCTACGAGTACGCACACCAGTGAGAGGGTTTCTAAGAATTTGATTAGTTAGATGGTCTTTAACAGTCCTTAGTTAGAATTATTTTGACTTGATGAAGAATCTGGTTTATCAATTATAAGTACTTCATCATTATCTGAACTTGAGACAGGTGTATTCAAGTGATCGTCAATAACCACATTGATAGATTCTTGAATCACACCGGTCCTCTTATTAAAAACCCGATATGTTCGATTATTCAAAGCATACCCTAAGAATATCCCTTCATCACTTTTGGTGTCGAATTTACCCAGATTTTCACTGTCACGTAAAATATAGCACTTGCTGCCAAAAACTCGAAAGTATTTGACAGCAATCTTCTTATTAAACCACATTTCATAAGCCGTTTTACCGTTAGATTTTCTAGTATGAACACGGTTAATTATAAAACATGCAATATTTACGGCTTCGGCCCAAAGATTTTTAGGGAGCTTCATGTTGTTTAACAACATTAGCCATTTCTTAAAGCACTCTATTTTTCCTTTCTAATATACCATTTTGTTATGGTGTTTTGGGCGCAGAGAATTCATGTGATATTCCCTGGTCACTGCAAAACTTCTCAAAACCGCTATTCTCAAATTCTGATTGATGATCGCTACGGATCTTACAGAATTGAGTTTCTTTTTCTGTTTGGATACGCCTAAGTACCCTTTTAACTTCATCGAGAGTTTCTGATTTGTCTCTTAAGAAGATTACCCAAGTATATCTGGTAAAGTCATCAACGATTACCAGAATATACTTTTTGCCACCTCGACTCTCTATTCTTGTTGGTCCAATAAGATTCATATGGAGGAGTTCGAGCGGTTTAGATGTGGCATTGGAGTCCACCTTTTTGTGAGAGATCCTAGTTTGCTTGCCAATCTTGCATTCACCACATATTTTATTTATTTTCTTTATTTTGGGTAGACCTCTCAGTAACTCTCTTTTGCTTAATCTATATAAATTGCAGTAGTGTACATGTCCAAGGCATTATGCCATAACTCGGTCTCATCGGTATGGACCATGTAGCACGATAGATTAGAAGAGCTAGAATCACTAACAATGTAGCAGTTTTCAGAAGTTCTAAGACCAGTTAATATTACTGAACCATTTTTACTTAAAATTTCACTCCCTAGGTTAGAAAATTTTACGCTATGGTTTTTATCGCATATTGGAGAAATGCTTAATAAGTTGTGTTTTAAACCTTCTACATATAAAACATTCTCAAATAAAGGGAGGTTAGAAAGTTGAACGTACCTTGACCAATAATCTTGCAGTTGCTACTGAAAAGGCCAAGCCATATGTCTTAGAGGGGGGGGGGGGTGAATAGGACTGTGCCAAATTAAAATATAACAGCGTAAAATAAGAAATAAGATAGCCAACAAAATAAAGAAAACAAACCACAATACAGGAATGTAAAGCGACCTCAAAATAAAGAGCTTGATACTAATGTTGTTTAAAGGACAACCTTTACACCATAAAAACCAAGGGTTTATGGTAGGACAACCTTACTAGAACAAATTGAATATCAAAACTCAAACAGAAAGGAAATAAAGGAAATAGCAAGAAATAAATTCTAAACTATTACAACATTTTCCACTTTGCTTGAAATGTAAATATTACAACATTCACATCCACATATACATTCCACAAATCTAAATGATTAAAGATATAGAAATTAAAAGAACATTCAAATCACAAAACACATCGATATATAGTGGTTCGCCTGTGTGTACACCAACTGTTAAACAACAGCCACACAACTTGCTACTCCACTCCTAATATCCTCACACAGGGGATATCAGCGTTCACTATCAAAATAGGTTTCACAGGTTCACCTAACACCTTCACAATTGTGTCTTTTTAACTTGGGCTTACACAATCCAAAAATCCACACTCTCCGAGTTTTCTGGCTCTCCTCAGATAACCAACACAATGAGATTTTTCTGGCAAATCTCAAATAAAACCAAAATAAAGGAATTTACAATAAATGTAAAAATACCTGGATTTCTCTTTTTGAAGCAACCCGGTAGAACCAATCAAAGTAGAAGTTCGAATCAACGTTCAATGTCCAATACTCACTTAAGAAATTGTTCTAGGTTCTAATTGATTTTAAATTAAACCAAATTGGGTGTAGCTCTATTTGATTTTGATTCTAATGAAGAAGGAATACAACAATTCCTTTTTTTCAAATAGGATTGGAATATAGGAATAAAATCAAATATAAATAAGCTAACAAAAAGAGAATATTAAATATGAACAGAGTAGCTTAAAATGAACAAAAACTTACCTTAGAGTGGAAGCTCAAATTTTCTCAAATTAATCAATGAAAAACTCTGAAGTTCGTGTTTAATTTATAGATGCGAAGATCGCGTCTACGATTGGTCTTAGAAACCCTTCGACTGGTCGTAGTACCAACGACATTTTGAAATTTTAAGCATGATCTGAAAAAATCTGTTTTACGACTAGTCTTAGGATTTTACGACTGGTCTTAAACCACCTACGACTAGTCGTAGCTGACCCAAGATTGGTCGTAGGTAACCAGAATTGGTTGCTGGAGTTTGAGTCGTAGTTCTAGGACTGGTCGAAGGACGAGTCGTGACATCCTTACGACCGGTCGAATAGTCTCCAGAACTGGTAGTAAAATAACCAAAAAATTCTGAAAAATTGAAACAACTTAGGACTGGTCGTGAAATTTCTTGGACTGGTCGAACCAGGTTTAGGACTAGTCGAACAAGGTCCAGGACTAGTCTTAGAACAAACCAACTTTATGTAAAAAGATTCATCTTGAATTATGTATACAAAATGACCTACCCTAAGGTCAAACTAAGGTCTATCATACCTGGGACATGAAGTATGAACATTGAACTTCATTCTTTTAGATGATGGTTAACCTTTGAAGCTTGAGATCTCTACTTGATGAGCTTGATCTTGAGATCTTCTACAGCTTGAATTTAAACTCCAACTTGAGTTGCACTTTAATCTTAAAATGCACTTGAGTCTTGAACAAACACTCTTCTTATTGATGTAGCTCTGAACATTGACCCTTACAGAAGAGGACAAAGTATATAACCTTGTTTTTCTTGAAGCAGAGCACCGTACATGTCTTGAACCATTGATGTTGACTTGAATCCATACAAACACAAGACACAGATAGAGGTTTTAGCACAACTAAATTTGACAACCAAAAGAGCATGAGACAATAACTTTTACAGCTACCATCACCAAATGTGACTAAACCATCAGTCATGTCTTTAAGATTGACAAACAGACCTTTGTCACCAATCATGTGCCTGGAGTAACCACTGTTTAGGTACCACTTTGAATGACTTGAAGCTTTGAAAGCTGTGTGAGCAACCAAGCAAGTAACCTTAAGAATCCATTTCATTACAGTTTTGGGTTTAGAAGGATAATTGGTCTTCTTGTGTTTGTAGTTGATATAAGACCGACCGATTGAGTTAGATTTTAAGAGCTCCTTAAGTAAATCAACAATTTTCTCAGCTAAAAGACTATGATTCTGATTTTTGTAGTTGATATGGTTGCTCTTAGGTTTTAAGGATTGAAAAGTTTTAGCATTTTTAGAATAATTTTGATTTGAACTTTCCCTTTTGAGTTTGAAGACTCCTTTCACAAACTTAGTAGGAGTATTCTTATGTTTAGGAGGAATATTTTTGTCGAAGCCCAAACTGGATCGGTCAACACATTTTCGGGATCCGGATAATAGTTTTTCTAACTTAGGATCACCTTGGGCATACCTCCAAGAATCTTTTAAACTCAAAAGTGAAGAGACTTCAAGTTTTAGTTTTTCATTTTAAGATTTAAGATTTTCAATAAGGGAGGTTTTGAAATCTAAATCATATTTAGTCTTTTCAAAACAATTGAAATGTGAGATTTTTCTAAAACAAGAGTATCAAAATATTCTTTAAGTTTCGAAAACTTTTCTTTCTGAAGTTTTAGTTTTATAGCAATTTTACTATTCTCCATGTATAGGGCATTATAAGCATCTTGAAGATTTTTTCATTTTCATGATCACTATTTAGATTTTCTTCACTAGTTGAATCATCATGATATGAAAAAGTGAACTTGGCTAGAGTATTAGGGCTTTGACATCATTGCCCAACCCGGTTTCAGAATCTTCTGATTCAGAAGAGGCTTCAGAGCCAGAAGATTCATCACAAGTAGCCAACATACCTTTCTTTTTCGGTTTGTCCTTTTTAGGACACTTGTTCGCTAAATGCCCATATTCATGGCAGTTGTAACATTGACTATGTTTTAAAGATTTTCAAGTTTTAGTTTTAGTTCTTTTCTTATCATTAGATTTTTGAAAATCAACCCTCTTTTTACTTTTGAAATTTTTATAAAACTTTTTAGCTAAAAGGGCCATATCATCTTCAGAATTTTTTAAATCAGAATTACTATTTTCTTGAGAAATATATTTAGAAGATTTAAGGGCAATTGATTTACCTTTAAGAGCTTTAAAATTCAACTCATAGGTTTGTAAAGACCCAACCAATTCTTCTACCCTCATATTGTCTATATAACGAAGTTCCTGGATCGCGGTCAACTTTGAATTGAACCGTTTAGGTAGTGAGCGTAGTATTTTTGCACAGACTTTACTTTCTGGGATTTTATCACCGAGACCCCACGTAGAGTTGACAATGTCATTCAATCTAGTATAAAAGTCCATGAAAGTTTCACTTTCCTCCATACGTATTTCCTCAAATTTGATTGTGAGGATTTGGACTTTAGATTTCTTAACTATTATTGTTCCCTCGTGTGTCATTTATACAATATCCCAGGCTTGCTTTGTAGTATCAATTCTTTTGAATTCATCCAGTGATAATGCGCAAGTGATTACATTTAGTGCTTTTGCATTGACACTACTCTCACTTTTTTGAAGTGTGGTCTAAGAGAAATAAGGTGTAATTCTCATAGATTTGGATCCGTCGGTACCAGTTACTTTAGTGGTAAGAGGGGTCCTTTCAGTCACTGTGGCTTGCCACACGCTCTCATCCATGGATTTTAGAAAAATCCTCATTCTGGCTTTTCAATAGGCATAATTGGAGACATCAAATGGTGAAGGCCTAGTGACTGAAAGGCTATCAAAATTTGACATCTCAAATAGCTTAGATCGATTAGCTCAGGAAATAAATCCAAAAGAAGAATTAAAAACGAGCTATTAGGCTTTGATGCCACTTGAAAAGGCCGAGCTATATGTCCTATAGGGGGGGGGGGTGAATAGCATTATGCTAAATTAAAAAATTAACAGTGAAATTTAAATAAATTAAATGCAGATAGCAATAGATAATTTCACAATGCTGAATTTAAAGACAACGATGATGAATTTAAAGACAACCTTAAGAGAACGAGTATTGAGAGGTTGATACAAATGTTGTTCTAAGGACAACCTTGCACCATAAAAACCAAGGGTTTATGGCAGGACAACCTTACTAGAACGGTTTGTGTATCAAAAACTTGAATTAATATAGAGGGATAAAAAATAAATAGCAATGGAATGAATTCTAAGCTATTACAATATTCTCCACATTTGCATAAAAGAAATTACAACATTCTCCACAATGCAAAAAAGAAATTACAATCATCCACACGAATAAATAAAGAATCAAACCACAAGACACGAAGAATTATAGTGGTTCGCTTGTGTGTACACCAACTGTTTAGAAAAATAGCCACACAACTACTTCACTCCTAATATCCTCACACAGTGGATATTAGCGTTCACTATGAAAATAGGTTTTTCCAGGTTCACTTAAAACCCTCACAATTGTGTCTTTCAAGTGGGCTTACACAATTCAAAAATCCCACGCTCTGAGTTTTCTGGATCACCTCAAACAAACCAAAACAGAGATTTTTCTGGCACAATCTCAAAAACCAAAACAAAGGAATTTACAAAAACTGTAAAATACCTGGATATTCTCTTTGATGCAGCCCGGAAGAACCAAGTCGGAGTAGAATTTCAACGTAGAAGTTCAATGTCCAAACTCACTTATGAAATGGTTCTAGGTTCTAAATTGATTTTAAATTAAATCAAGTTGGGCTAGCTCTATTTGATTTTGATTCCAAGAAAAGGGCAATCTCAATCCCTTCTTCAAATATGATTAGAATAAAGAATACAAAATCAAATATAATAAAGCTAAATTAAGAGAATATTAAATGAGCACAATATAGCTTAAAAAGAACACTAACTTATCTCTCAGAGTGACAAATTGAATTAGCTTGAATTGAATAAAAAAACTCTGAAATTCGTGCTGTATTTATAAGTGAAGAAATCGCATTCACAACTGGTCCTGTGGACACTACGACTGGTCGTAGGACTAACAAATTTTTAAAATTTTGAGCGCGATTGGATAAAGCCGTTCAACGACTGGTCGTAGGACCTTCACGACTGGTCGAAGGACCTCCAGGACTGGTCGTGCGGAACCAGATTTAGTTGCTGGACTTTGAGTCGTGGCTACAGGACTGGTCGAGAACGAGTCAAGCATTGTTCACATGACCGGTCGAGCAGTCTTCAGGACTGGTTGTGGCTTAACAAAAAATTCTAAAAACTTGCAATAAACTTAAGACTGGTCATGGAATTTCTTAGACTGGTCGAGCCAGTGCTAGGACTGGTCGAACAGAGTCCAGGACTAGTCGAGAAATAGTCTATTCACTTATAAAATGATCTAATTGAATTATGTATTCAAAACGACTTACCCTAAGGTCAATCTAAGGTCATTCATACCTTAACCATGATGTATGAACATTGAAACTTCTTTTCCTTTGGTTGATAGATGATCTTCGAAGTTCATGAAGGTTGAGGTCTTGACATATATAGAAGCTTGAACTTGAGATCTTTTGAAGCTTGAATTTGAAGTTACAATGAAGCTTGAGCTTGAGGTACTTGAGTTGAACTTCAACTTGAGTCTTGAGTCCCAAAGTACACACTATTGTCTTGTCTTCAGAAATAGCTTTGAAACCTTGAACTTTGAGGCTTTGAAGGAGTAAACTATGTACTTGATCTTGCATTAGAAGTTCTTGAAGTAATGACCATTGTCCTTGTACATGATTTGCATTGTCTTGAATATATCGATGCACTACACAAGACACAGATTCCAAGAGGTTTTAACACTACAAAAATTGACAATTATAGGGGCTAAAAATCATAGCACTTACAGACCTTACCACAAATAGCAGTGGAGATAGTGATTTTTACCCTTAAAATCCCTTGGGCCCACCATAACGTTTATGTTTCTATCCAATTTGTTCATACGGTCACAAAGACCAGGATTAAGGGGAAATTCAATGACATATTAATCTAGAACTTCTATGCTCCCAAGAGGGGAGGTTTCAATGGTAGGCGTTCAATTGTCCACTGGTTTCTGCAGTGTGGTCCACCTGATAGATCTGTCTTATTTCTAATCTCAAGCCTTGAGATGATCTCACCAGATGGATGGATGGTTTAGATGTGACACGTACATCACGGTGTGGCACATACATCATGGCTGTGTCCCACCGTTTAGACGGTTGGATATAACACATACATTACGTGGGACCCATAGATCTTGCTAATGTCAGTACATTAGCGGGGCCACATCCTTAAATGGACGGTTGGGATGAAACTCATACATCGTGAGTGGGGTCCATGGAAAATGGACGGTTTGATAAAACACACATATCACGGTGAAGTCCCACCAAACTTGCTGATGGTCAATACATTAGCTATTAGGCTGGTGAGAGGTACTCTAGCCAATTGGCTATCCACAGCAGGTGGGTCTCACGTGGGGCCCCACCATAATATAATGTTATATTATTATATTATATTATTTATTTATCTTAAAAAAAAAAAGCCAGCGTCCAGCGTCCAGCAATGGACGGACGACTGGATGCACAAATTATCATGGTGGAGTCCCATCGTCCCTGATAGACGGTGGATAAAACACATACATCAGGGTGGTGTCCCACCGTCCAAACATTGTCCATGTAATCAGCACCATCCAAACATTGTCCATCACCGTCCAGGACTATCTGGACAGTGTGGATGAAACAAATACATCACGATGGGATCATCACAGATGGATGGCGTGGAGTACAAAACATAGAACACGGTGGGCCCCACACACGTGGCCCACCAGGGATTTAAATCTACCACCGTATAGGGCCAAGGCCTGGATGGACGGTGTACATACATCAACGTGGGGTCCACAGGACCTGCTGACGTCTGGTACCACACCTATATAGCTAGTGTGGTGGTTAGGCCCACCGTCCAGATGGACAGTCTGGATGTTGCTGGTTCCACGTGTGGGTGTCACACACAATACCAGTGGGCCCCACCATCCATAATAGATGGGCGGCTGGAATAAAATACATAAATCATGGTGGGTCTCATCCACCACCTTCCAAACAGATGGACGGTTGGATCAATAGAAACATCACGGTGGGCCCCACAACATGGGTGAAATGCATGCATCATTGGTGGGCCATGCATCAAGAGAGAGAGAGAGAGAGAGAGAGAGAGAGAGAGAGAGAGAGAGAGAGAGAGAGATCGGTGGAAATAGGAGGGACCCCGCCACTATGGGCCCCTTAAGCCTACAATCACATACATTAAGATGGGTCCCACCATATGTGACCCCTCTGATCATCAAATCCAAACAAAAAAAACTCACCCACCTTTGATCTCTTCTTGGTCCGATGAAATCCCTAGCTCCTCGGCTTCGTCTTTAACGGAGGATGATGGAGATTGGACTGTTGGATTAGGTGGTAGGGAGTGGGCCACACCAAGCTTCTCCTCTCTTTAGGAAGCCATGGACGATTATCTCCTTTGGGGTTGCTTGAAAATGGTGAGAGAGAATTAGAGAGAGAGAGAGAAGTGATGGGAGAGAGGGATAGTGAGTGATGGATGGGTGGAGAGAGAGAGAGAGTTAACTTTAGGGGTTTCTTAGGAATGGGTGTTGTACTTGACATGATGGGATGAAGTACTTGATATTTGATGTGATTAATGGGACATTCTCTTGGGATTGCAAAGCGCGACGTTTTCCTCAAACTGAATGCAGGCCCACATCTCCTGGCCCGGGTATCGCCTTAGCGCACGAGACGCGGCATCGGAACAGCGGCGACGGCATGGTACCTAGGGTACAAGTCTCGGGTCGAGCCTACTCTGGAATGAGGGATACGACTCAGGATAGCGTGCAAACGCTGGTTACAGATCGCGGGTCGTCGGAATCCGACCAGGAGGACCGCGGAAGCCTACGAAACAGTACGGCCTCGGATACAAGTCTTACAATGTATGCTCAAGTCACAGATTTGGGGATGCACATCCAGCTGTCAAAATAAAGGGTCACCCAAGGAGAACTAGCCACCCAGAAAAGTACACTAAGGTACGCCTAAGGAGAACTAGCCACCCGGAAAAGACCATAATATATAGATCGCCCAAGGAGAACTAGTCACCTGGAAAAGACCATGTAATATAGATCGCCCAAAGAGAATTAGTTACCCGAAAAAGTACACAAAGGTACGCCCAAGGAGATCTAACCACCCGAAAAAGACAATGTAAAGCAAGAGCGCTCAAAGTGGCACAAATGCACATGTTTTGGGAGTTTAACTGAAGTGATAAGACTTACAACAAATTAAACAGAGTGTGGCTTACATTGAGCACTCGGAAAAGGTCATATGTCATGCGTGGATGTCATGCACCGTGATACTCATGTACACTCCATATGATTAACAAGGTTGCTTTCATAGACGTTGTAACATCCCGAATTTTTGCCAACCTGGAATTAGACGTCCTTAGGCAATGGGTCGATCCTGACACCTTATTAACTTGTCAGAACTCAATCCCAATGTCTAAAATCGCTTTTGAACCCATTTCCTTCACAAATCTCACCTTTCACCACCTTGTTCTTTCAATTTTTCTAAGTACTTTCACATTAGACACTAACTTAAAGTTTAGGTGATGAAGAACAATACTTAAACTAAACATTATTGTAAATAGTAAGTACATAAGTAAGATGGGCTTTTAACCATTACCCTTATGGAGTCTCACAAAACGAATAGGTTATTTGGAACATTAGCCTCTCCTGCCCTAAGACCTTCTTCTGTTGTCTTTAGGGCGTGCTTTAGTTGAATATTAATAACTTGGATCACTTTATATACAAACTACAAAGGCCTAAGTACCACCTCAGTCAGAAATCTTACAGGACTAAGTACCGCCTCAGACAAAAATCTTATAGGACTAAATCCTTTAGAAATTAGGTGAGAATTAGCTAGTGTTAAACTAGAGTACCTGTGAAATTAACACCAATCACTTTAAATACGATCTGCAAGACCCAAAACTTGTAAAATCATTGACGCTAGGTTACCCTAAAATCTAGGATCAATCTCATTACCCGGCTGATCTCGGGAGCATCATGAAACTCCATATCAGATTTGGACCATGCATCGAAAGTCCGAATAATACGAAGTTATAGAATTAGGACCGCCTTACTGGGCTTGACGACCATCTCGAAAATCAAATCTAGATAATATCCCAGCGCTATTCGCTTAAGCCCGGAGTGAAGAGTGTGAGAACTGTGAAATTAATTAAAAATAAAATATAAATTTAAGTAATTTGGCACGTGTTGCTTGCGGATCAGTTATAAGGATTCCAACCGTCCGAATCAGGCCAGATTACACCCTTGGATCAGGGATATTTGCCCCTACGTGTCAGTGTATTTGAAATCTCTGATCGAGTCTCAGTGACCGTTGAACTGAAACTGGTCCGCCATTTGTGATCTGGAAACCCGACTGGAACGAAAACTTAACTAAACCTTAAGTCCGACCGCACACAAAAATGGGCCGCCAGAAGTGCTCCATTGGATCGAAACGGACCCGCTTGGACATAACCTAAGTATACTTTGATCTTGAGTCTATTTTTGAGAGTTTTGGGGCTATATAAGGACCTTAAACCCTCACTCTCCTATCCCATACGAATTTGAGAAAAACCCAGGAGAGAGAAGAGAGAAAAGAGAGAGAAAGTGTGAGAGAAGTGGGAGGATCCCCCTGATGCTCTACCCTGCCGCTATACAAGTCTAACCACCTCGTTCTAATCGCTTTCCCTGCGATTCCGACTTCGTTTCTAGGTAAGAAACCCTAACCCTAAACTGTTTTAGAGTTATGATCATTGCAAATGATGAAATAACTAATCTATTTCATTCTATAGGTTGCCAAATTACCGTATACGAAGACTTAACAAATCTATCGAGTTCGTTACGATTGTACGGCAAAAGGTGCGGACTTTAGACGTATAGGTTATGGTTTTCAACGCTTTCAATGTCAGATAATGATAGATTCATGATCTGGATGCTATTGTACATGTACAAAGTGCTGTCTATTTTTCGTTTCGGTTAAATACAACGAATATGGAATTTTGTGTATTATAGGTATTTGTAGAAAATACCGTATCCGTATAAATTTTGCTGATATGCTTGCCACGAGTATCTGCTGTGTATATACGCTAGTTATGGACGTATGACCTGTTTGGCGAAAGGGATTCGCCCTAATACACTTTTTGGCCAACTTAGCTTATGTAGGCTAATGTGTGTAGTCTAAGTGTTTATTGAAATGACTAAATCAATATGGATTTATGATTTATGCCTACCATATGTATTGAATGTAAGAACATGATTGTTGTGTATGAGACAACTCCTTGATATAAGGATTTGTCATATTCTAGGTTGAAATCAACATACGTCATGTATGTTGGAGTGGTGTAGTTTAAGTGTTTGATAAAATGCATGTGTGAGAAATTATGTGACGAACTAAATTTAATAATGGTGTTGAGATAGGATTCTCAACTACCTTAGTGATGTGTATGATTTCATTCATGTAAGTTGATTAGGGTAATCACTTACTGGTTCATGAAACGTATGTGTTTGGATTTCCTGTTTGCATTGTGTTTTATAACATGCTTGTTCATATGTTTGAATTACTTATTTATTTAATTCTGCTCTGACTACTTCACATGTTTAAGTTGTATTCCATAAGTGCCGTGAAGAGTGATGGGGGAGTGGTGTAACGATTCCGTGCAACAGCCCTGGCAGCCCTAAGCGGACAATATTGGATATTTGATTGTATGATTTGAAATCTTGATCCATTACTGCTTTAACTGTTTCATAATTGAATGTGATTGGGGCTATTGTATAGTCCAGGCAATCGGTAACGGGATTGAATTCATGGCTGAGATTCATTCACCACGTGAGATGTGTTCGACGAACCCGAGTCGTACTTCGGTTGGCGATAGTGGTTGGCCACGCGAAGTGCTTATGCACTTCATGTCATTCAACTTGTCGTACGCTCGAGCTAGCCGAGCTCGTCAAGTAACCCGATCTGTTTAATGTATGTTCACCATGTTTGGACGCTACTGCTTGAACCTAAGGTACCGAACTTACCAGTGCAACCCCGTTAACCTTGGTACCTCGATCCGCTAAGACTCATGAGCCGGGCATGGTGGTATGGGACACCGTGGTTGAGCTGTCGGCCTACGCTGGGGCGATGTGCCTCCCCTTAGTGACCAGTGAGCAACCCAGACTCATGAGCCAAATACGGTGGTATGAGACACTGTATTCGAGCTGTCGGCCTACACTACTTTGATGGGTGATGGGGGAGTGGTGTAACGATTCCGTGTAACAGCCTTGACAGCCTTGACCGTACCTGGTGTAGTGACCTCGAGCATATTCTGAATCTGCAGAGAGGCGACGAGCCTTCCCGTAGTAAACAGAGTATAAACTAGGCCTGTATTGATGAGGTGATGGGGGAGTAGCGCAACAATTCCGTGTAATAGCCCTGACAGCCCTTGCAGCGACCTAGAACCACACTATCGTATGAGATTATCTAGGATTGATGACCCTAGAATGGATCATTGTTTGAGAGTGATATAAGGAAGGTACCTTAGTTTCCCAATACTGCTGTATGAAAAGGACTAATAACAACTCGGTAATCATGCTCATCATCGCACTGCATGTGCCTGGAAGATGTGGAGCACTGAGGGATGAACGCATGCCGCGGACGTAAGATGGTGTCGCATGAGGGAGTATGTTGGTGAGGGCATGCATCATGACAACATTTCATACTTGCATTAACAAGAGTACTTAGGATGGTTGATTGTACTGCTTTATCATTACTACTTGACTGTTTTGATAACATGTTAATCTATGCTTTACTGTTTCACTAAGTTAATCACTCACTCCCACATTATGGGACGGTGTTCCCGACACCCACCAGACTTTGTCTGATTGCAGATGGTGACGCTACTCCTGAAACGGAGCCGGACTTTTGTGACGACGAGGATGTTTTCTCGTATATATTGTTTTCTGGCGGCTTCATGCGAGCTGTGTCTTGATCGACGGGGTTACAAAGATGTTGACTAGAGGACCATACACATTTGGTATATTTTGGAATTGTATTTGTAATTTATTAACCTGGTAATGTTATCGCACTCTGGAGACTCACCACAGTTTATATATTTTATATTTTATAGATCTATCACAGTTTTTTGCTTGCAATTTAACTGTCTCTGGAGTATGATATGCTGTTTTGGTATAATCCCATTCATGTTTCAATGCTCTCATCATAATCATCATCATCTGTGTTGCGTAAGTGATGCGTTACAGACGTTGTCAAAGATCACAAGATATTAAACATCCAAGCATGATTTCAATCATAAATTTATTTACATTTCTCTAGGTCTAAATGAGGGCCCATGAATATGCCATTTCAAGCATACTAAATTAGTGACAGATTCATTCTACTTCATAAGAAAGGTGATGTTCCACACCTAGCATTTGTTATATAACTTGTGAGATAAAAGGAATGGAAGCATCATGACTCTTTTCTACTACAATAAAGTTATGTCTAAAATTGGGCAATTGCTAGGATGGCATAGAGAATGAAAGACTAAACCCTAATCACATAATTATGAATTGTAGGACTTGAGTAGTAGAAGTTAATATAATATCCCATGTTCATCAATTCCAAATGGAAATCTAAAGAACTAAGTTACCATTTGTAACATTCTAATACTATATTAGATTCAATTTATAACTAATCTAGTATATACCAGGGGTTAATGGAGTAACTCACCATTAGAGTAGAAGCCATATCTCTAACCTCTTAGTGCAACTAATAGAAGAACACATGTACATAGGCAATTTCAAATGGGGCATAATGAGCATAATACAATTCTTATAAGATGGATTAAAGCAACAAGGTTCAAGACAATCCTACATGATTATCAATACCAATTCAAGATTTAAGGAAGCAACATTAACATTTACACAATTATTCGGTCTTCATACTTTTAAGCTTAAGCTATTTTAGAATTCAACGAAATGATGAAGCCATGTGGGATATCCCTCACCTTGAGTGGACGTTCTTCTTGATTTAAGTCTTAAGTTTATGAGTTCCTAATTCAAGGTAAATGAGGATCAAATACTATTCTAATACATGTAATGGGTCATGGGTTTATTTAGGATTGCTTTCTCTTACCCACTTTAAACTCATTTTGAGGAGAGTATCCTTCAAAGATGGTAGCTACAAACAACACCTATAGAGGATATTATAAAGTCTTAGCAAGTCACTGTAAGGTTCCAGTGAGTCAATACCGAGTTGACTCGGTCGAACCTCTCAACCCACAATTAGTTGATTTTCTTCTTTCAGAAAACCCACTCGTTGTGGTAACTTGCTGCTGGGATCTTGGGTGTATAATGAGTGCTTCAGGTTTCAGGTAAGGGACATGCCCTGGTCGTTCATTTCAAAGGTTTATTACTGAGTTAACTCAGTTAGATATTTAGGTAGACAACTAGTGTAGATATAGAACTATGACAGAGACGAGTTAGGTTTCGTTACCTGAAGTTGTCCTTCTTGAAGGTGTAGAGAGGCTGAATCGGAATGATCTTCCGATCCGACTTGAGTCAGGGTTTTACCTGAAACGTGGATGAGTCATCAACTCGGTAGCCATTCGACTCAGTCGATTCTTTTGACGATTTGGGTGTGGTACCTCAGCAGTAATTGAGATCGGCTTGAGGTGTTCGATGATACGGTTACATTGAGGTAAACTGACCACTGCCATGGAGTCGGATCAGGGTTTTCACCCTGGAATGGAGCTAAGTCACCCAACTCGTGACCGAGTTGACGTGACTGTGAACACAGTCGATCGAGTGAGCGAGTTTTTCAATAAAAGAGAGTGAGTCTGACGTGGTTACCTAATCAGGGTGTGGTGGGGTCGTTGATAGGGTTTTGGATGCGTCGGAAGTTAGGAATACACATCCTGGACTCGTTTCCGGTCACCGTTTTGAGGCGAAACGGCTTGAAATAACAGCGGATTGGGTCAGATACTGGCGGTTTGGGCATGGAATTACGACAAGGATGGGTTTTGATATTATTACCTGAGACGAGGCTGGGGTTTTGAGCTTTGATGAAGCAGGTTCTGGCGTGATGGGTTGAGGCAGAACAACACCTGAAAACTCGTTCCAGCCGGCTCTCCTTCTTTTTCTACTCTCCTTTTCTCTTTCTCCCTTAGTACCTCCTTCTTCTCTCTCAGCTTTCTTCTTCTTCCCACTCGATCTTAACTCAGCGGATGAACGACTCAAGCTGAGTCGAGTTACTACCAGGCTTGCAACTCGCTCCAGCGGCACCCAGATCCTTCTCTCTCTCTCTCTTACTATTTTCTTTCCTTATTCTTCCTTGGGATCCGCCCTAAAAATCCAGCTACTTATAGTCATTTGTACTTCTGGGTCTTTCTACGGCTAATCTCAAAGATTAGCGTGTTGTTAATGTAAGCCGGCCGAGAATAGGTAGCCATCAGCCACCCTGTACATTAGATCTTGTACATGGGTCTCTGACATAAACTCAGCTAGGCATTAGAGGGGGTGGGCCACAAAATAGACGACTCGGATTGGCGTTATGATCACGGTTGCAGAAAGTGGGTCCCACAGTTGTTTTGGAGAAGATGGTTGGTTGAAAATGGTGGTTTTGTATTGGACGGGTAATCCAACGTTTGGGTCATTCAAATGGTCCAGATGGTGTCTATGAGGCTTGTGGGGTCCATTTGACGGTGGTTGTAGACGGCGTTGATGATAGCAGTCTTGAAGTGGCGTCGATACGAGTCGTAGTTGTGACTCATCAATATCTCGCCCTTCTTTACGAGATTTTCGAGCAGCCCTAGATCGAATGCTCTAGATTTCTTGGATGAAGCTTCTCGAAGGTGAGTGATGGCTGGGATTGGCAGTTACTAAGAATGGAAAAGATTCTTTCAGCTTTTTGCAGAGAAGAGGGCTATAACCGGAAATGGTAGGGGTGACGGGGCTACTGTAGTGTGCGTGGATGGAGTCCGACGACTCCGAATGGCTAGATTCGCTAGCGAAGCAGAGGACGTGGATTTTCTCCTCCCGGCAGCGTCTTCCTTTCATAATGCCTGACCGGTCACTGACCGAGCTTGCGTATGGGACTTTTGACCGTGGATCTAACCGTGGTTAGGGTCGGTGGGACCCTATCTAGAGAATAGACGGTTTGGATTTCGCTACTGGGATTGGATGGGTGATTATTAGTATCATCGAATGGATGGTCTGGTTTGAATGCATGTCGGGCTGGAGAATGGTTTGAAATTTAAAGGATTTTTGGTTTTCATCGGGTCAACTCTCGTTTGACCCGATGCTTAAGTCCTGTGCACGGCGTGTGTACATTATCTATGTACATGCACATATCAAATGTGGTTTCCATGTCCTGATCTAGGCCGATCAGCACCGTTCATTAGCCTTAGAAAGTCATTACATGCCCAAGGTTGCTATTTTAGTAAGTCCTGATTGTTTGCGGATGAGATCTAAGCTGTCTGATCCTCTTATGGGGCTTATAAATCGCCCTAGACTGTAGGTTAGCTTGCTTCTATTCTTGTAAAGGTTCGTACTTGGCCTTGATGGGTGTTGCTTGCTTCTAGTTGGACTGCTAGTTTTAAGTGGGGTGGTTGATCCTATCTCAAGTTGAAATTCATGATAAAAATATAGGGTTGTTACAATCTCTCCTCCTAAAAAAAAATAATTCGTCCTTGAAATTGTACCTGAGTGAGGTTGTCGAAAAGGTGTGGGTACTTCTCTTTCATCTCAGCTTGGCGCTCCCACGTTGCTTCCTCGACCCCGTGACGAGACTAAAGAACCTTCACTAATGGAATGGTTTTAGTGCGCAGGATTTATTCCTTGTGATCTAGAACGTGAACGAGAGCTTTTATGTAGCTTGCATTGTCGTTTAACTCAACCACTTCCCAGCTGATGATAGGAGATGCATCTAGTTCATATTTCTTCAACATAGATATTTGAAAAACATTATGAACATTGACAAACTTTGGTGGTAGAGCTAGACGGTAGGCAGCAACTCCAATCCTGTCCATGATCTCAAAAGGCCCAATAAATCGGAGAGAGAGCTTCCCTTTCTTCTCGAATCGCATGACGCCCCTCATAGGAGAGATCTTCAAGAATACGTGATCACCGACTGTAAATTCCAGATCCTGCCTATGATTGTTTGCGTAACTCTTCTGTCTGCTCTGAGCCATACGCAAGCGTCTTCGGATTATGTCAATCTTCTCGGTAGTTTCCTGGACTATCTCTGGTCCCAATAAGCTATTTTCTCCAACTTTAGCCCAGCAATGCGGTGCTCGACAAGGTTGTCCATATAAAGCTTCAAACGGTGCCATGCCATGCTGGTTTGAAAGATGTTGTTATAAGCGAGATGGATATGCTCGTCCCAATTGCCCTTGAAGTCCAACATACAGGCTCTCAACATGTCTTCTAGCACTTGATTTACCCTTTCGGTCTGATCGTCTGTCTGTGGGTGAAATGTCGTGCTAAATTTCAACTCTGTACCCAACTCTTCTTGCAGCCTTTTCCAGAAGGTGGAGGTGAACCTGGTGTCACGATTCGACACAATTTCCCGCGGAATTCTGTATGCACGAATAATCTCCCAAATATACACTTAGCCAAGTCGTCAACTGAATTACTTGCATGTATAGGGAGGAACCGGGCTGACTTGGTCAGTCTATCAATTATTACCCAGATGGAGTCATGGTTCCTATGTGTCTTTGGGAGTCCTGAGATGAAGTACATACTGATACAGTCCCACTTCCATTCGGCGAGGGGCATTGGCTGCAAAAGACTTGGCGGATTGTGGTGTTCCGCCTTGACTTGATAGCAGGTGAGACACTTTGCGACGTATTCTGCAATGTTACACTTCATATTCTCCCACTAGTACTAACGTCTGACATCTCGATACATTTTCGTACTACCAGGGTGAACAGTGAGATGGGATTTATGCGCTTCGTCCAGAATTTCCTGTTTTAATTCTAGCACCTTCGGTACACAAATACGGCCTCGTTATCTCAGGCCGCCATTCGAACTGACATGCTAGTCCTGCCTTCCTTCACCCTCGCACCTCAGCCTCAATCTCTTTAGCAATTCGTCCTGATCTTGAGATTCGATAATACGACGAATCAAAGCTGGTTCCACAGTCAATGAAGCTACTAGAATGCTCGTCCCTCTAAAAGAGAATTGTGCATCATAGTCCTGAATGAAATCCAGCATCTCTCCTTCTCTTATCATGAGACCAACCATAACCTCGTGATTCCTCTTTCGACTCAAGGCATCTGCTATGAGGTTCGCCTTGATAGGATGATATGACACTTCAAATTTGAAGTCCTTCAACATTTCCATCCATCGACGTTGCCGCATGTTCAGATCTTTCTGAGTGAAGATATACTTCAGACTCTTGTGATCGCAAAATAATTTGAATTCCTCCCCATATAAGTAATGCCTCCAAATCTTTAAGGTGAAGACTACTGCGGCGAGTTCCAGATCATGTGTAGGTGTAACGCCACCGAAATTCAGGGGCCGATTAGGAACTCGGCTCTCAAATTCCCGGGTGCCACGTATGCCCTAATGGGCTCCAGATTTCAATGCATTTGGATGATTTCATAAGCAATGGAGAGTTTAGCAAGGCATGAAGCATAAATAAGTCATAAGACAGTATCAAGTGCCACTAAATGAAAAAAAATCCAAACCAAAAATCTAAAAGTATCCAAACAGGGAACTAGACCACCCATACATGTCCTAAAGTGACTAGGGCCCTGGCCTAATCCCCCCGATCGCCAAGCTCAGTCTAGAAAGATCCACCACAAGAGGAGGCCCTTCTCTCTCCTCCCTTGCTCTCTCTCTCTCTCTCTCTCTCTCTCTCTTCTTTCAGTTGCCGAAGTAATGGGTTTGAGAGAGAGAAGGCTAGACTTTTATATGTCCAGATTTATTTCAATTGACCCTCAGGTTTAAAGAAATTCCCCAAATTGCCATATGGGGCCCATTTCAGGTTATTAGAGTTACTCTGATGCCCCCTGGCCCATCTACTTT
The DNA here is from genome assembly GCA_021015155.1 of Magnolia officinalis. NCBI lineage: Eukaryota > Viridiplantae > Streptophyta > Magnoliopsida > Magnoliales > Magnoliaceae > Magnolia > Magnolia officinalis. The sequence goes on from JAJHSJ010000009.1 coordinate 36,240,947, forward strand.
ATGGGATAGGTGGCCCATGGCCCGATGAAGGGTCGGGCAAAGTTTGACGACAAACGGTTGCAGGGTTTTACTGGAATGGCCTGGTTTGCAATTAACGGTCACCGATCCTCGATCAATGGTCAGATTTTGCGGATGAGTGCAGAGAAATATTTTCAGCCTATGGTGCAAATTTGGGTGAAATCCTATGGCTGAGATGCCCTAATTTATTATCCTAAGTGGCAGGGCTGTATGTTTTAAAATTCAGATTTTAGGCCTGTGCTAGGGCGAGTTGCACTTTACAAGTGCTGACTTGATAGTGTGAATCGTCTATTTTCAGACGTTGTTTGAGTCTATCATCCGCGATGAACCACAAGCCCAGTGAGATGGACATTAGTCTATAATTTTGAAACTACCGGCCCACTAACGAGCGGTCTAGAGCTTATTTGGGTAATCGGGGCACTTTTGAAATAAATTGGGTAGGGAGATTTCTTGGGTGCAGTGGTTGAGGTATGGATTAACTAAGTTCACAGTATGGCCTATTCAAAATTAACGAAAATGGTAATTCGGCCATGATCACTCTAAACCGTCGGTTTTAGGCTAAAAGAGTAACTGAACTGATTTGGTTTATTAATTGAGGTCCAGGTCATAGCTGACTCGACTTGGGGTAGATCTTTTAATTTAGTTACGATTGTCTTGATTAATCAGTGGTAAGTCGGTTAGATTTGGGCCCTATGTGAATAAATCATGGGGATAAACTTGATATTTAAGTGATCGGTTGGGTTCATTGGTTTTCTACGGTTGATCAATCTTATTTGTACGGTTCTTTATCGGTACCGGTCGCGTATAAGCTCTCCTCGAGCGTCAATGGTCCGTAAGTGATGACGTAGTTAGTTATAAAAAAATATTTAAAGGATTTTTTGGCAAATCCCAAAATGGCAAAAATCCTGCGTGTTACAATATACCCCCCTTAAAAACAATTTCGTCCTCGAAATTGCCTAACGTAATTAGGTAAAGTATTTTAATTTTATACGCCTAAGTTCCGTTGATTTCACGTTCATGTACGTGGTAGGGTGCATACTATCTATGCTAGTCTGGCTTATTGTAGTCTACCCCCTTTAAAAAATTTTCACCCTAATGGTTTACTACAAATTTTATTTTATTTATATGTGTGTGTGTGTGTGTGTGTGTGTGTGTGTGTGTATTGTAAGTTTGAATTCATGATGATGGTTCCCTTCTATCTAGAGTAAAAATATATGTTTTTAAGTGTTCGACCAACACGGAGAGATAGTTATAGTGGGCTTGAACCCAATACATCAATCTTCTACCTAACCAGGGTAGAAGGCTCATTATATCCCTTCTTAGTCCTCGTGGATCTCGATCTTCTACTCGGTCGAAGCAGTAAGTCCATTAGTAGTCGCCCAGGATTGAGAATTGGGTCAAGCCGTGAATGCTTTGCAGATGTATAGCTCCATAATTCCGTAGTCCGATCAATCTAACTGTTTAGGGAATACCCATCATTGAAAAGTTTAAATCTCTTATTTATAAGGTTGTCCTTTGGGTCTTAGTCAAGGAGAGTTCTCATTTTAATTATTGTTTAGATTAGTAATTAATAAATCTTTCACTACGCCTATAGTTCAATGATTATCCTGGAAAGGTTTTTAGGATCCTAAGGTTTTCTCTCGGCGTTACTGTTTCGATCTTATGGTCAGTGGGTCATGAGCAACTACGTTTCAATTTTGCTAACTTCGAGAGGGAAGGAAGAGTCGAGAGTTCTAAGATATTCTAGAGGTTCGGAGTGATAATAAAGTTAATAAGGACGCAGAAAAGGAAAGATGAAGAATATCGTCTTCTCGATGTTGTTTGAACCTTGAGTCCATAGGAGAATAAGATAACTCAGAATATTTTACTTTAGTCCGCCTCTAATAGGAGCTTACAGATTATTGAACTATGAAACTCAATCCTACTCAAGGGTCCTAACTTAATTACACCAAAACAACTTAAACAAAAAAAATATATGTATATATATAATCAAATTTAATCGCAGGACGATACCTAGTACGATTATAAATAATTTTAAATAGACACCAAATACTAAACTCTAACATGAAAAGACATGACTAGTCTATTGGCAACTCTAAGTGGTAGAAATTTTTGGTTTCAACCCTTTTATTATTTGTAACATATTTGTCACCTTTAGTTACCATATTATTTTTATAAAATTTTACAGTAATCCATTGTTAAGCTTACTTTTATTTCATAAAATTTTATTTCATTTGAAGTTCCATAAAAATTTTAAAAATTCAGGAAGTACTAGTTGTCCAAAGCCAATGAATGTTCGTTTTTTTTTTTTTTTTTAAATACCTCTACTACTTGTAACGTTTTTCATACTTAAAGTAACTAAATCATTTTAAAATTTTTTATAGTGAGTTATCGGTAAGTTTAATCTAATATTATAAAATTTCATATCATTTTGAGTTGTAGAATAATTATTAAAATTCTAGAAGTGACAGTTGTCTGAAGCTAACGATTCTTTATATGATTGTAAAATATCCATATTTCTTGTAATGTTTCTTATACTTTAAGTACTCAAATTATTTTTAAAATTTTTATTATGATTTATCATTAAGTTTAAATCCATCCCACAAAATTTCATCTTATTTGGAGTTGTAGATAAATTATTAAAATTCTAGAAATAACCACTGCCTGAAATTGATGATTTTTAGATAGTTGTCAAAGTATCCTAAATTTACTATATGAACATTTTTATTTTATTATTTATTTATTTTTATATGAAACTAGACTTATTGAGCTTCAATCTGGCTTTTGAATCACCATAATCGAAGTTATATTGAGGGAGATATGACTTTTTGAAGTTGGTCTAAAAACATAAAAAATTACAGAAAATCCGGCGGTGCGCCACCGATTCGCTGGTGGCGCCGCCATCCTTTGGTGCCAGCGGCAGTGCGCCGCCGATTCGGCGGTGCCATCTCGCCCTTTGGTGGTCCGATGGTGTTTCTGCCACTCGATATTTAAAACAAGTGTATTTCTCAATCCAGAATGAGTTACTCGACGTGCTATATATGATTTTGGGGTAGGAGAAGCTGCTCTATCCAAATAACCTAGTTATTTTATGAAATTTCATAAGTTTAATGGTCAAAAGTATATTTTATTTATATTTTTACTATTTATAGTAAATTTTAGTTTAATTATTGCTCTTCATCCTTTGAGCTTTAGAATTTGTGTCTAATATGAAAGTACTTAAAAATATTTGAAGAATAAAGCGGTGGAAGGTGAGATTTTCGAAGGAGATGGGTTGGAAGGGGGAATTGAGACTTAGGGATTGAGTTTTGAGAGCTTGGGAAGAGAATGGGGTGATGACGTGAGAGTGAAAGGGGTATAAAGGACTAGAAATGGGGTATAAATGAAGTAGAAATGGCCCTAGGTGAAGCCCCTAGGGTTTCTACGTGATTTATGATAGCGAAGAGGAGTCCCATCTATAGCTGAAACCTAGGCTAAGACTTTAGTGTTCAAATTATCCGGGTGGCTTGGTCCTAGGGTCCTTTAACGTCGCTAAGTTCGATCGCTCCCTCCTAAGTCGATAAGGCGTTATAATAGACCCATTACTCAAGGCCTAGCTTAACCCGAACCATACTTTGATACCATCTGTAACGCCCCCAAAATTCAGGGGCCGAGTAGGAACTCGGCTCCCAAATTCCTGGGTGCCATGTATGCCCTAATGGGCTCCAGATTTCAATGCATTTGGGTGATTTCATAAGCAATAGAGAGTTTAGCAAGGCATGAAGCATAAATAAGTCATAAGACAGTATCAAGTGCCACTAAATGAAAAAAATCCAAACCACAAATTTAAAAGTATCTAAACAGGGAACTAGACCCACCCATACATATGTCCCAAAGTGACTAGGGCTCTGGCCCAATCCCCGCGATCGCCAAGCTCAGTCTAGAAAGATCCACGATAGGTCTGGTAGTGTGTTCGTTCCTCCTCATCGTCCATGCCGGCATCCTCCAGCGCGTCCAACTCCATCAACCCTGCATCTATAGTGTGTTCTGGTTGGTGTTTTAGAACACCCTCCCAGAGTGGGAGTGAGTAGCTAACTCAGTGGTACCATTAGCAATAGGCACACAATTTATCATTTATAGGATACATTTAATGAACAACAAATAACATAAAATCCTAAACACTGTTGTTAATGCAAATGCATGATTATGATATGATGCATGCTCCTCACAAAAACCAGCTGTCCCTCAAGCGACGACATTTCACGTTCGCAATGAAACAATGATGAGGGTCAAATATTGCATATCAGACCCCGATCATTACCAGATTTTACGTATATGATAATGCGTAATGGAGTATTTTTACTGTATTTTTGTTACAGGATGAAATCAGGAGCATTGATTGAAAAATGATGTTAAAAGCATGGATTTTACACTCCGAAAACACCAGAGCAAGAGACAGACTCCAGAAAACCAAGATCAACGGAGTTACACGACAGGAATCCGAGAAAATCAAGCCGTTCACGTTAAAGAGGCCTGAAATTGGTCTAAAATGCAAGATCACATGTTTCCGCCATCCGATCAGTTTGAAACTTCATACATGGGATGAGGGCTATAAATTAACCGTACATATTAAATTTCAACCTCTGGATATCTCGGGAAGTGCCCCAACGGACAAATCAGCCCACAAACCATCGATTCTGGGCCCACCTGATATCTGAAACTGCCTCAATTTTAGTCCCAATGGTTAAATTAAGATGGGAAAAAGGATGGCCGGTGCGGATTTCTCATAAACATTATAGTGGGCCCCACACTGTGGAGCGTGTGCACTGAGCACATGTGTAGCCGCGCCACACCGGACCGACTACAGCGGTCACCGAGCCGCTGACCCGCGGCTTCATCAAAACGGTCGCTGCCGTTTCCAGCGCCAGCGAACCAACCGACAGTTTTCGGTTGTGGGTCCACATCATCCATCAATCTGACAATCCAGACCGTCCATTTGCTTTCTAAGGTGGACCTTACCAAGACCTAGGTGTCCTTTCTCCCTCATAAAAGTCATCGGACAATCCAAACCGTTGAATACAATACGGACGGTGGAGCAGAAATTCAGGTGGACCTCATCAACGGAAAGAGAAAACAGGCATTCCTGATCAAAATTTCCTCCTCCATCCAATGGACAGAGTGGATTTTCGATTTAAGACAAGGAGTGGGCCCCACCATTTTCGCAACGGAAGAGTCCGCGTCCCTGTTTCAGCGTCAGCGAAGGAACGGACGCTGTCCGTTTTTGCGAATGGCTATGGGCCCCACACATGGCCCGTACGACCGATCCGAGCCGTTCATCGTGTAGAGGGCTTCGAGAGCTTCAAAACCATGCTGATATTCCATTTCCATGCGTACACACGTGCATGATACAGAGGCCACAAACAGGCGGTCTTGTGACGTTCAAAACTGATTTTGTTGTGATTTCTTCTCTGGGCCGTGTCAATGGACAGTCAAAACCACCCATTCTTGACTGAAATTTCGTCCTGAATCCAATGGACGGGGTGGATTTTTCAGAAAACACTTCGGTGGGGCCCACCGATCATGGCTGCGAAAATTTGCACTCCATGTCCTGCTACAACTCTGCCACTGACTCCAGCCTTCCAGCAGCTATAAAAGAGGAGTTTTTGGACGTGGGAAGGCATTCAGAAGGAGGGAAGTCTAGATCTAGAGCAAGGGAGAGAAGAAAGAGAAGAAAGAGAAGAAAGAAGAGAGAGAAATTGGTTTGATATTTCTTTTATGAATTTTTATTTATCCATCTGTTTAATGGATTTTATGGGTAACTAATCTCTCAGCTAGGGCTGAGATGAAACCTCTAATTTGAACACCCATTGTTCTATGTTGATTTTACTTTAATTAGATTGATTTGTTTCTTTCCCTAGTGTGCTTGATTGTTTTAAATTCTATACTTCTCCATCTATGAACTTTGATCAGAGTCTATGGATGGATGTGGTTTGGATGCTTATTCTAGGTGCTTGTATCTGATCATGAACAGGTTCCTGTAGAGGAAGAAACAGGGTGCTTTAATGAACTATACATTCCATGTGCCCGACTAAGGACATGGAATACGTTATTCATGGCATTGCTTAAAGGAATTAGACATTCTGTATGCCCGAGTAAGGACACAGATTGTGCTTTCTCTATACAAGTGGTATGAATCTAGATTAAGGTAAATCAACAGACAAAACAAGGGTTATGATAATTAGGGGTGGATTCGAAAGTCCTAGTGCTCTTCTCTGTTTGAATTTTCTTCCTTATTCTCAATAGTTATTTTCCATAAATTTGTGTTAGTAATTCGCTACATTAATTGTTGGATTAGTTAAGGAGAATCACAGATTTGAATTGTGATGACCAGTCCTCGTGGGATTCGACCTCGATCTTACCGAGTTTATTACTACATCACAACCCTATACTTGGGGAGTGAACAAACAACACTCCCTCCAAAGCGACCTTGACTACATAATCGTCAACAATATAAATGCAATGTCGTGGAACATGTTAGCTAGGTTGATTAGTTAAGTCAATTCATCCAGCAAGTTGGGGAAACCAGAATACCCTAATGGAGTTATTGCCCTTAACTCGATCGCGCAGCTCAAGGACCATGGTCATGTGACTCTTGCAATCCTTAGCCCTATATTGGGGTCGTCAATCTCGAACAAAATATAACATGAACGAAATCAAATTGGAACTTAGATGTCTGTAACATCCCGAAAAATCGAGGGTCGAGTAGTAACTCAACACTCGAGTTCCAGAACATCACTTATGCAACAAAATGAATGATGATTGAATGTTGTCTGCGTTAGTACATTGAACATGAGTGAGATTAAGCCAAAACTGTCACGTCCCAAATCCAAAAATCGGATTCACTGGAATCCCGATCGCCGAATCCGGTGCCGACAGCCTCCGTAGTACCCCATTCTTGGCTCCTAGCGTCCATACGCCAGATTTCGATCCTGGGATCCTATAAGGAGGATTTTTCAATATACATTTAACTCATAATAAGCATAACCACAAGATTACCCAATTCACAAAGGCAACATCATCATCATCACATATCCACTAATATAATCATTTGAGTACAATGCTGAAAGGAAAATACATAGATAAAAAAAAATCAAGCTTCAGAAGACTGCTGCACGCTCCAAGCTCAACACTGCTGCAACCTAACATCACCTACACGCATCTATCGTGCATAAGCTTACAGAAAGCTTAGAGGGTGGTGTAAGTGTGTGCATAAGGTAAGTGCCAAGTAAGCAATATCAGAGTAATCAGAGTAAGCAGAAGTATTAACAAGTCAATGAGTCATACAGTATTAGGGTACACAATGCAAATCAGCTATGCAAATGAGAAGTTAAAGCGAACAAAATATTAAATGCCGAGGATACAATGCCATAAATCATACAATACTAAAATAAGCAGAAATATACTGATAAGTCTATGAGTGTCATCAACCGTACCAAGGTAATGCGAAGCAAGGCATGAGTACTAACGGCCATATCAATGCAGAAACATGGCAACCCAAAATGCTAAGTACTACGGATGCAATGTAATGTGCGATGTGAATGAAATGACCAAGTTGGAGTGAAGTCGGGATGATAGTACGTAGTATCACAAGCTATGGAGTGTATCACAAAGAACTTCTATCCAAACCAGTCCCATACCTAAATTTGGATAGTCAGACTCAATGTGGTAAACTCCTGATCTCAGGTTAGTCGCGCGCCCAACCGAAATCCTTGCCATGCGAAGGTACACAACAATTAGTTGCGCACCACCAGCCCGAGTGAATAGTGAATGAAATGAATGTATGAGTATGCAAATCCTGCTTAATAAGTCCATGTATCAGTACGGTTTCTCTCTGGGATCATCACCGGGGTCTATTACACTCCAAACTAGATTGCCGCCCCATCGCGCGCAACAAGGTGAGTGAAATAAACCTCACTATCCGCCTGCCAATATCGGGCCCGGCTCGTCGATAGCGGACCCATTCCTCGAGCTGGTCAGACTCAGCCTAGCATTGCCCCCTCCTCTCGGGCAGGTAAGGCCGTACCCCCTTCCAACCGACCACGACACAGTGGGAGACGCGGCCTAACGGTATATGGCCCTCATGCTCTCATGCATCCACTCGGTCTAGACGTTGGAGCAACCTCTGGATCCAAGAGGGTTTGGGGACTTTCACCCAGGGATATCTGTAGCACCCCATGTAGAACAGATTTCCGGTGTCCCGTCTGGCCATCCATGATATGCCTGTGGAGACTACGTCCCTGATGTCGCTAGGGTACACAATGCAAGATGCATGAGTCATACAATCCAGTCATGCATCAATCATGCGCATACCATGTGCTCATGTGAGATAACCTCTGCCTATCAGGAAGTCTCATAACAATCTGCCTAATGACATATGCAATGGTCAACCACATCTCATAACAAACATGCAGATGATGCGTATGGGCATGTATCATGATGCTATACAGTCACATACTCATAATCGGTATCAATAACCGGTATCAACAATCGGCCTCGACAATGTGGACATTTAACCAACATTGTCCCCAAGGAATGACTCACACAAAGCCAAACATATAATGGGCCCACGACCTCACACAAAGGCCTAATATACAACACGATGGCCTTACTTAAGGGCCATATATTGTTCACTCCCCAAGTATAGGGTTGTGATGTAGTAATAAACTCGGTAAGACCGAGGTCGAATCCACAGGGACTAGTCGTCACAATTCAAATTCACAATTCTCCTTAACTAATTCAACAAATAATGGAGCAATTTACTAACACAATTCTATGGAAAATAACTATTGAGAATAAGGAAGAAAATTCAATCAGAGAGAGCACTAGGACTTTCGAATCCACCCCTAATTATCCTAACCTTTGTCTTGTCTGTTAATTCACCTTAAATTAGATTGATCCACTTATCTGGAGAAAGCACAATCTGTGTCCTTAATCGGGCATACAGATTGTCTAATTCCTTCAAGCAATGCCAGGAATAACATATCCCATGTCCAAATCGGGCATATGGAATATGCAGTTCAGTAAAGCACCCTGTTTCTTCCTCTACAGGAACCTGTTCATGATCAGATACAAGCACCTAGAATAAGCATCCAGACCACATCCATCCATAGACTCAAAAGTTCATAGATGGAGAAGTATAGAATTTAAAACAATCACGCACACTAAAGAAAGAAACAAATCAATTTAATTCAAGTAAAATCAACATAGAACAAAGGGTGTTCAAATTAGGGGTTTCATCTCAGCCCTAGCTGAGAGATTAGTGACCCATAAATTCCATTAAACAGATGGATAAATAAAAATAAAAATTCATAAAAGGAATTTCAAACCAATTTTTCTCTCTCTTCTTTCTTCTCTTTCTTCTCTCCCTTGCTGTAGATCTGGAGCTCCTCCCTGGTTCTGAATGGTTCTGAATGCCTTTCCCACGTCCAAAACTCCCCTTTTATAGCTGCTGGATGGCTGGAATCGGTGGCAGAGTCGTAGAAGGACTCGGAGTACAAATTTTCGCAGCCGTGATCGGTGGGCCCCACAGAGGCATTTTCTGGAAAATCCACCCCGTCCATTAGATTCAGGACGAAATTTCAGTCAGGAATGGGTGGTTTTGAAGGTCCATTAGCACGGCCCACAGAAGAAATCACAAAAAACTCAGTTTTTAACGTCCCGGGGCAGTCCACTTTTGGCCTTTGTACCGCACACGTGTGTACACATGGGAAAGGAATGTCAACATGGTTTTGTAGTTCTCAACACCCTCTACACGATGGATGGATCAGATCGACCGTACAGTTGACGGGTGGGGCCCACTATCTTTCGCAAAAAACGGCAGCGGACGTTCCTCGCTGACGCAGATCGCGGACGCAGGTGGCTTCCTGCGGAAATGGTGGGGTCCAGTGTGATGATCTGTTGGGAAATCCACTCCGTCCATTGCTTCCCTCTCGAAAAATCGGTCAGACCTGCTGAGATTGGAGTGATTTCGGTGTGGTCTATCGGATCTCTTGATTCACCGTCCAACCGACATTTGGACGGATAAACGCCGATCTTTGCTGTCATTTGAAATTCCGCCTCCTAGGCGTTGATGATATCGATGCTAGAGAGACAATGGACGGTCTGGATTGGTCGTTTGGACAATGAGTGGGGTCCACAACTGAAACCGACGACCAGCAGCGGAAGACGCTGTTTCCGCTTTTGCGGAAGGCGCGGGTCAGCGCCCGTTGTTGACCGGGCGGTCGTTCGGTGCAACTCGGGTGGGCGTGTGCATGGTGTACATGCATCACGTGTGGGTCCCACTATGATGTTTATGAGAAATCTGTACCGTCCATCCTTTTCTTTATATAATATCAACCGCCAATTTTAAGTTTGAGGCAGTTCCGAATATCAGGTGGGCCCAGAATCGATAATTAATGGGCTGATTTGTCCGTTGGACCACTTCCCGAGATCTTCAAGGGCTGAAATTTAATATGTACGGTTGATTTACGGCCCCCATCACATGTATGAAGTTTCGAGTTGATCGGATGGCAGGAAACATGTGATCTTGCATTCTGGACCTTTTCGGGCTCCTTTGGCTTGCTTTCCTCAGATCTCAGGCGTGTAAAATCTTCATTATTGGTTTTCTGGAGTCCATCCCGAGCTCTGGTAATTTTGGAGCATCAAATCTATGCTTTTAACATCATTTTGCTATACACGCTCCTAATTTCCTCCTGTAACAAAAACACGAGTAAAATCTGGCATTAAATATTATTATGTATGTAAAATCAAGTAATTACTGGGGTCTGATATGCAATATTCGACCCTGATCACAACCCCCAACCAACATTTTGCTAGTCCCGAGCAAAATATGCGAAAATTAAGTTGAGAATTACGAAACAATTCTTGTGAAGCCGAGTGATATTTTGAAAAACAATCCAGATATGAGAAATCTTAGGATTCATGAATGTTGATTATCAATTTCTCCTAGCCTCTCATGCATGGTGAATTTCATAATCAAGTTCAAATATTAATCCATAAACTAGAATAATTTTAAACATTGAGTTCCATGGGTGTATAGTGAAATCTCAGCCTATCATCATTAAGAGATCAAATTGTCGATTTCATGATATCATTAGTAATCAATCAGAAAATTCATAACAACCATCACCTAAACCAGTACTTTGCCTCTCAGATCATTCTTTCATTTTCTAGGGTTTTTTTTTTTTTTTTTCAAGATGGGAATCAAATTTTCACTTATAGGGAGCAGACCTATGGTGAAACTAGTCGCCCAACTCTTTCTAACTGTTAATCATGGAAAATCGAATCCACACCCATAGGGAGCAAACCCATGGTGCAATTCTTTTTTATACCCTGATGGCCAAATCTTTTAGGCTGGTTTCTTTCATGCTCAGTGATTACCAAGTTAATCATTCAATATCAATCTGAAACCTCAATTTGTAAGTGAGATGTGGTATGTGAAATCATGACTCAATCAATGTTTACAACTTCTAATCATGGATTAACAATTCAAACTTAACTGTGAAAGAATTACCAACATTACGTATCTTAAAATTCTAAATCCAGAATATTTGTCAAAATCACTTTGAATTCACTAGAAAGTCCAGAAAAAATTTAAAAATTTCACAAATTTTGCTCAAGACCAAGAAAATACTGATTAGGTACCCTAATCTCCCACCCCCAACCTAAAATCTACATTGTCCTCAATGTAAAAGAAATAAGCATGCAATGTACATGAGACAACGAAAAGAAAAGAGGAGTAGGGAAAGATAGTACCTGGATGGAGAATCAAGAAGCTCTCAAAAATATCAGCGTAAAAGCGAGTCAGCACAAGAGAGAAATCAGTAAAATAAAATAAGATCACAAAAAGAAAAACCCTACCTATACCACTTTCGCAGGTGCTCGCGATTGCATTTAGCGTATGCAACAAGCCTTTAAACCCCTAGGTTACCCCTAGTGGACGAGTTGTAGTCTCGTGAGGGTTTGCAGTAATGTTACCCACAAACATTGAACTAGCTAACAAGGAAAAAAGAAATCAAATGAAATGCTGGGTTGCCTCCCAGGAGCGCTAAGTTTAACGTCTTCAGCCAGACAGGAACGGACCATGAATTCATTAATCTTTAAGACCAGGGTCCGCCAAAGAACTTACCTCAACACTTAGGTTAACCAATCCCAGACAAGTGATGTGAGTTCCCATGAGCTGTGCTATATGAAATGAGGTAACTGACACTATCATCAAAAAATTTAAGGACTTCTGCTCGAACAACTTCCTCCATGTTAGGATCATGCTTCCATTGCATTTTATGTGACATTTCCGCAACATGATCCTTACATACAGTGGGGCACACTCCTTGTATTTCTGCTATCTTCCGTTCAATTGCCACCTTATATGTTCGAAGAACATTAAGCAACCTATTCTCTTTTGCCTTCTCAGAGTTAGAAACTGTGCTATCAGGAAGAGTCTCAGAGGGATGAAGAGGTTCCACTTTCGCTCTCCATTTTTCAGTCTCCAATATAGGAGTAGAGTCGAGCAGTGCATTGATTTCGTGGATGGGACTATCTCTGTCAAAATCCGTGCCATGTTGTGCTAAGCAGGTCTCAAGTGGATCTTCAAAAGATTTACGGAAGGAGTCCTGCACTAGACTCTCGATCATGTCCACTTCAAATATGTCGTCCAAATCTGCGGATTGTTGTCCTGCATTAAAAACATTGAGTTTAATATTCATGTTACCAAATGACAACTTCATAACTCCATTCCTGCAATTTATAATAGCATTAGATGTGGCCAAAAATGGACGACCCAAAATGACTGGGATCTGACTATGAGGATTATGAACAGGCTGAGTATCTATAACTATGAAATCCACTGGAAAATAAAATTTGTCAACCTGATTAGCACATCTTCAATAACACCCCGGGGCACCTTGACAGATCTATCAGCTAGCTGTAACGTTATTTTAGTCGGTTTCAATTCACCAAGTCCTAGCTGCTCATAAACCGAGTATGGTAACAAATTTACGCTCGCCCCTAAATCAAGTAATGCCTTCCCGATTTTATGATCTCCTATGCCGCAAGAGATGGTAGGAGCTCCTGGATCCCTAAATTTAGGAGGGGTGTTATGTTGAATCATGGAGCTGAGCTGCTCTGCAAGGAAGACTTTCTTATGAACATTCTGCTTACGCTTTTGAGTGCATAAATCTTTAAGGAACTTAGCGTAGGCAGGGACTTGCTTGATAGCGTCAAGCAACGGGATGTTGACTTGCACTTTTTAAACACGTCCAGGATTTCATCAAAGTTATTTCTTTTCTTCATTGGTGCCAGACGTTGAGGAAAGGGTGCTTTGGGCATGTAAGGTGGCACGTCAGCGGCTCTTGGAGAGTCAGAGAGTTTTTGGACTTTGGATGCATTGGTGTGTCTCTCTGCTTCACCTTGATTTGATTTATCCCTAGGTATCTCTATTTTGTTGTCAATTTGTTTGCCTGACCTAAGGGTAATGATCGATTTGGCTTGCTCATGGTATTGCCCTTGGTTGGAATTAGAGCCAATCTCATACTGTCCCTTTGGATTAGCCACAGGTTGGCCAGGGAACTTACCCTTTTCTCTCTCACTCAATGTGGCAGCCAGTTGACCCATTTGTACTTCCAGCTTGGCAATAGATTGTGCATTTGCTTGTGAGCTTTGCTAGTTGGCTAGTAAGGCTTGTTGGGTGTCTTTTTGGAATTGGAGAGAACTCTGCATAAAAAGATGGAGTGTATCCTCAAGAGATGGTTTCCTTGATTGTGCAGGCAGTTGTTGATATTGTGGAAACTGCTGAGGTTGCATAGGAGGATTTCCAGATGGTCCTCCTTGTTGCGGTCCTTTTGCCCAAGAGAAATTTGGATGCCTAGACCACCCTGGGTTGTACGTGTTCGAGTAAGGATCGTTCCCAGGTTTCTGAAAGGTGTTCAAAGCATGAACTTGTTCAGAGAGGAATTCTGGAAATGCTGTACCAGATGAGCAAGATTGCGTAGGATGGGAAGGACTAGAACATATGGCACAAGCCTCGGCTTGAGTTGTTTGTGGAGGTCCATTATGCAACATCAGAGCATCAACCTTCTTTGTCAGGCCATCAATCTTGGCATGGAGATCTGATGTGACTCCTATCTCATATATGCCACCTCTCTTTTGTGGTTGGGAATTTCTTTCACCTCTATCTGAATAGTCCCATTGCTGGGAGTTTTCACACAAGGTTTCAAAGAATTTCCACGCTTCGGTATCGCTCTTGGTCATGAAGGACCCTCCACTGGTGGCATCAACCATGCGACGGTTCTGGGGTGTCAGACCATCATAAAAGTATTGTACTTGTTGCCACTTCTCAAAACCGTGGTGTGGACATTTAAGAAGCAAGTCCTTCCATCTTTCCCAACATTCATGAAAGTGTTCTCCCTCTTTTTGTGTGAAATTAGTGATTTCTCTATGGAGAGCATTAGTTTTGTGAACAGGGAAGAACTTGTTTAAGAACTTCCTAGACAATTGGTCCCAGGTAGTGATAGACCCAACTTCTAGAGAATTCAACCATGCTTTCGCCTTATCCTTCAAAGAAAAAGGAAACAGGCGTAGGCGGATCGAATCGTCTGAGAAGTTTTGGTATTTAAAGGTGGAGCAAATGTCTAGGAATTCTTTCACATGATGATATGGGTCCTCCTTGTCTAACCCATAAAAGGAAGGCAACAACTGTATGACCCCAGTCTTGAGTTCAAAGTGTGCTGCCGTGGTGGTGGGCAACACTATGCATGAAGGAGCATTGAATTGGACAGGAGCTGAATAATCTCTAAGAGTTTTAGTTCCACTCTCTTCTGCCATTTCAACTGGGATGTCTTTCAATCTTCTATGGAATGTTCTGTCTATTTCAGGATCAAAAGGTGCTAGTTCTTTATCTAGAGATCTACGTCCTAGCATAAACTAAGTAACAACCTAAGAGAAAGAAAAACTAGAACTAGAAACAATTCAAAACTATGTAAGTAAGAATGGGAAGAAAGAACCCGGAAAAGGAGATGATTGATGTCAGAAGATTTAAGAAGCTCCTCCTTCACTTAGTAGCTTTCTTCCTCAGTTCCTGAAAATAGAGACATAAACAAATCAAGTTTCCTAAAATAATGATAGAAAAATCCTAAGCAAAGGTTAATTTCTAAAAAAAAGAAAGTTTCTAAAAACAAAAACAACCAAGTAAGTTTCTAAAAAAGGAAAAAGAAATTTCTAAAACTAGAAAGTTACTTAAGAGAACAATCTAAATCCAAAAAAATAAAAAAAAAAATTCAAAAGAAATTCTAGAATTAGAAAAGTTCTAAAAAGTAAAAACTTACTTCTAAAAATAAAGAATAAAAAATTAGAAAAGTAAAGAATTTAGAAAGGGATTACCAAATTAGAAGTTTATCTCAGGACCCTACAAAACAGGAAATAGGTTAATTTCTAAAATAAAGAAAAGAACTCTAAGTTAGTAAAATCCTAAGCTATGAATTATGATAAGAGAGAATCCTAAATTCAATATGGACCGAAACAGTCCCCGGCAACGGCGCCAAAAACTTGTTCACTCCCCAAGTATAGGGTTGTGATGTAGTAATAAACTCGGTAAGACCGAGGTCGAATCCACAGGGACTAGTCGTCACAATTCAAATTCACAATTCTCCTTAACTAATTCAACAAATAATGGAGCAATTTACTAACACAATTCTATGGAAAATAACTATTGAGAATAAGGAAGAAAATTCAATCAGAGAGAGCACTAGGACTTTCGAATCCACCCCTAATTATCCTAACCTTTGTCTTGTCTGTTAATTCACCTTAAATTAGATTGATCCACTTATCTGGAGAAAGCACAATCTGTGTCCTTAATCGGGCATACAGATTGTCTAATTCCTTCAAGCAATGCCAGGAATAACATATCCCATGTCCAAATCGGGCATATGGAATATGCAGTTCAGTAAAGCACCCTGTTTCTTCCTCTACAGGAACCTGTTCATGATCAGATACAAGCACCTAGAATAAGCATCCAGACCACATCCATCCATAGACTCAAAAGTTCATAGATGGAGAAGTATAGAATTTAAAACAATCACGCACACTAAAGAAAGAAACAAATCAATTTAATTCAAGTAAAATCAACATAGAACAAAGGGTGTTCAAATTAGGGGTTTCATCTCAGCCCTAGCTGAGAGATTAGTGACCCATAAATTCCATTAAACAGATGGATAAATAAAAATAAAAATTCATAAAAGGAATTTCAAACCAATTTTTCTCTCTCTTCTTTCTTCTCTTTCTTCTCTCCCTTGCTGTAGATCTGGAGCTCCTCCCTGGTTCTGAATGGTTCTGAATGCCTTTCCCACGTCCAAAACTCCCCTTTTATAGCTGCTGGATGGCTGGAATCGGTGGCAGAGTCGTAGAAGGACTCGGAGTACAAATTTTCGCAGCCGTGATCGGTGGGCCCCACAGAGGCGTTTTCTGGAAAATCCACCCCGTCCATTAGATTCAGGACGAAATTTCAGTTAGGAATGGGTGGTTTTGAAGGTCCATTAGCACGGCCCACAGAAGAAATCACAAAAAACTCAGTTTTAACGTCCCGGGGCAGTCCACTTTTGGCCTTTGTACCGCACACGTGTGTACGCATGGGAAAGGAATGTCAACATGGTTTTGTAGTTCTCAACGCCCTCTACACGATGGATGGATCAGATCGACCGTACAGTTGACGGGTGGGGCCCACTATCTTTCGCAAAAAACGGCAGCGGACGTTCCTCGCTGACGCAGATCGCGGACGCAGGTGGCTTCCTGCGGAAATGGTGGGGTCCAGTGTGATGATCTGTTGGGAAATCCACTCCGTCCATTGCTTCCCTCTCGAAAAATCGGTCAGACCTGCTGAGATTGGAGTGATTTCGGTGTGGTCCATCTGATCTCTTGATTCACCGTCCAACCGACATTTGGACGGATAAACGCCGATCTTTGCTATCATTTGAAATTCCGCCTCCTAGGCGTTGATGATATCGATGCTAGAGAGACAATGGACGGTCTGGATTGGTCGTTTGGACAATGAGTGGGGTCCACAACTAAAACCGACGACCAGCAGCGGAAGACGCTGTTTCCGCTTTTGCGGAAGGCGCGGGTTAGCGCCCGTTGTTGACCGGGCGGTCGTTCGGTGCAACTCGGGTGGGCGTGTGTATGGTGTACATGCATCACGTGTGGGTCCCACTATGATGTTTATGAGAAATCTGTACCGTCCATCCTTTTTTTTATATAATATCAACCGCCAATTTTAAGTTTGAGGCAGTTCCGAATATCAGGTGGGCCCAGAATCGATAATTAATGGGCTGATTTGTCCGTTGGACCACTTCCCGAGATCTTCAAGGGCTGAAATTTAATATGTACGGTTGATTTACGGCCCCCATCACATGTATGAAGTTTCGAGTTGATCGGATGGCAGGAAACATGTGATCTTGCATTCTGGACCTTTTTCGGGCTCCTTTGGCTTGCTTTCCTCAGATCTCAGGCGTGTAAAATCTTCATTATTGGTTTTCTGGAGTCCATCCCGAGCTCTGGTAATTTTGGAGCATCAAATCTATGCTTTTAACATCATTTTGCTATACACGCTCCTAATTTCCTCCTGTAACAAAAACACGAGTAAAATCTGGCATTAAATATTATTATGTATGTAAAATCAAGTAATTACTGGGGTCTGATATGCAATATTCGACCCTGATCATATATACACAACGGGTGGGCCCTGCTCATGGGCTTTAAATACATGACATGTGGACCCTACACATGGGTCTCGAATACATCAAATGGGTCATGCATCATGGGTCTAATACATATCACAATGGGCCTTGCCCATAGGCTACATATACATCATATAGGTTGTGACAATCGGCCTCGGCCTCAACAATCGAATTAACACTCGGAATCGGCCTCGATACACGGCCTCGACAATTGGAATCAGTCTCGATACTTGGTTTCGACAATCGGAATTGACCTAGATACTCGGTCTTCGACAGATTAGAATCGGCCTCGATACTTAGCCTCAACAATCAGAATCGACATATACAATCGGCCTCGACAAATCGAAATCATCGAAATTGGCCTTGATACTCGAAATTGGTCGATAATCAGAATCGGCAAATCGGTCATGTCAATAAGAATCGACAAGCGGTCAAGATTATCAGAATCAGTAAATCGGTCATGATATTAGCACCGATCAATAGTCGGAATTGACATATCGGTCACGTCAATCGGAATCGGCAATCGGCCAAGGCAATCAGAATCGATCGATAATCAGCATCGGCAAATTAGTCACGTCAATCGAAATCGGCAATCGGTCAAGGTAATCAGAATTAGCAAATCGGTCACGACAATCGCACCGATCGATAGTCAGAATCAATAAATTGGTCACGTTAATCGAAATTGGTAATCGGTCAAGGTAATCAGAATCAGCAAATCGGTCACGACGATCGCACCGATCGATAGTCGGAATCGATAAATCAGTCACGTCAATCAAAATCGGCAATCGGTCAAGGCAATCAGAATCGATCGATAATCAGAATCGATAAATCGGTCACGTCAATCGAAGTCGGTAATCGATCACGACAATCGGAATCGATCGATAATCAGAGTCGGCAAATCAGTCACCAATCGGAGTCGGTAAGAACGGGCCTAACAAGGCCTAATTGAAGGTCACAATGTGGACATCCAACCATCATTGCCCATCAATGTGGACATTTAACCGACATTGCTCTCAATGAGTGGTCCACATAGAGTCATACGTATAGTGGGCTCATGGCCCCACACAAGGGCCCAATATACATCGCCATGGGTCATATCAGATGGGTCTCGAATACATCACAATGGGCCATGACATATGGGCTGAAAATACATCTCAATGGGCCACGACATATGGACCGAAAATACATCTCAATGGGCCACGACCCATGTGCCTCAGTACATCATAATGGGCTGCAACCCATGAGCCTCAAATATAACAAGTGAGCCACATCAATGGGCCTCATATGCACAATAGGTGGGCCCTGCACATGGACCTCAACTACATCAAGTGGGTTACACACATTCCCCAAAAAAAAAAATGAATCGCATCGAAAGATCATCTGGACCATACAACGAGTAGCATAGCAGTGGAGATGACAATTTCCACAGTTAAAATCCTATAGGGCCACCATAACATTTATTTTCCACCCAATCTGCTCATATGGTCACAAGGACTGAATTAAGTGGAATATCTCATTAACCCAAAGCTCCTGTGTATCCAAAAGGGTTTCAAGGGTAGCCTTTCAATTCCCCCACTGTTTCTTGCAGGATGGTCCACTTGATAGCCGGTTAGGATATAATGCATACATCCTATGGTGGGCCCCACACCTGGATAGTGTGGTCCACGGAGTTGCTGACATCCTGCAAGCTGATGGTGTGAGATGCACCAGCCCATCCACTTCATCAGGTGAGTCCCACATGGATGGGTCCACATCCTAGCAAGTGGGTGGACGGTGGGGATGAAACCCACATGCCAGGGTGGTCCCACACAGCTGGACGACGTGGATGAAACAGTACATCATGATAGTGTCCACCGTCCAGCCATCTGGACGGTGGATGTAAAACAAATGGACGGCATTGATAAACACAGGCATCATGTGGAGTCCACACGTGCGTGGGTCCCACGGATGCTATGCAGCATGAATGAAACACATACATCACAGCTGCCCACCGTCCCTGCCTATGGACGGTGGGATACAAACCATACATCACTGTGGAGTCCACACTGTTAGACGGTGTGGGTAAGACCATACTTCACATGTGGTCCACACGTGTGGACCCCACTCCCCGGGAGACCTCTGGCCGTCCAGCGACGGTGGGTCCCACCAGATAAATGGGCAGCATGGGTTTACTCCCACGTTCAGTAGCTGACAGTGGGTGGGTCCCACGTAGCAGTGGCCCACCCTTTTAATGTTATTAATATATAAAACATTATATAATATAATATTATATATTATATATATACATGTACGGTGGCAGAAGGCTGTCCATTCCCACCGTCCAGATCCATCTGGACGGTGAAGATGTCATGATAAAGGTGAGTCCCACGTAGGGTCCACCATCATATATATAAAATAATAATAATATTTCTTATATTATATTATATACATTTTCTTTCTTCTTTTCTATTTTATTTATTTATTATTATTTTTTTTAAACATGATGACCGCATCTCATGACCATTTTTAAACATGATGACCGCATCTCACGTCCAGAGCCTAAACGGCCTGGATACAGAGGACTAAATCGGGGGATCCCCACCGTCCAAACCATTGGATGTTGTGGATATGTAGCACGTGTGGGCCCCACACGGATGAATGGTTTGGGTATACATCATACCTCATGATCTGGGCCCACCAAAACCTACTGGCGTCACTCTTTTGAATAGTATGGACGGTGTGTATGCAACACATACACCAAGAGGTCCTACCGTCCAGCCTATCTGGACGGTAAGGATGCAATGAATACATGATGGGTGGGTCCACGTGGTGTGGCCCACCAGAGTTTTGGATCAAACTGAGGTTGTATCCAGCAGCGCCTGCTGTTGGACGGTACGCATCCCTCACATAAATATGGTGGGGTCCACATCAGTATGATCCACCCGTTTGAATCAAAGCTGATATTTATTTTCCTCATGTCTAGCTCTGCCCGAAAATGGGGAGCAAGTTGGACAGCCGTTTGGTCCATTTGGGTGGATGGCATGGATAAAATACATCAAGATGGGCCATGAATTATGGGAATGAGAGAGAGAGAGAGAGAGAGAGAGAGAGAGAGAGAGAGAGAGAGAGAGAGAGAGAGAGAGAGAGAGATGTAGCGGAGAGACCCTGCCACTATGGGACCATCATATGATCACAACACATACATCAAGATGGGTCCCACATACGTGGGCCCTTAAATCACAAATCTAATAATAAAAATCACCCACCTCAAGATCTTCTTGGTCCTCCACTTCCATCAACACATCCTAAAGCTCCAAGGGACGCATTTCAACGGTGGAGATGATCATTGGAGGGTGGAGATGAGAGGTAGGAAGGTGGGCCACACTTGCTCTCCATGGAAGCCATGGACGATTGCTCCATGGGAGTTGCTTGAGAAAAAAAAAAAGAGAGAAATGAGAGAGAGAGAGAGGATGGGATGTGAGTGATGGATAGGTGTACTTGATGGGTGGAGAGAGAGAGTGTGTTGACTTTAGGGGTTGCTTGGGAATGGGTAAAAAGGTGATGTGAGTGATGGGTACTTGATTGATGTGATTGATAGGATTGATGTAATGTTTTCTAGGGATTGCAACGCGCGGCATTTATCCTCGAACTGGACACGGGCCCACATCTCCTGGCCCGGGTATCACCTCGGCGCGCGAGTCGCGACATCGGAACCGCGGCGACGGCGCGGTCGCTAAGGTACCAGTCTTAGGTTGAGTCGACTCGGGTTGACGGCGTGTGAATCAGGGTTGCGCGTAAACGCTGGTTAAGGTCGAAGGTTGCCGAAATTCGACCGGGAAGACCGTGGAAGCCTATGGAACGGTACGGGCTAGGATACGGGTCTTACAAAAACAACATATCATACTCTAGAGACAGTTAAATTGCAAGCGGAAGACTGTGATAGATAGATAAAATATATAAACTATGGTGAGTCCCCAGGGTGTGATAAAGTTACCAGGTTAATGAATTACAAGTACAATTCAAATTATACCAAATGGGTAGTGTCATCTAGTCAACATCCATGTAATCCCGTCAATCAAGACACGACTCACGTGAAGCCGTCAGCATAGTATATACGAACAAGCATCATTGTCATCATAAAGGTCCGGTTCCGCCTCAAGAGTAGTGTCGCCATCTGCAATCAGACAAATTCTGGTGGGTGTTCGGAACACCGTCCCGTAACGTGGGAATGAGTGGCCAACTCAGTGGAACCATAAAGAATAGGTTAACGTGTTATCAACTCAGTCAAGCAGTAATGATAAAGCAGTACAATCAAACACTCCTAACTACTCTTATTAATGCAAGTATGAATGCAGTCATGATGTATGCCCTCACCGACATACTCCCTCATGCGACACCATCTTACGTTCATGGCTTGCTTGCTTTCCTCAGTGCTCCACATCTTCCAGGCACATGCAATGCATGATGAGCATGATTACCGAGTTGTTATTAGTCCATTTCAAATAGCAGGATTTGAAAACTAAGGTACCTTCCTTGTATCATTCCCAAACATGATCCATTCTAGGGTCGTCAGTCCTAGACATCTCATACGATGGTGTGTTTCTAGGTCGTTGCAAGGGTTGTTACACGGAATCGTTGCACCACTCCCCCATCACCTTATCAATACAGGCCTAGTTTATACTCTGTTACTACGGGAAGGCTCATCGCCTCACTGCAAATTTAGAGTATGCTCGATGTCAGATTGGGTCAATTTTTGGTCATTTGAAAGGTACTTTAGTGCTCTTTCATTCCTGACTGGAATCGTCATATTCCGAGACCATTTGGGCATCCGTAAGTGGGATTACAGTCGTCGATCCTAAATTTATCCTTCATGTCCTTGTCCAATAGTAACCTTCATAACTCTCTCTTTAGTAGTAAAATTTAAACGATTTTCTGTTCATTGGAATGGTAACTTGACAAGCTTCCGAATGGGACCGAAATTGGCTAATTTCGAGACCGTTAGATATCGCAAAAGCCCGTTGGAACTCTTCGATCGTCATTTTGCAATCTAGATTGTTAATCGCTCCAAAATGTACGATCCAAAGGAAACGGTCATAACTCCCCCGTTTGATGTTGGATTGGCTCAATTTTGCTCATCTTAAAGGTACTTTATTGCTCTTCCATTCCTGAATAGAATCGTCGTATTCCGTGATCATTTGGGCATCCTTAGGTGGGATCGCAGTTGTTGGTCCTGAATTTTCCTTCTTCTCCTTGTCCAATAGTAACCTTCATAACTCTCTCTTCAGTGGTCGAATTTAGACTATATTGAGATTATTGGAATGGTAACTTGACAAGCTTCCAAATAAGGCCAGAATTGGCTAATTCCGAGACCCTTCGATATCCCAGAAGAACATTGCAATTTGGATAGTTAATCTTTCCAAATCGCGTGATCCAACGGAGACGCTCATAACTCCCTTTTTTTATGTCAGATTGGATCAATTTTTAGTCATCTGAAAGGTACTTTAGTGCTCTTTCACTTCCTTGTCCAATAGTAAGTTTCATAACTCTCTCTTCAGTGGTAGAATTTAGACTATTTTGAGGTCATTGGAATGGTAACTTGACAAACTTCTAAATTAGACCCGAATTAGCTAATTTCGAGACCGTTAAATATCCTAAAAGCACATTGGAACTCTTCAATCGTCATTTTGCAATTTGGATTGTTAATTTTTCCACATCGGGCGATCTAGTGTAGGTGCTCATAATTCCCTCGTTTGCTGTCGAATTGGGTCAATTTTTTGTCATCTAAAACTTACTTTAGTGCTCTTTCATTCCTGATTGGAATCGTCGTATTCCGAGACCATTTGGGCATCCGTAAGTGGGATCATAGTCGTCTGTCCTGAATTTCTCCTTCATCTCCTTTTTCAATAGTAACCTTCATAACTCTCTCTTTAGTGGTCGAATTTAAACTATTTTGAGCTCATTGGAATGGTAACCTGACAAGCTTCCAAATGGGACCAGAATTGCCTAATTTCGAGATCGTTCGATATCCCAAAAGCATGTTGGAACTCTTGAATTGTCAATTTGCAATTTGGATTGTTAATCTTTCAAAATCACGTGATCTAACTGAGACGCTCATAATTCTCTCGTTTGATGTCAGATTGGGTCAATTTTTGGTCGTCTGAAAGGTACTTTAGTGCTCTCTCAATCCTGACTGGAATCATCGTATTTCGAGACCATTTGGGCATCCGTAAGTGGGATCACAGTCGTCGGTCCTGAATATTTCCTTCATTTCCTTGTCCTGTAGCAAGCTTCATAACTCCCTCTTCAGTGGTCAAATTTAGACTATTTTGAGCTCATTGGAATGGTAACTTGACAAGGTTTTAATTGGGACAAGAATTGGCTAATTTCGAGAACGTTCGATTTCCCAAAAGCACGTTGGACCTCTTCGATTGTCATTTTACAATTTGGATTGTTAATCTTTCCTCATCACGCGATCCAATGGAGACGGTCATAACTCCATCGTTTGCTGTCGGATTGGGTCGATTTTTGGTCATTTGGAGACGCTCATAACTCCATCGTTTACTGTTTGATTGGGTCGATTTTTGGTTATTTGAAAGGTACTTTAGTGCTCTTTCATTCCTGACTGGAATCGTTGTATTCCAAGACAATTTGGGCATCCGTAAGTGGGATTGCAGTCATCGATCCTGAATTTTTCCTTCATCTCCTTGTCCAATAGTAACCTTCATAACTCTCTCTTTAGTGGTCGAATTTAAACTATTATGATCTCATTGGAATGGTAACTTGACAAGCTTCCAAATGGGACCGAAATTGGCTAATTTTGAGACCGTTCGATATCCCAAAAGCACGTTGGACTCTTCGAATGTCATTTTGCAATTTGGATTGTTAATCGTTCCAATCGTGCAATCCAACGGAGACGATCATAACTCCCTCGTTTGATGCCGGATTGGGTTAATTTTTCATCATTTGAATGGAACTTTAGTGCTCTTTCATTCCTGAATTGAATCGTCATATTTCGAGATCATTTGGGCATCCTTAAGTGGGATCGCAGTCGACGGTCCTAAATTTTTCGTTCATCTCCTTGTCCAATAGCAACCTTCATGACTCTTTATTTAGTTGTTGATTTATACTATTTTGAGCTCATTGGAATGCTAACTTGACAAGCTTCCAAATGGGACCAGAATTGGCTAATTTCGAGACCATTCGATATCCAAAAACACGTTGGAACTCTTCGATTGTCGTTTTACAATTTGGATTGTTAAACGTTCTAAATCGTGCGATCCAACGGAGACGATCAAAACACCCTCATTTGATGTGGATTGCGTTGATTTTTGGTCATCTGAAAGGTACTTTAGTGTTCTTTCATTCCTGAATAGAATCGTCGTAATCCAAGACGATTTGGGTATCCATTAGTGGGATCGTAGTCATCGGTCCTAAATTTTTCCTTCTTCTCCTTGTCCATTAGTAACCTTCATAACTCTCTCTCTTCAGTGGTCTAATTTAGACTATATTAAGCTTATTAGAATGGTAACTAGACAAGCTTCCAAATGGGATCAGAATTGGCTAATTCTGAGACCGTTCGATATCCCAAAGAACATTGGAACTCTTCCATCGTCCTTTTGCAATTTGGATTGTTAATCTTTCCAAATCGCGCGATCCAATGGAGACGCTCATAACTCCTTTTTTTTTTATGTTGGATTGGATAGATTTTCAGTCATCTGAAAGGTACTTTAGTGCTCTTTCAATCCTGACTGGAATCGTCGTATTCCGAGACCATTTGTGCATCCGTAAGTGGGATCACAGTTGTTGGTCTTGAATTTTTCCTTAATCTCCTTTTCCAATAGTAACCTTCATAACTCTCT
Organism: Magnolia officinalis; assembly: GCA_021015155.1. Taxonomy (NCBI): domain Eukaryota; kingdom Viridiplantae; phylum Streptophyta; class Magnoliopsida; order Magnoliales; family Magnoliaceae; genus Magnolia; species Magnolia officinalis. The sequence goes on from JAJHSJ010000009.1 coordinate 36,266,565, forward strand.
CATCAGTGGTCGAATTTAGACAATTTTGAGGTCATTGGAATGGTAACTTGACAAGCTGTTAAATGAGACTTGAATTGGCTAATTTCGAGACTGTTCGATATCCCAAAACCATGTTGGAACTCTTCGATCGTCATTTTGCAATTTAGATTGTTAATCTTTCCACATCGCTTGATCCAATGGAGATGCTCCTAACTCCCTCATCTGATGTCAGATTGAGTCGATTTTTGGTCATCTGAAAGTTACTTTTGTGCTCTTTCCATCCTGACTGGAATCGTCGTATTCTAAGACCATTTGAGCATCCGTAAGTGGGATCACAGTCGTCGGTCCGGAATTTTTCCTTCATCTCCTTTTCCAATAGAAAGCTTCATAACTCTCTCATCAGTGGTCGAATTTAGACTATTTTGAGGTCATTGGAATGATAACTTAACAAGCTTTTAAATGAGACCTGAATTGGCTAATTTCTAGACCATTCGATATCCCAAAACCACGTTGGAAATCTTCGATCGTCATTTTGCAATTTGGATTGTTAATCTTTCCACATCGCTCGATCCAACAGAGACGCTCATAACTACCTCGTCTGATGTCGGATTGGGTCGATTTTGGGTCATCTGAAAGGTACTTTAGTGCACTTTCAATCCTGACTGGAATCATCATATTCCAAGATCATTTGGGCATCCGTAAGTGTGATCGCAATCGTCATTCCTGAATTTTTCCTTCAACTCCCTGTCCAATAGTAACCTTCATAACTCCCTCTTCAGTGGTCGAATTTAGGCTATTTTCAGCACATTGGAATGGTTACTTGACAAGCTTCCAAATGGGACCAGAATTGGCTAATTTCGAGACAGTTCGATGTCTTAAAAGCACGTTGGACCTCTTCGATCGTCATTTTGCAATTTGGATTGTTAATCTTTCCAAATCACCGGATCCAACGCAGACGCTCATAACTCCATCGTTTGCTGTAAGATTGGATTGATTTTTTGTCATTTGAAAGGTACGTTAGTGCTCTTTCATTCCTGACTGGAATCATTGTATTCCGAGACCCTTTGGGCATCCGTAATTGGGATCGCAGTCATCGGTCCTGAATTTCTCCGTCATCTCCTTCTCCAATAGTAACCTTCATAACTTTCACTTTAGTGGTCGAATTTGAACTATTTTGACCTCATCGGAATGGTAACTTGACAGGCTTCCAAATGAGACCAGGATTGGCTAATTTTGAGACCGTTCGGTATCCCAAAAGCACATTGGAACTCTTTGATTGTCATTTTGCAATTTGGATTGTTAATCTTTTCAAATCGCACCATCCAATGGAGACGCTCATAACTCCATCGTTTGCTGTCGGATTGGTTCGATTTTTGTTCATTTGAAAGGTACTTTAGTGCTCTTTCATTCCTGATTGGAATCGTCGTATTCCGAGACCATTTAGGCATCCGCAAGTGGGATCGTAGTGGTCGATCCTAAATTTCTCCTTCATCTCCTTGTCCAATAGTAACCTTCGTAACTCTCTCTTTAGTGGTCGAATTTAAACTATTTTGATCTCATTGGAATGGTAACTTGACAAGCTTCCAAATGGGACCGGAATTTGCTAATTTCAAGACCGTTTGATATCCCTAAAGCATGTTGGAACTCTTCGATTCTCATTTTGCAATTTGGATTGTTAATTGTTCCAAATTTGAATAAAATCATCGTATTCTGAGATCATTTGGGCATCCTTAAGTGGGATCGCAGTTGTCGGTCCTGAAATTTTCCTTCTTCTCTTTGTCCAATAGTAACCTTCATAACTCTCTCTTCAGTGGTTGAATTTAGAGTATATTGAGCTTATTGGAATGGTAACTTCACAAGCTTCCAAATGGGACCAGAATTGGCTAATTCTGAGACCCTTCGATATCCCAGAAGAACATTGGAACTCTTTGACCGTCATTTTTGCAATTTGGAATATTAAACTTTCCAAATCGCGTGATCCAACAGAGATGCTCTTAACTCCCTTTTTTAAATATCGGTTTGGATCAATTTTTGGTCATCTGAAAGGTACTTTAGTGCTCTTTCAATCTGACTAGAATCGTCGTATTCCGAGACCATTTGGGCATCCGTAAGTGGGATCACAGTCGTTGGTACTGAATTTTTCATTCATCTCCTTGTCCCATAGTTAGCTTCATAACTCTCTCTCCAGTGGTCGAATTTCGACTATTTTGAGGTCATTGGAATGGTAACTTGACAAGCTTCTAAATGAGACCCGAATTAGCTAATTTCGAGACCGTTCGATATCCCAAAAGCACGTTGGAACTCTTCAATCGTCATTTTGCAATTTGGATTGTTAATCTTTCCACATCGCGTGATCCAGTGGAGACGCTCATAATTCCCTCGTTTGCTGTCGAATTGGGACGATTTTTTGTCATCTAAAAGGTACTTTAGTGGTCTTTCATTCCTGACCAGAATCGTCATATTCTGAGACCATTTGGGCATCCGTAAGTGGGATCATAGTCGTCGGTCTTGAATTTCTCTTTCAACTCCTTTTTCAATAGTAACCTTTATAACTCTCTCTTTAGTAGTCAAATTTAAACTATTTTGAGCTCATTGGAATGATAACCTGACAAGCTTCCAAATGGGACCGGAATTGGCTAATTTCGACACCGTTCGATATCCCAAAAGCATGTTTGAACTCTTCAATTGTCATTTTGCGATTTGGATTGTTAATCTTTTGAAATCATGTGATCCTCGTTTGATGTCGGATTCGGTCAATTTTTTGTCGTCTGAAAGGAACTTTAGTGCTCTCTCAATCCTGACTGGAATCATCATAATCCGAGACCATTTGGGCATCCATAAGTGTGATCGCAGTCGTCAGTCCTGAATATTTCCTTCATTTCCTTGTCCAATAGTAAGCTTCATAACTCTCTCTTCAGTGGTCAAATTTAGACTATTTTGAGCTCATTGGAATGGTAACTTGACAAGCTCCTAATTACGACAAGAATTGGCTAATTTCGAGAACGTTCGATATCCCAAAAGCACGTTGGACCTCTTCGATCATCATTTTGCAATTTGTATTGTTAATCTTTCCTCATCGCGCGATCCAATGGAGATGCTCATAACTCCATCGTTTGCTGTCAGATTTGGTCAATTTTTGTCAATTGGAGACGCTCATAACTCCACCGTTTGCTGTCGGATTGGGTCAGTTTTTGGTCATTTGAAAGGTACTTTAGTGCTCTTTCATTCCTGACTGGAATTGTCATATTTTGAGACAATTTGGGCATCCGTAAGTGGGATCGCAGTTGTCGATCCTGAATTTCTTCATCATCTCCCTGTCCAATAGTAACCTTCATAAGTCTCTCTTTAGTGGTCGAATTTAAACTATTATGATCTCATTGTAATGGTAACTTGACAAGCTTCCAAATGGGACCGAAATTGGCTAATTTCGAGACCGCTCGATATCCCAAAAGCACGTTGGAACTCTTCGAACGTCATTTTGCAATTTGGATTTTTCATCATTTCAATCGTACGATCCGACGGAGACGATCATAACTCCCTCGTTTGATGTCGGATTTGGTCAATTTTGGTCATTTGAATGGTACTTTAGTGCGCTTTCATTCCTGAATCGAATCGTCATATTCCGTGATCATTTGGGCATCCTTAAGTGGGATCGCAGTTGTCGGTCTTGATTTTTTGGTTCTTCTCCTTGTCCAATAACAACCTTCACAACTCTCTATTTAGTGGTCGAATTTATACTATTTTGAGCTCATTAGAATGGTAACTTGACAAGATTTCAAATGGGACCGGAATTGGCTAATTTCGAGACCGTTCGATATCCCAAAAGCACGTTGGAACTCTTTGATCGTCATTTTGTAATTTGGATTGTTAATCATTCCACATCGTGCGTGTTTCGACAAGAAAACAAATGTATTTGATTTGGGGAAATTATCTTATTCAGACATAACAAGAGAAAATATAAGAACAATCATCACACTTTATTGATTCTGAGTTCATTTACATCCTCTAATGTCCCTTGATTCTAAGATAGATAAATTAAACTATCTTTAATCAAATATAAATTTTGACAGCATAATGGCAATGCTTTCAATCATCTCTTAGAACTTAAGAGGAATTGATGCGTCGATCAACAATCTTCAGAGAGATAGAAATTTCGGCAGCATTCCAACGCTATTTCGATCATCTCCTGAGTCTTAGGAGGAATACGCATTCCTATCGATGATTCTTCCTTTCTTCTTGAACAGGAAGAACTTGAAAACTTCAGTCATTTCAGTAGCATAATAGCCTATTGCTGTTACAGACTGCAGGGCAGTCTGATTGCGCGGTCCCACGCAAACCCTATTATTTGCGCGGGTCCGCGCAACCTGCAGGAGCCCAATGCTCCTACCTTTGATCTTCTTCTTCACTCTTCTTTCACTCCGAAATCTTCGAACCCCTTTTTAGAGAGAGAGCGGGGTATTTATAGGCATTTTGCAGGTGTAAAACTCCAATTTGGACGATGTGGGACAAAATAACTCGCAATTATTTCTATGCCACTGTTACATGCTTTGCGCGGACACGCGCAAATGATATACTTTGTGTGGTCCCACGCAAACGATATGCTTTGTGCGGACCCGCACAAAGTGTTCTCAGAACTATTTCTTTGTTCCTTTCTTCCAACTTTTTCCTAAATGCCTTGATCTTTCTCTGCTCCAATTCTTCTCTTATTTTTATGCCTCAACAGATGCCCCCTTGATCCATTCTTTATTTTTCAGAAAATTAAAGAAAATGATCAAACAATTCCCTCCTTTAGGGTTTGCGCGGTCCCGCGTAAAGCCAACCCGAGTACCGTACTCGTTCATGAGCCCTATAAATTGCCCAGCTACTTCGTCATTTGTACAAACCCTCTGTGCTCTGGCGAAACTCTGTTGCTGCAATTCTCCTCCTCGCAAACGATAACCTTTGCGCGGTTTCGCGCAAACCTTTACTGTTTGCGCAAGTTCCTCCGTAGTCTGCCACGTACCGCGCAACCTATATGCTTTGCGCGGACCCGCGCAAAGCATCCCGTACTTAGCTGATTTTCCATCCTTCCAACACTTGGCCATTTTCTCCTTTCTTTTATTTTCATTCTAACACTTATCTACTTTTTCTTAACTCCTTACTTCACTATGGCCCGTATTAAGCAAACAGCCCATCCTATGACTCCTCCTTCTGACCAACCTTCTCCCGATCAACCGCCTGCTAAACGAACAAAGACTACCTCCAGCACTCCTGCTTATTTTAAAGAGCCTGTTCTTCCCACTTTGACTTCTCTGACCGCATCAAATCTCTGCCATCCCCCATTTATAGATCCATATCATTAGGAGATATCAAGTGTCCTCCGAAGCACGGCAGAGAGTACGACTGAGACGAATGGTTGAAAACTACTGCTCACATTCGTACTGATAGTGAAAGACCACCTTTTCATGAAGACACTCCTCCGGCCTCCCGTTCGAAGAAGATTCGCCAGAATAAGGTGAAAGAGTTTGCAGAGAAGATCAATGAACATAAGAAGAAGAGACTTCAAAACTCATGGGATTTAGTACGAGTTATTGAAGGCGTTATGAAGTTCGACAACCCTCATGCAAAAGGCATGACAATAATTCCCATCAATGTCTACCGCCATCAGTCTATGCTCGACTGTGAACCCAAGGATTACGTTCACGGTGAAAGATTGATGTATACTGAATCGTGGGCCACAAGAGAACTCTAGATCCTTGAGGGACTAATACAAATGCAGAAGCTGCGACAAAAGATAGGAGAAATTCATCCCATGATCTTCTTAGTTCCTTTCCACAGACCTCACGACCTCTTTCCTTCACATTTTTATGAGACAGTCCGGCAGCGTTTCCGAGATCGGGGACAACTCTGGGGACAAGAAGAGTTTCGCATCAGAGGCCTATTAACTGCTCGACGTTATTATTTTGATTGGGCGGAAACTATTTTACTGAAGCACACAAGCACACTTGCGAAAATCGGCCTTTACGATGCTATAGAAGTGACTTCCAAGTACTTCTATAAGGAACCTACTGTACAAAAGGCTTCCTCGAGTACTGGTCGCCCACAACCAACTCCTTCCACTTACCCTACGGTGAGATGAGTATAACACTTTGGGATCTTCACCGCATAGCTGGTCTCCCGATAACAGGTAAATTCTACGGTGAATTTATTCCAACCAATAGGGAGCTAGCCTTTGTATCCTCTCCCGATCGCAGACCTTCTATTTTTAAAACCACCATCGAACTGTTCAAGGAGATGAGTAAATTTCCCAATTTTCACAAGATCCCCCCTTTGCAATGGCTGGCACATTTCTCCAGAGGCCTTAGGTATTTATCAGTCCGAAAATCGACTTTTCTCCTTATATCCTTGCTGTCTAGAGATTTCTGCACACTTACCCTTTTTCCTTTGAAGATTTCGTGATTGTCACTCCAAGGAGCTAACAAAGCTCTGAGACGCAATGAAGAAGAGACCGGAGTATAGCTCCTTCGGAGAGCTTGCAGCTTTCTTGGCCTATTGGCTGAGCTTAGTCGTACTACCTAGCTCTAAATGGGCAGACGTTGTTCGTCCCACCATCTTCGCTGTAGCTGGTGCTTTGGCGGAAGGTCACAGATACTCCCTTGCTCCCCCAGTGTTATGCTCTATTTATAGAGCCCTCGAAGAGGTAGCCACCCACGTGAAAGATCCTACTGTCGGAGCCTCGTCTGCACATACCTCTTGGCATTATATCACAGGGTGGCTAGGGGTCTACTTTCCTTGGACTTTCGAAGCCCCAGAACAAGCATATGTTCATCTTTCTCATCTTCCATTCTGGTTCTTCCAACAAAGAGCGATGGCCAAAAGAGCATATGACTGGGTTGCAAATAAAATTCAGGATGATGACCAAATAAACTTCTTTCAATTCCGCCTTCATCGTCACACTGAGGATACGGACATGGTGGACCAAGAAACACTTACTGCGGCGGAAAGAGCTTTCTTCTTTTCCATTCGTTCTTACAGTCTACCCCTCCGGGAAGGGACAGAGTTCTGGAGGGAACCTTATTACCCCAGTTGTTTCGCTCGTCAATTTGGTTACGACCAAACTGTACCAAAAGACTGTGGGCTAGTTATTCGGAAAATGCATTGTTATGGAACAGGTCCTCTCAACAGGGCTATGATATGGAAGCAGCTACTGAACGGCTGCGTTGGATCTTCCTTCATAATTCCAGGCTGTAATCGCGTAGTCTGCACATCATACGGCTAGATGCAATGGTGGGACCATCAATCATATTTGGTCACTAAGTGCTTGCCTGTGGATTCTTCTATCTTTCTCCAACCGCCTAGGTTGAAAGGCAGACAGCTAGAAAGCGGAGTTGGCTATCTCCTAGAAAAGAGCCATGTGTCTCATCGTGGAGAAATTTATAGCAAGATATCATTAGAAGATCCCATCCGCAAAATAAAGCCTATTACCACTTTGGATGGCTGGTTTGCTTATGAAGTTTAAGAGAATTTGAGCAATCTCATCGGGACTTTACAGATCAGGCTGCAGACGACGTTGAAGGTGCATCTTCCCCAGTTCCTGCAGAGACTGCAGCGGTACAAGAAGAACCAGCTTATGATGCTCCTATACGTCCTTCACAACCCCTTTGTCCTACTTCATCTTCCCCGATGATTAGATCGAGAACGCGTTTACAGGCATCATCTCCTATTCTTTCAGAGGGGACCAGACAAGCATCCGCCTCCCCTACAATCAAAGAGTCCGTACTAGAGAGCAGTCGGGCTGCTTCTTGTAAAGGAAAGCAAACTGTCATTGAAGAAGTCGACGAAGAGATTTTGGGAGATGAGAGTTCAGCCTCATCATCAGAGACTACTGCCTCTTCGCAGTATGAAGACGACGAGGACAGTGAAAGCCGTGAGGATAAAGATGACGATTTTGAAGAAGGCGAAGTCGATATTGGCGGAGAAGAGGAAGCAATTACAGAAGGCGTTGAAATGGAACCTCTTCCTACAACCTCTAAAGCTCTTCCTGGTATTAATATTCCTGCTAAATCTCCTGCAGCTGAGGAAGATGAGGAGGAGCATTTAGATTATGGCGAATATGGATATTCACCGGGTAAAGGAGATTTAACTTTCATATGCGTATATTTATCTACATATTTAACAACAATTATTTATTTAGAATTATCGTGTCTCCCTTTTTTAGGTGCTCAGGTCGCTGAGATAGGCGCGATTTCTTCAGTGAATCCTCCTGCAGTAACTTCACCAAGAGCTCCTGTAGTTCTGTTGGTGGTACAGAAAGTGGTAGCTCGTGAAATTATATTTCCAACAGAGACCACTGACTTGCCAACTCCAACTACCAGAGATTCAAGTACGGAGGCTAGAGCACCATCTTTTGCTGATATGGTGGGACTTGGCCCTTCTATGACTCAGGGAGCTTCTCCTTCTGTTAATCGCATTCCAACTACAGGTATATATATGCACTAGTTATTTTACTTAGAACCGTATATCTCATAATAAATCTGAATGCCTTTCTTCTTTTGCTATAGGAACCCCTTCTTATAGTGGTGCGGCCAGTTCTGACTTTGTGGCCACTACATCTGAACTATCGTCTTTTACAAAAGTCCCTGTCCACAAGATGCTTATGGTGAAACACTCTTTGTTGACGATAGCCCATATCTTCAGAAACCCTGATCAATGGTTGGACTTGGACATTGCTATGGAAATTTTGGAGAGTTCTGCTAGGGTGGCTAGAATTAACAAATCTCCTTTGCGTGATTCGCTCCTTAAATTCTGCAATTCAGTAATCTTGTTGGCGTCGGTAGAAAATGCTATAATAACCCCTGAGATTTTAGAATATGGGAAGCAGCTGGCTGTATCTCAAGAACAAGCTTCTTTGACGACTTCATTTATCTCCAAACTTGAGCAAGAATATCTGATTCTTCAAGATCAATTAAAGATTCATACTGATGAGAGAGTGACTATCCAAGATCGCATCGCAGCCCTGAAAGAAGAAATCTCTCAACTAGAGAAGAGGAATCATGAGCAAGAATTAGCCATTCAGGATGTTGAAGAAAGGATGCGGGCGAATGTTCAATCTGTTAATATACAAAAATCTGCACTACTCCAAGGTAGGGAAATGATCGCATCTTTGGAGAGCAAGTTAGCTGGTGTTCCTGATCAAACGAAACTTATTCTTGAAGAAAAATCCAAGCATGATGCAGCTCAGGCACAATTAAAAGAGGATTTGCGCAAATATATAGAGGCAGTAGGGGTTACGGAAAACTTTAAACATGTGATTTTTGAACATGTAATCTTTGTTTACATGCTTTTGAACAGGTAATTTATTCGACTTAACATATGCTTTTATGATAGCATTTTGAGATATTTATGATGGCATTTACCACATCGCATATTGATGACATTTATGCTGGCATTTATCACATCATATTATGGCAACCCTATTTTCATACAGTAATTTTATCATATCATTAATTATAATTTTCAAGCCTTTTATGCTTTGTTAGTGCGGGATTCTCTATGTGAGTATTAAATTGGTGGTGTTAAGTTTTAATTTAATTAGCCACACACAGTTTAAGCTCATGAGTAGTGGAGCGCGCGCACACACAGTTTAAGCTCTTGAGTAGTGGAGCACTTGTTGGTCTTATGTGATGGTCTCTGAAACTCTCTAGAGTTCTCTTGGACTTTTCACTGCCTTGAGTTCACAGGCCACGGTCCATCAGAGGGGCCCAGTGACGCTACTGGGCGGTGAACTGTTGGTTTTACGCACAGGGTTGACCACTGTAACTCTCTAGAGTTCGCAGGGCTCGCAAGGCTACCTTTGGGCACCAAATCTAGGGTCGTCAGTCCATCAATGAGTAGGTTTAAACCCTTCCTCACGAGTTACTACTAAAATCAAATCGTAGATCTGGAGGGTCTTATGCATGGTTGGCCTAAAAGCTCACACTGCGGCCCCTGTTTTCTTCGTCCGCAAGGTCGAGCCCATTCACGGGAAGACACTTTCATCTGTTCCCCGTGGCGCTGCTAGAAAGCTATACAGACGGCATGGGAGTTACGGTGACTAGTCTTCGCGGATTTTTGGCCTTTTAGGCTCTGTATCCTTGACTTCGTTAGCTGCCCGCATGGGTGCGCATGATGGTCTTCGCGGGCTTTTTAGGGCCACTGACTCCTCGCCGCTGCCCGAATGGCGATCTTGATAGGTCTTATGTGTAGTTGGCCGGCCCTTTTAGAGCTTGATTCTTTGAGAGCTTGATCCTTTGAGAATTTGATCCTTTTAGAGCTTTTAGCTCTTTCTTAGAGCTTGATCCTTTTGATTTGGCTCTTTTAGGATTTGGCTTAGCTAGACTGCCTCTTTGACTGAGATTGATATGTCCTTGCTTTTGATAATATCTTTAAGAAGATCCGTGCCTTGCCTTGTAAGGCACTAATAATTGTGATCATTGTCATTGCCAGCATAATAGACGTTTCTGACCAAGATTGATATGTCTTTGTTTTTTTAATAATATCTTCAAGAGGATCCGTGCCTTGTAAGGCAATATATCAATCTTGTCAATATCGTCAAGAGAATCTTCAAGATGATATTGCCAGAATTAATGCTTGCTAACATAGTTGACATGCTCGTAAATTTCTTCTTCATAACTTCTTTTGTTGACATATAGACATGATCTTATTCCTCCTTGCCCCCTTTTGATACAAAATCATTATGCCAATAATATTCTGGACCAAAATCAGCATGTCTCTCTTCAGGGGTAGTATCTTTTGATGAAGCGAGCGTTGACAGGTATACTGATACCCTGCCCATCTTGATTTGCGACTCTGTATGTCCCATTGGAGTATACTTCTTTTACCACATATGGACCGTCCCATTTAGGCTCGAACTTGCCCCTGTCCGGTAGGTGACCACTATAGGTCTTTTCAGCATTAGCACCATATCCCTTTTTTGAAAGAGCGGTATTTAACTTGCTTATCAAAGGCAGCCGATATCCTGGCCTGATATGACTGCAACCACTGCTGAGCTGCTAGACGTTTCTCATCGAGCAGATCTAATTCTTTCAGCCTTATTTTCGCATTTTCATCAACTGTTACAGATTGATGTACCGCCACTCTGAGCGATGCCACCTGTATTTCGATTGGGATGACTGCCTCCATGCCATAGATTAATGAATACGGTGTCGCCCCTGTTGCTGTACGATGGGTAGTTATGTAGGCCCATAATGCTTCCTGTAACTTTTCATCCCAATCACGCTTATTGCCCGTCACCATTTTCTTTATTATTTTGACGATCATTTTGTTAAACGCCTCTGTTAATCCATTGGCCGGGGGATAGTAAGGCATTGAAAACGAATGTCGGATGCTAAACTTCTGACACAACTTTTTCATGCCTCTATTTTTAAAAGGGGTGCCATTATTAGAGACGATCTTTTTCGGAATACCATGACTGTATATTATGGCATGCCGGATGAAATTGACCACATCCTTTTCTTTAACATTGCGCAAAGCGATTGCTTCGGTGCACTTAGAGAAATAGTCTGTCACTGCCAAAATATACTGTTTTCCTTTAGACGAAGGTGGATTTATAGGGCCAATCATGTCGACTCCCCAAGCTGAGAAAGGCCAAGAAGCAACGGACTGATGTAAGTCTTCCGGGGGGACATGTATCATATCCCCATGTATCTGATATTCATGACACCGCTTCGCATATTCTATCGCATCTTTGAACATGGTAGGCCAGTAATAACCCATTCCATGCACTCTATGGCATAAATTTCGGCCGGCTTGATGCTCTCCACATTCACCTGAATGTGCTTCCCACAGCATTTGGTTTGCTTCTTGCTTGTCTAAGCACCGTAACAGCGTTCCATTATAAGATTTTCTATACAATACTTCGCTGCATATGACAAATTTGCCCGATCGCTGCTTAATCTGCTGTCTTTGCGCATTATCTTCTGGCAGGATGTTATATTTTAGATAATCGACAAAAGGCTGACGCCAATCATCTGTCGTTACTTCCAGACAGGATATAGGAAACATTTCGACGATTTCTTCGATAACCTCTGCGGATGGCAGGAATCTTCTTTCTTCTATAGTTACCTGGAGAGGACTTCGATTTGTGCAGGACAGAGCCGCTGTTAGACTGGCTAAAGCATCTGCTTTTGCATTCTCAGACTGTGGTATATGTTTGATTTCCACATGACAAAACTGTTCAATCAATTGTTGTGCCTTCTGACAATAAGGCAAGAGTTCTTGCTTCCTTACTTCGAATTCTGTTGTCAATTGATTTATAATCAATTTAGAATCTCCGAAGATGTGCAATAATTTTATTTCCATTTGCTGAGCTATTTCGATTCTGATAATGAGGGCTCTGTATTTAGCCTCATTGTTCGTGCATGTGGTGCCCAGTGTGAAGGAGTATGGTAATAGATCACCTTGAGGAGTAATGAATATCACTCCTGCCCCCGCTCGCGATGTTCAAGCAGCACCATCAAAATACATTTGTCATGGGCTCTGGGTTTCGGCCAACATAACCTGCTCGTCCGGGAAGTCATCATTAATTTCTTCACTTTCTGCCACAGGATGTGCTGCGAGAAAATCTGCCATGGCCTGCCCTTTTATTGCTTTCGCCGGCCTATATGAAATAGTATATTCTGATAACAATAACATCATTTGGCTAATCTTCCCGACAACATTGGCCTGGTCATCAAGAATTTTATCGGATCTGCTCTTGAGATCAAAGTTATAATGTGGGAGAGACAATAATGTCTTAACTTTTGTAAAGCGAATATCAATGCCAAACATTCTTTCTCGATCGAAGAATAATTGCATTCTACCCCCATCAATGTTCGGCTTAAATAATAAAGAGCAGAGTCCTTTCCGGCTTCATTTACCTGTGCCAACAAAGCACCCAAAGAATTTGCAGCTACAGATGTATACAAGATAAGCGGCTTACCTCTCACTGGAGCTGTTAACACCGGCGGCTACTTCAGCAATTCCTTGATTGAATCAAATGCGTTCTGGTAGGTATGGTCCCATACAAATTCTGTGTCATTTTTCATTAGTCGAGAAAATGGCTGACACCTTCCTGCGAGGTTTGAAATGAAACGGCGAATTACGCCAGTTTTCCTTGTAAACTTTTCAATTCCTTTAGCGTTGTCGGTGGCGACATATTTTGAATAGCCTTAATTTTTCCTGGATCGATCTCGATGCCCCTATGCCATACAACGAAGTCGAGAAATTTGCCCGAAGATACCCCGAACGCATATTTAGCTGGATTCATCTTTAATTGTTTCTTTCTGAGTCGACGGAAGACTGCTGCCAAATGTTCACGGTGTTCTTGATGATCTCCAGACCTGACCACCAAGTCATCAACGTAGCATTCAACATGTTTATGCATCATATCTTGAAAGATATTTTTCATCGCCCTTTGATATGTTGCCCTGGCATTTTTAAGACCGAAAGGCATAACTTTGTAACAATAAATTTCGAGCGGTGTTCTGAATGCCATTACCTCTTCATCTTCGGGTGCCATCTTGATTTGATTATAACCTACATAACCGTCCATAAAAGACATGATATCATACTGAGTAGTACTATCAATCAACAACTCTGTTATCGGGAGACGGAAGTCGTCCTTTGGACATGCTTCGTTCAGATCTCTGAAGTCAATACATACTCTGATCTGCCCATTTTTCTTCTTCACAGGAACGATGTTTGATATCCACTTGGGATACTTAACTTCCCTGATGAACCCAACCTTTATCAATTTGTTTACTTCCTCTTCGATTAACGGAATCAGGTCTGGGTGGAATCGCCTTTGTGCTTGCTTTACTGGTTTCTTTTCTTTGGAGATGTTTAATCGACGCATTGCTACGGAGGGTTCCAGTCCCGGCATCTCTTCATATGTCCAGGCGAAGATGTCTTTATTTTCTTTGAGAATTTGGCCATATTTCTCGAATTCCTGTTCAGAAAGACTGACGCTAATGAATGTATTCCTCGGCTCTTCTTCTGTTCCCAAATTTATTTCCCGCAAGTCATCTATTGTCGGTTGCCCCCCGTCTTCTATTTGTTTTGGAGCTGTTTCAGGATACTCGACTACCTTAGGGTCTTGTTCTGGTATTTGTGCGGCCGAAGTCATATTTACTGATACCATATTCACTGATGACTCTGCTCCTAGCCCCTGGAATTTTCTCCGCTTTTCCTGATCAACCCGAGAGGGATTTGAATTCCTTTCCCATGATTCAGTCCAGTGGGTTTGTTACAATCAAAACCCATATTTCTCATGATTTTCTTGCTTACTGCACTGTATTTTTTCAAATTTTGCGGTGTCAACTCTCCGTGATATACATTGCTTGTGATCTCGTCCTTTGCTTTCGCTGCGGCATGGAATTCTATCGGCTCAGGGTATTTAGTACTAGCCCTAACTTAAAATCTTCCTGGAGCGGCTGTAAATGGCTTGCACCTTTCAATATTGGGTAATGACATCGTATAATTGGATTGTAAGATTTTCAACTGTTCTGTTGATAACAATGTTAACGGCGGTTGCCCCGGTTGTCTTAAACGCTTGGGTACAAAATACAACTTCTTTCTTGCTTCTGCAGTCCCAGAAGATTCTGCTCTTTCTTCTCTAATATTGTTTACTCGGACGTCTTTTAAGATTTTCTTTTCATTATTATTTCCCACCTCTTCGGAGAACCCTTTATAATAGCTGGCATCCGCAAAGAATCGGCTTCCGTATATGGTTTAGCGTCAGCCATCATCTTGCACTACATTCCGTCTTTATAGTATTTGAAACATTGGTGTAGAGTAGAGGGTACGATACTGTACTGATGTATCCATGGCCTTCCCAAGAGAAGGTTATACGTTGTCACAGCATTTATAACATGACATACAAACTAGTAGTTAATTCTCCTACTTCCAATGTCACTGTAATCTTACCGAGCGCGCGTTGTCCATCTTGATTGAACCCTTGTATCATCATTCCACTGGGGCGCAAATCAGAACGACGATAGCCTAATTTCTTTATCATGGAGAGTGGCAAAAGATTTACTGCGGACCCATTGTCTATCATAATCCGTTTTATCTTCTTCCCGCAAATATATCCTTCTATCAGTAGTGGCATGTTATGTTCCACTTCACCAATCAAATCATCATCAGAGAACGAGATTATTGGTAGACAATCTGCCTGTTCATTATGTCTTTCATGTTTCATTTCTGTCAATAAAGCTTCTCTTATGTTGTGATCAGACAGTGCTTAGATCAAACTCCATCGAAACTCTTCCGATAACTTGAGTGCATCATAGATGCTTAGGCGTGCCAGTATGCCCTTCAAGTGGTTAACTATGTCATAAGCCACTTTCGCCGCTCCATTCCCGTTTTTATTTCCATCATTGTTGTTCTGTCTTTCGGTGACTTCTTTCCTTGCAATTCCTGCTTTTTGCTTCGTCGGACTCGTTACGTGCTTCCACAGTTACAGTATGATCACCTAAAATGAAATGGGTGAAATAAAATAAAGGAAGAACAAAAGTGAAATGATGATAGCGAAACTATCTTACGCGGCGCATTTCCGTATTCTCCATAATCAAGAGGTTCTTCTTCCTCCCTCACTACAGGGGAGGGCTTTGCAAGAGTAGCCTCAGAAGTTGAAGGGACATGTTTTTCGTCAGCAGGAATATTTTCTGCGATTGCCTCATCTTCACCACTAATATTCACTTCTCCTTCTTCATAAGCATCATCAAGATTCTCCCTTTCTACCTCACTCTCATTAGAGGAAGTATCATCAGACGAAGAAGTTGAAGAAGATGAATCTTCGCCAACAGTATCCTCTGTGCTTGAATCTTCGATGACAACTTGTTTGCCTTTGGAAGGAGGAGGTTGGGAACTTTCCAGTTGAATATCCGCAGTAATTTGAGCTGGGCCAGTAACGACAGTAGTCTCTCCCTGTGGAGAAGCCTGAGCGCGTGTGCTCTTTTGTCATTGGAGAAGAGGGTGGCTGCTCCGAAGGGCGAACAGTCCCTGATGCAGGAGAAGGAATCGGTCGTTGTTGATAGAAAGTGGAAGAAGAAGGTTGGTTAGGTGGGCTAGCATTAATCTCGGGTTGAATAAGAGATTCTGTTGCAACTTCTTCTCTGGGCGGTTGATAAAGGGGAATTTGCTCAAATTCGCAAGTATCACCATATGCTATCCATCCTTCGAGAGTATTATCAGGTTTTATTTCATGAATGGGTTCATCCACTGAGATCATGATGCGAATACTACCTGAAGGAGCATGACTGGTTTTTGCAATGAAGCCAATGCCTGCCTCGAAAATGCGACCTTTGAGCCTGGGGGGAGGAAACCAGACCGGTTGCGACATTGGAAAACTTTTTCAGACCAGGTATGATTGGTGCACCCACCATCTCATGTGATTGTATGATGCCCTTAGAGTACGATCGCATCCTGGGATAATGAAGGAAGAATTAGCTCGGCCCAACAATTGTTTCCAGATCATTGCCCAATTATATGGACCAGTCCCGTAACTGCGCATTCTTCGAGTAACCAGTCCACAGTCTTCCGATGCTGCCTGGTCGAAACCGAATTGATGCGCGAAGCGACTTGGATAATATGGTTCTCTTCAGAATTCGGTCCCTTCTCTCAAGGGCAGGTTGCATGATCTGATAGATATAAAAAATCCCCTTTCCACTGGAGAGAGTGAGTCAGTGTCCGCCTTTTCAGTATCTACAATATAGCGGGGAGGGCTGAAATGGAAGTAATTTATCTTAGCATCAGAAGAAATGGCATCCTTGGCCCAGTCATAAAATCTTTTGGCCATGGACCTCTTTTGGAAAAAATAAAGAGGAACTTTGGAAGGGTGAATGTAGGCTTTTTCTGGAACTTCGAAAGTCTAGGGAAAGTAAACGCCAAGCCAACCTAGAAAATAATGCCATGGCATGTAAGTTGAGGCCGAGCCGACAGAAGGACTTTTTATGTGGCAGACTATTTCCCCAAAACCTCTGTAGATTGAACAAAGGACAGGTGGAGAAAGAGAAAACTTCATTCCTTCAGCCATAGCACCTGCGACTATGAATAATGAAGGACGGATGACATCTGCTGATTTGGAACGTGGGAAGACCACTATACTCAGCCAGTATGCGATGAAGGCTGCAAGTTCCCCATGAACAGAATATTCGGCACGACCTTTTATGCCTTTCCTAAGGCACTCGAGCTCTCGCGAATGATTACCGTTGAATCTGGAAGGGGAAATGAATAAGATTAAAGTTGTATATATATAAAGTTGTGATAAAAGGAAAGCAAAGGAAAAGAAAATTACTTCAGAGCACGGCTGAAATGCGCCAGCCATTGCATGGGGTGGATCTTATGAATATTCGAAAATTTTGACATCTCCTTGAAGAGTTCAATGGATGACTCTGAGATGAAAGGGAGGCGATCAGGAGATGAAACGAAAGTAAATTTTTCATTAGTGGGGACAAATTCATCAAAAAACTGGCCGGTTATTGGTAAACCTGCGATTCTGTGGATATCCCATAATGTAATGCTCATTTCACCTTCAAGGAGATGGAAAGAATTGGTGGAAGGACACCAGTAATTGAGGAATGCCTTCAAGATAGAAGATTCTTTACAGAAAGGATGTGACGTCGCTTCTATTGTCAAAAAGATGCCAATGTCCGACAAAATCTTATCATACTTTGTCAAAACTGCCCCAGCCCATTCGGAATAATAATTTTTGGGAGTCAGAAGGCCTCTGGTTCTGAATTCTTCTGGACTCCAGAGTTGGGGACGATAGCTAAAACGCCGTTTGAGGGTTTCATAAAAATGAGACGGGTATAGGCTATGAACGTCGTAAGAAGGGATGAGAAAAACCATAGAGTGAATATCGCCTATTTGTTGCCTCGGTCTTGGTGGCTACAGAATTCCTTCCAATAATCTGGTTTCTTTAAAAGACCAAGATTTCACATAAGCTAACCTTTCTGCCGACAAGTAATCTCTAGGTTCAAAGCCCAGCATAGAATGATGGCGGTGCATGCTGAGTAGAAGAGAGACAAAACCCCGTTTATAAGGGTTGTCAAATTTGATGGCACCCCGTACTTCGCGCACAGATTCCCAAGAGTTGTTGAGTTTTTTTCGATTATGTTCCTTAATCTTCTCTTGAAATTCTTTGGCCTTATTTCGACGATGCTTCTTAGGCCTGGAAGGAGGAGGGGTATCTTCTCTGATAGGTGGCCTCTGACTACTTGTCTGATAATGAGCTGTGGTCTTCAACCACTCATCCCAGTCATATTCGTGACCGTGCTTTGGAGGCATGGTCAAGTCACCTGTGGCAATGGCTCTGTGAATGGGGGATGATAACGATTTGATCCGTGAAGTGAAGTCGAAAGTGGGAAGTACAGGCTCCTTTATGTAAGCAGGACGTCTAGTAGTTGTCTTGAAACTTTGGATGAAGGTTGAGCCGGAGGAGATGGCGATCCTGTTACCTGAGGAGTTGGAGTTATGGTATGATAAGCTTCAGTATTTGGTAACTCTTGATGGGATGGTTGACTAGAAGGAGGGTTGATAACAGTAAAAGTCCTCTTGGTGCGAGCCATGAGGAATGAAACAAGCTAAATTTGGGAAGATTTGCTAAAACGGCGGTTGCGCGGATCGCACAGCAGAATCGGGAGTTGCGCGGATCGCGTAACAAGATTGGTCATTGCGCGGACAGCATAACGGCTTAAAAAGCTTTGCGCGACGACAAGTCATTGTGCGAGTCGTGCAACAGTGATCAGTTGCGCGGGGAGTGAAAATTTCGTAAGAGCTTCACTGCAGAAATTTGAAGATAGAAGAAAATAAGAAGTTTCACTATTTATAGACAAAACAGCCGAGTACGGTCCTCGGGTGTCGGTTGTGCGGGGTCGTCCAATCAGTTGAAAATTACAAAGGAAATTTAGTGTAAGTTGATCCTGATTCTTTGATCCAATAAAACAAAGAACGGATCAAGGGGCATCTGTTCGAGCATAAAAAATGATAATTATGAAAAAGGAAAGATTGACATTCAAGGGAGAAATACTGGAGGAAGACAAGATTACGCGGGTCGTGCAACCGAGAAGTCACTTTCGTGGATCGCGCAACCAAGTAATGTAGTTGCGCGGATCGCGCAACCAACTGATACAATTGTGCAAGTCCCACAGCCGAGACAACAGTTGCGTGGGTCGCAGAACAAGAGTGACAGTTGCGCGGGTCGCGGTACAAGGGTGATAGTTACGCGAATTGCGATACAAGGGTGATAGTTGCGCATATTACGCAATCAAGAAGTAAGTTGCGCTGATCGCGCAATCAACAAAGACCACTGACACGTGTAGAGGGCCTATAAATACCCCACTCTCCCTCTCATTTGGGGGATTGAAATATTTCGGAAACTGAAGCAGAGCAACTGAAGGTAGGAGAGAGAGACAACGATCAGTTGCGCGGACCGCGCAAAGTGCGATATCAGTTGCGCGGACCGCTCAACCAGAATATCCTTTGCCCGAACCGCGCAACCACATTACCAGTTGCGCGGGTCGCGCAAAAGGTCACTCAACTAGCTTAGTGCAGGAGTTTTGCTGAGTCTTCAAATCTTCTTTGAAAGGAGAGATTGGTTGATTAATTCAACATTCCTAGTAAGTATTGGGAGATGACTGAAGAAGCTGACGGAGTGCTGCCGAAATTTCTATCTCCAAGAAGATTAACTAATTAATTCAGTAATTCCTCCCAAGTATTGGGAGATGATCAAAATAGCGCCGAAGTGCTACTGAAATTTATATTGAATCATAATAATTGTACTTAGAATAATTCTTCAATCTTGAATGATCTATCTTAGAATCAAGGGATATAGAAAGGATGTAAATGAATTCAGTATCAGTAAAGATATGATGATTGTCTTTATAATTTTCCATTGTTATGTTTAAATAAGATAATACCCCCAAATCAAATACATTTGTTTCCTTGTCGAAACACATCTGAAAGGTCAATTTAGTGCCTTTCATTCCTCACTGGAATCGTCATATTCCGAGACCATTTGGACATCCATAGGTGAGATCGCAGTCGTCGGGCCTGATTTTTCCTTCATCTCCTTTTCCAATAGTAACCCTCATAAACACTCTTCAGAGGTCGAATTCAGACTATTTTGAGGTCATTGTAAAGGTAACTTGACAAGCTTCTAGATGAGACCAGAATTGCGTAATTGAGAGACCGATCAATATCCTAAAAGCATGTTGGTACTCTTTGATCGTCGTTTTTCAATATGGAGTCTAAATCATTCCAAATGATCCATCTTAGATGCTCATAACTCCATCATTTGATGTCGGATTGGGTCAATTTCTAGTCATCTGAAAGGTACTTTTGTGCTCTTTCATTCCTGACTAGAATCGTCATATTACGAGACCATTTGGGATCCATAAGTGGGATCATAGTCGTCGGTCCTGAATTTTTCCTTCATCTCCTTTTCCAATAGTAACCCTCATAAACACTCTTCTGAGGTCGAATTCAGATTATTTTGAGGTCATTGTAATGGTAACCTATCAAGCTTCTAGATGAGACCAGAATTGCGTAATTCAGAGGACGTTCGATATCCTAAAAGCATTTTGGTACTCTTCGATCGTCTTTTCTCAATATGGACTGTAAACCTTTTCAAATTGTGCAATCCAACAAAGATGCTCATAACTCCATCGTTTGATGTCGGATTGGCTCAATTTTTAGTCATCTGAAAGGTCAATTTAGTGCCTTTCATTCCTCACTGGAATCGTCATATTCCGAGACCATTTGGGCATCCATAGGTGGGATCGTAGTCGTCGATCCTGATTTTTTCCTTCATCTCCTTTTCCAATAGTAACCCTCATAAAGACTCTTTTGAGGTCGAATTCAGAATATTTTGAGGTCATTGTAATGGTAACTTAATAAGCTTCCAGATGAGATCAGAATTGCGTAATTCGGAGACCGTTCGATATCCTAAAAGCATGTTGGTACTCTTCGATCGTCTTTTTTCAATATGGAGTCTAAATCTTTCCAAATCGCACGATCCAACTTAGATGTTCATAACTCCATCATTTGAGGTCGGATTGGGTCAATTTATATTCATCTGAAAGTTACTTTAGTGCTCGTTCATTCCTGACTGGAATCGTCGTATTCCGAGACCATTTGGGATCCATACGTGGGATCATGGACGTTGGTCCTGAATTTTTCCTTCAGCACATTTTCCAAAAGTAACCCTCATAAACACTCTTCCGAGGTCGAATTCACACTATTTTGAGGTCATTGTATTGGTAACTTGACAAGCTTCCTGATGAGACCAGAATTGCGTAATTCGGAGACCGTTCGATATCCTAAAAGCATGTTGGTATTCTTCAATTGTCTTTTCTCAATATGGAGTGTAAACCTTTTCAAATCGAGTGATCCAACAAAGATGCTCATAACTCCATTTTTGATGTTAAATTGGATCAATTTTTAGTCGTCTGAAAGGTCAATTTAGTGCCTTTCATTCCTCACTGGAATCGTCATATTCCGAGACCATTTGGGCATC
Organism: Magnolia officinalis; assembly: GCA_021015155.1. NCBI lineage: Eukaryota > Viridiplantae > Streptophyta > Magnoliopsida > Magnoliales > Magnoliaceae > Magnolia > Magnolia officinalis. The sequence goes on from JAJHSJ010000009.1 coordinate 36,288,079, forward strand.
CATAGGTGGGATCGCAGTCGTCAGTCCTGATTTTTCCTTCATCTCCTTTTCCAATAGTAACCCTCATAAACACTCTTCAGAGGTCGAATTCAGACAATTTTGAGGTCATTGTAATGGTAACTTGACAAGCTTCTAGATGAGACCAGAATTGCGTAATACGGAGACCGTTCGATATCCTAAAAGCATGTTGGTACTCTTTGATCGTCTTTTTTCAATATGGAGTCTAAATCATTCCAAATGATCCATCTTAGATGCTCATAACTCCATCATTTGATGTCGGATTGGGTCAATTTTTAGTCATCTGAAAGGTACTTTTGTGCTCTTTCATTCCTGACTGGAAACGTCATATTACGAGACCATTTGGGACCCATAAGTGGGATCATAGTCGTCAGTCCTGAATTTTTCCTTCATTTCCTTTTCCAATAGTAACCTTCATAAACACTCTTCCGAGGTCGAATTCAGACTATTTTGAGGTCATTGTAATGGTAACTTATCAAGCTTCCAGATGAGACCAGAATTGCGTAATTCGGAGACCGTTCGATATCCTAAAAGCATATTGGTACTCTTCGATCGTCTTTTCTCAATATGAACTGTTAACCTTTCCAAATTGTGCAATCCAACAAAGATGTTCATTCCATCGTTTGATGTCAGATTGGCTCAATTTTTAGTCATCTAAAAGGTCAATTTAGTGCCTTTCATTTCTCACTTGAATTGTCATATTCTGAGACCATTTGGGCATCCATAGGTGGGATCATAGTCATCGATCCTGATTTTTTCCTTCATCTCCTTTTCCAATTGTAACCCTCATAAAGACTCTTCTGAGGTCGAATTCAGACTATTTTGAGGTCATTGTAATGGTAACTTAACAAGCTTCCAGATGAGATCAGAATTGTGTAATTCGGAGACCGTTCGATATCCTAAAAGCATGTTGGTACTATTCGATCGTCTTTTTTCAATATAGAGTCTAAATCTTTCCAAATCGCACGATCCAACTTAGATGCTCATAACTCCATCGTTTGATGTGGGATTGGGTCAATTTCTATTCATCTGAAAGTTACTTTAGTGCTCTTTCATTCCTGACTGGAATCGTAGTATTCCGAGACCATTTGTGATCCATAAGTGGGATCATGGTCGTCAGTCCTGAATTTTTCCTTCAGCACATTTTCCAAAAGTAACCCTTATAAACACTCTTCCGAGGTCAAATTCACACTATTTTGAGGTCATTGTAATGGTAACTTGACAAGCTTCCAAATGAGACCAGCATTGCGTAATTCGGAGACCGTTCGATATCCTAAAAGCATGTTGGTACTCTTCGATCGTCTTTTCTCAATATGGAGTGTAAACCTTTTTAAATCGCGCGATCCAACAAAGATGCTCATAACTCCATCGTTTGATATCAGATTGGCTCAATTTTTAGGCATCTAAAAGGTCAATTTAGATCCTTTCATTCCTCACTGGAATCGTCATATTCCGAGACCATTTGGGCATCCATAGGTGGGATCACAGTCGTCGGTCCTCATTTTTCCTTCATCTCCTTTACCAATAGTAACCCTCCTAAACACTCTTCAGAGGTCGAATTCATACTATTTTGAGGTCATTGTAATGGTAACTTCACAAGCTTCTAGATGAGACCAGAATTGCATAATTCGGAGACCGTTTGATATCCTAAAAGCATGTTGGTACTCTTTGATCGTCTTTTTTCAATATGGAGTCTAAATCTTTCCAAATCGTGCGATCCATCTTAGATGCTCATAACTCCATCTTTTGATGTCGGATTGGGCCAATTTTTAGTCATCTAAAAGGTACTTTTGACCTCTTTCATTCCTAACTGGAATCGTCGTATTACGAGACCATTTGGGATCCATAAGTGGGATCATAGTCGTCGGTCCTGAATTTTTCCTTCATCTCCTTTTCCAAAAGTAACCCTAATAAACACTCTTCTGAGATCGAATTCAGACTATTTTGAGGTCATTGTAATGGTAACTTATCAAGCTTCCAGATGAGACCAGAATTTCGTAATTCGGAGACCGTTCGATATCCTAAAAGCATGTTGGTACTCTTCGATCATCTTTTCTCAATATGGACTGTAAACCTTTTCAAATTGCGAGATCCAATAAAGATGCTGATAACTCCATCGTTTGATGTCGGATTGGTAGAATTTTTAGTCATCTGAAAGGTCAATTTAGTGCCTTTCATTCCTCACTGGAATCGTCATATTCTGAGACCATTTGGGCATCCATAGGGGGATCCCAGTCGTCGATCCTGATTTTTTCCTTCATCTCCTTTTCCAATAGTAACCCTCATAAAGACTCCTCTGAGGTCGAATTCAAACAATTTTGAGGTCATTGTAATGGTAACTTGACAGGCTTCCAGATGAGATCAGAATTGTGTAATTCGGAGACCGTTCGATATCCTAAAAGCATGTTGGTACTCTTCGATCGTCTTTTTTCAATATGGAGTCTAAATCTTTCCATATCGCGCGATCTAACTTAGATGCTCATAACTCCATCGTTTGATGTCGGATTGGGTCAATTTCAATTCATCTGAAAGTTAATTTAGTGCTCTTTCATTCCTGACTGGAATCGTCGTATTTCGAGACCATTTGGGCATCCATAGGTGGGATCGCAGTCGTCGGTCCTGAATTTTCCTTCATCTCCTTTCCAATAGTAACCCTCATAAACACTCTTCAGAGGTCAAATTTAGACTATTTTGAGGTCATTGTAATGGTAACTGAACAAGCTTCTAGATGAGACCAGAATTGCGTAATTTGGAGACCTTTTGATATACAAAAAGCATGTTGGTACTCTTTGATCGTCTTTTTTCAATATGGAGTATAAAGCTTTCCAAATCGCGTGTTCCATCTTAGATGCTCATAACTCCATCATTTGATGTCGGATTGGGTCAATTTTTTGTCATCTAAAAGGTACTTTTGTTCTCTTTTATTCCTGGCTGGAATCGTCGTATTACGAGACTATTTGGGATCCATAAGTGGGATCATAGTCGTCGGTCCGGAACTTTTCCTCCATCTCCTTTTCCAAAAGTAACCCTCATAAACACTCTTCCGAGATCGAATTCAGACTATTTTGAGGTCATTGTAATGGTAACTTATCAAGCTTCCGGATGAGACCAGAATTGCATAATTTGGAGACCGTTCGATATCCTAAAAGCATGTTGGTACTCTTCGATCGTCTTTTCTCAATATGGAGTGTAAACCTTTTTAAATCGCGCGATCCAACAAAGATGCTCATATCTCCATCGTTTGATATCAGATTGGCTCAATTTTTAGGCATCTAAAAGGTCAATTTAGTTCCTTTCATTCCTCACTGGAATTGTCATATTCTGAGACCATTTGGGCATCCATAGGTGGGATCACAGTCGTCGGTCCTCATTTTTCCTTCATCTCCTTTTCCAATAGTAACCCTCCTAAACACTCTTCAGAGGTCGAATTCAGACTATTTTGAGGTCATTATAATGGTAACTTCACAAGCTTCCAGATGAGACCAGAATTGCATAATTCAGAGACCGTTTGATATCCTAAAAGCATGTTGGTACTCTTTGATCGCTTTTTTCAATATGGAGTCTAAATCTTTCCAAATCGCGCGATCCATCTTAGATGCTCATAACTCCATCTTTTGATGTCGGATTGGGTCAATTTCAATTCATCTGAAAGTTACTTTAGTGCTCTTTCATTCCTGACTGGAATCATCGTATTCTGAGACCATTTGGGATCCCTAAGTGGGATCATGGTCGTCGGTCCTGAATTTTTCCTTCAGCACATTTTCCAAAAGTAACCCTCATAAACACTCTTCTGAGGTTGAATTCACACTATTTTGAGGTCATTGTAATGGTAACTTGACAAGCTTCTAGATGAGACCAGAATTGCTTAATTCGGAGACCGTGTGATATCCTAAAAGCATGTTGGTACTCTTCGATCATCTTTTCTCAATATGGAGTGTAAACCTTTTCAAATCGAGTGATCCAACAAAGATGCCCATAACTCCATCGTTTGATGTCAGATTGGCTCAATTTTTAGTCATCTGAAAGGTCAATTTAGTGCCTTTTCATTCATCATTGGAATCGTCATATTCTGAGACCATTTGGGCATCCTTAGGTGGGATCGCATTCGTCGGTCCTGATTTTTCCTTCATCTCCTTTTCCAATAGTAACCCTCATAAACACTCTTCAGAGGTCGAATTCAGACTATTTTGAGGTCATTGCAATGGTAACTTGACAAGCTTCTAGATGAGACCAGAATTGCGTAATTCGGAGACCGTTCGATATCCTAAAAGGATGTTGGTACTCTTTGATCGTCTTTTTTCAATATGTAGTCCAAATCTTTCCAAATGATCCATCTTAGATGCTCATAACTCCATCATTTGATGTCGGATTGGGTCTATTTCTAGTCATCTGAAAGGTACTTTAGTGCTCTCTCATTCCTGACTGGAATCGTCGTATTCCGAGACCATTTGGGATCCATAAGTGGGATCATGGTCGTCAGTCCTGATTTTTTCCTTCAGCTCCTTTTCCAAAAGTAACCCTCATAAACACTCTTCCGAGGTTGAATTCAGACTATTTTGAGCTCATTATATTGGTAACTTGACAAGCTTCCAGATGAGACCAGAATTGCATAATACGGAGACCGTTCGATATCCTAAAAGCATGTTGGTACTCTTTGATCGTCTTTTTTCAATATGGAGTCTAAATCATTCCAAATGATCCATCTTAGATGCTCATAACTCCATCATTTGATGTCGGATTGGGTCAATTTTTAGTCATCTAAAAGGTACTTTTGTCCTCTTTCATTCCTGACTGGAATCGTCGTATTACGAGACCATTTGGGATCCATAAGTGGGATCATAGTGTCGGTCCTGAATTTTTCCTTCATCTCCTTTTCCAATAGTAATCCTCATAAACACTCTTCCGAGATCGAATTCAGACTATTTTGAGGTCATTGTAATGGTAACTTATCAAGCTTCCAGATGAGACCAGAATTGCGTAATTCGGAGACCGTTCGATATCCGAAAAGCATGTTGGTACTCTTCGATTGTCTTTTCTTAATATGGACTGTAAACCTTCTCAAAATGCGGGATCCAACAAAGATGCTGATAACTCCATCGTTTGATGTTGATTGGCTCAATTTTTAGTCATCTGAAAGGTCAATTTAGTGCCTTTCATTCCACACTGGAATCGTCATATTCTGAGACCATTTGGGCATCCACAGGTGGGATCCCAGTTGTCGATCCTGATTTTTTCCTTCATCTCCTTTTCCAATAGTAACCCTCATAAAGACTCCTCTGAGAACGAATTCAAACTATTTTGAGGTCATTGTAATGGTAACTTGACAAACTTCCAGATAAGATCAGAATTGCGTAATTCGGAGACCGTTCGATATCCTAAAAGCATGTTGGTACTCTTCGATCGTCTTTTTTCAATATGGAGTCTAAATCTTTCTAAATCATGTGATATAACTTAGATGCTCATAACTCCATCGTTTGATGTCGGATTGGGTCAATTTCAATTCATCTGAAAGTTACTTTAGTGCTCTTTCATTCCAGACAGGAATCGTCGTATTCTGAGACCATTTGGGATCAATAAGTGGGATCATGGTCGTCGGTCCTGAATTTTTTCTTCAGCACATTTTCCAAAAGTAACCCTCATAAACACTCTTTCGTGGTCGAATTCACACTATTTTGAGGTCATTGTAATGGAAACTTGACAAGCTTCCAGATGAGACCAGAATTGCGTAATTCGGAGACCGTTTGATATCCTAAAAGCATGTTGGTACTCTTCGATCGTCTTTTCTCAATACGGAGTGTAAACCTTTTCAAATCGAGTGATCCAACAAAGATGCTCATAACTCCATCGTTTGATGTCAGATTCGCTTAATTTTTAGGCATCTGAAAGGTCAATTTAGTGCCTCTAATTCCACACTGGAATCGTCATATTCCGAGACCATTTGGGCATCCATAGGTGGTATCGCAGTCGTCGGTCCTGATTTTTCCTTCATCTCCTTTTCCAATAGTAACCCTCATAAACACTCTTCAGAGGTCAAATTCAGACTATTTTGAGGTCATTGTAATGGTAACTTGACAAGCTTCTAGATGAGACCAGAATTACGTAAAAGCATGTTTGTACTCATTGATCATCATTTTTCAATATGGAGTCTAAATCATTCCAAATGATCCATCTTAGATGCTCATAACTCCATCATTTGATGTCGGATTGGGTCAATTTCTAGTCAACTGAATAGTACTTTAGTGCTCTCTCATTCCTGACTGGAATCGTCGTATTCCAAGACCATTTGGGATCCATAAGTGGGATCATGGTCGTCAGTCCTGATTTTTTCCTTCAACTCCTTTTCCAAAAGTAACCCTCATAAACACTCTTCCGAGGTTGAATTCAGACTATTTTGAGCTCATTATATTGGTAACTTGACAAGCTTCCAGATGAGACCAGAATTGCATAATACGGAGACCGTTCGATATCCTAAAAGCATGTTGGTACTCTTTGATCGTCTTTTTTCAATATGGAGTCTAAATCATTCCAAATGATCCATCTTAGATGCTCATAACTCCATCATTTGATGTCGGATTGGGTCAATTTTTAGTCATCTAAAAGGTACACTAGTTCTCTTTCATTCTTGACTGGAATCGTCGTATTACGAGACCATTTGGGATCCATAAGTGGGATCATAGTCGTCGGTCCTAAATTTTTCCTTCATCTCCTTTTCCAATAGTAACCCTCGTTAACACTCTACCAAGGTCGACTTCAGACTATTTTGAGGTCATTGTAATGGTAACTTAACAAGCTTCCAGATGAGACCAGAATTGCGTAATTCGGAGACCGTTTGATATCCTAAAAGCATGTCGGTACTCTTCGATCGTCTTTTCTCAATATGGACTGTAAACCTTTTCAAATCACGCGATCCAACAAAGATGCTCATATCTCCATCGTTTGATGTCGGATTGGCTCAATTTTTAGTCATCTGAAAGGTCCATTTAGTGCCTTTTATTCCTCACTGGAATCGTCATATTCTGAGGCCATTTGGTCATCCATAGGTGGGATCGCAGTCGTCGATCCTGATTTTTTCCTTCATCTCCTTTTCCAATAGTAACCCTCATAAAGACTCTTTTGAGGTCAAATTTAGACTATTTTGAGGTCATTATAATGGTAACTTGACAAGCTTCAAGATGAGATCAGAATTGCGTGATTCGGAGACCGTTTGATATCCTAAAAGCATGTTGGTACTATTCGATCGTCTTCTTTCAATATGGAGTCTAAATCTTTCCAAATCGCGTGATCCAACTTAGATGCTCATAACTCCATCGTTTGATGTAGGATTAGGTCAATTTCTATTCACCTGAAAGTTACTTTAGTGATCTTTCATTCCTGACTGGAATCGTCATATTCCGAGACCATTTGGGATCCATAAGTGGGATCACGGTCGTCGGTCCTGAATTTTTCCTTCAGCACATTTTCCAAAAGTAACCCTCATAAACACTCTTCTGAGGTTCGAATTCACACTATTTTGAGGTCATTGTAATGGTAACTAAACAAGCTTCCAGATGAGACCAGAATTGCGTAATTCGGAGACCGTTCGATATCCTAAAAGCATGTTGGTGCTCTTCGATCGTCTTTTCTCAACATGGACTGTAAACCTTTTCAAATTCCGCGATCCAACAAAGATGCTCATAACTCCATCGTTTGATGTTGGATTGGCTCAATTTTTAGTCATCTGAAAGGTCAATTTAGTGCCTTTCATTCCGCACTGGAATCATCATATTCCGAGACCATTTGGGCATCCATAGGTGGGATCGCAGTCGTCGGTCCTGATTTTTCCTTCATCTCCTTTTCCAATAGTAACCCTCATAAACACTCTTTAGAGGTCAAATTCAGATTATTTTGAGGTCATTGTAATGGTAACTTGACAAGCTTCTATATGAGACCAGAATTGCGTAATTCGGAGACCGTTCGATATCCTAAAAGCATGTTGGTACTCTTTGATCGTCATTTTTCAATATGGAGTCTAAATCATTCCAAATGATCCACCTTAGATGCTCATAACTCCATCATTTGATGTCAGATTGGGTCAATTTCTAGTCATCTGAAAGGTACTTTTGTGCTCTTTCATTCCTGACTGGAATCGTCATATTACGAGACCATTTGGGATCCATAAGTGGGATCATAGTTGTCGGTCCTGAATTTTTCTCTTCATCTCCTTTTCCAATAGTAAACCTCATAAACACTATTCCGAGGTCGAATTCAAACTATTTTGAGGTCATTGTAATGGTAACTTATCAAGCTTCCGGATGAGACTAGAATTGCGTAATTCAGAGGCCGTTCGATATCCTAAAAGCATGTTGGTACTCTTCGATCGTCTTTTCTCAATATGGACTGTAAACCTTTTCAAATTGCGCGATCCAACAAAGATGCTCATAACTCCATCGTTTGATGTCGGATTGGCTCAATTTTTAGTCAACTGAAAGGTCAATTTAGTGCCTTTCATTCCTCACTGGAATCATCATATTCTGAGACCATTTGGGCATCCATTGGTGGGATCGTAGTCAGCGATCCTGATTTTTTCCTTCATCTCCTTTTCCAATAGTAACCCTCTTAAACACTCTTCTGAGGTCAAATTCAGACTATTTTGAGGTCATTGTAATGGTAACTTGACAAGCTTCCAGAAGAGATCAAAATTGCGTAATTCGGAGACCATTTGATATCCTAAAAGCATGTTGGTACTCTTCGATCGTCTTTTTTTAATATGGAGTCTAAATCTTTCCAAATTGCGCGATCCAACTTAGATGCTCATAACTCCCTCGTTTGATATCGGATTGGGTCAATTTCTATTCATCTGAAAGTTACTTTAGTGCTCGTTCATTCCTGACTGTGTTGAGGCATAAAATAAGCAAAGAAGTGAAGAAGAGAAAGATCAAGAAAATCAGTTTGAAGATAAAGAAATCAGGTTTAAAGACTACTTTGCGCGGGTTCGCGCAAAGTGAATAGATTGCGCTGGACCGCGCAAAGTAAATGGGTTGCGCGGGTTGATCAAGGAAGACAGATTGCACGGGACTGATAGATTGCGCGAGACCGTGCAAAGCATATCGTTTGCGCATGTCCGCGCAAAGTGTTTCGCGGTGGTATAAAAATGGTTGAATGTTATTTTGTCCCACATCGACCAGAACAGAGATTTACACCAGTAAAAATGTCTATAAATACCCCGTTCTTTCTCTCAAAAGGGGTTGGAAGATTTCAGAGTGGAAGAAAGACGAAGAAGAAGACAAAAGGTGCAAAGGAGCATTGGGCTCATATAATTTGCGCGAACTTGCGCAAAGGAGCATTGGGCTCCTGTAGTTTGCGCGGACCCGCGCAAACCGACTGCTGGACAGTCTATAACAGCAATGGGCTGATATGCTGCTGGAATGGTTAGAGTCTTCAAATCTTCAAGTTCTTCTTGTTCAGGAGGAAGGGAAGAATCATCGAAGAAAAGGCGTATTCCTCCTAAGTCTCAGGAGATGACCGGAATAGCACTGAAATGCTGCCGAAATCTCTATTCTCTTGAAGACTGATTGGTCGACTTGTCTATTCCTCCTAAGTCATAGGAGATGATTGAAATCATTGCCGTTATGCTGTCGAAATTCATATTTAACTACGATAATTGTAACTTACAAGGAATTCTTTGTAAACTATCTTAGAATCAAGGGATATCAGAGGATGTAAATGAATTCAGAATCAATAAAATGTGACGATTGTCTTTGTAACTGTTCCATTATTATGTTTGAATAAGATAATGCTCCCAAATCAAATACATTTGTTTCCTTGTCGAAACAAAATGGCGACTCTGTTGGGGACTTTATCTTATTTAACACTAACATTGGGAAAGTTGCGAGACTCTCATTACTGTTTTTGGCGTCTGGTAGATGCCAAAATGGCGACTCTCAGTGGGAACATCCTCCCCTTCATCTCTAAAATAGTTTACTTAATCTTTCGCATACTAATTTCATGTATGTTTCGTTATTGAAGGTACCCAAATTCAATCACATAACATTGCTAATGGCTAACGTTGTGAGAAAAGTGAACTTCCAATTCACCGCTACTGGGTTTGTAATTGAATATGCGCCAAGCCAAACTCTTGAGCATACGAAAGAAAGCACTACAAGCAGGCGCAAAGTGACTCAAGTAACAGCGGGAGTCATTTCCGTCAACCACAAGAAAGTGATGAGAACTGGACTTTGGTCTTGTCCAAAAAGACAAAAGCAAAGACCTTAAAGAACTGCAGGGCGAAATTTCTTGTACCAAGAGCTGAGGGACCAATCACGCGTAGTATAGCAAGAAGAAAACCCGAGCTCGCTCCTCCGGCAATTTATCCTGAACAAGCTGCTTCACAGTTCTCGTTGCACGATTTTCCAGCTTTGGTCGCTCCAAAGACCAAATGGACAGAATCGCAGAAAGGTAAAGCACTGATGATAGGATCACCGATGCCCGTGTCACCTCAAACAAGCTCGCCCATAACTGTATCACCTCGATCGGTTAAAAGCACGGGAAGTACACAAGAGTCAAACGAGACTCCAATTTCTCCCCTCTTTATAAGTCCTGTTACGTCAACATACTCTCGTTTTACTCAAAAAACAGCTTCGACAAATAGTCAAGAGGCCGCAGTATATATGGCAGAGACGGGTCAAGGAAATAGACCAACTACTGAAGAATGTGTTGATCAAATGGCAGAGGCACAAAGAGTGCTAATGGATGAATGCCGGAACCTCAGAGAAGCTCTGGCAACTCTGGCACATAATGTAGCCCAGATAGTGGCTCCACCCATGATGGGAGCAACAAATGGACAAGAGAACCAACCTGAAGGCTCCCGTCCGCAGGGGATAAGATTGTGAGAGTCAGTTCCAGTGACAAGAGCTATAACACAGGATGATGTAAGACAAGTCGTCGAAGAAGCAGTCAGAATAGAAAGGGAGCGCGCCGATCGTTTCAGATACCGAACACCCTACCCGAGAGAGGTAGAGGATGTTCCGTTTTCAGCCAATTTTAAGCATCCAGATTTCCATAAATTTAATGGGGAAGGATCGCCAGAAGAACACCTGATGCATTTCATCACCAGCATGGGGAATTTCTCCACGATACCTCAATACTGTTTACGCTTATTTGGATCATCATTGACAAGTAAAGCTTTCAGGTGGTATTCAAATTTAGCACCAGGATCTATACGCACTGGGAAGAAATGCAAGATGCTTTCATATCAAACTTCTTCTCGTCAGAGCGCGATGTTAGCATCACAGAATTAGCTTCAGTACGACAACGAGAAGGAGAACCAGTTGAAAAATTCATAGACAGATGGAAGACACTGGGGGCATCGTGTAGGCAGTTGCCGGAAGAAAAGGAACAAGTCAAAATGTGTCTGAACTCTATGGAGACAGGAATTGCGTTCGGACTCACCAGCGTTGATATCGGAACCTTTCGTGATTTGGCTACCAAAGCCCATGCATTGGAATTAATGACTCGTAAGATGCCAGCATTTCATCATGAAACTGTCAGAAGAATACCTGGCAGGACAACCGTCAACACCATCGATCGGGATAAGAAAAATCAAGATGCGAGGGGCTCAAGAGACAAAAGGCCGGAAGGAAAAGAAAGCTGGAATCAATCAAAGGACAGATACGGCGGAAAAAAGCTCAGAATGCTCGATTCTCATGAAGGATTTGAGTTTGATAAAGAGGACGTGGTGCCTATGATGCAACAATTGTTAAAAGCAGGTACCCTAGAATTACCAGAACCAAAACGCCCTGAAGATGTGACGAGGACTCGAGAAAGAAACTTTTGCCGTTATCATCGCCTAGTGGGACATCCGACGAAAAATTGTTACACGTTAAAATGCATCATACAGCGAATGATAAATAGAGGTGATATAATAACCAGCGAAAGCAAAGAAAAGAATACAAGGGCGACAGTAAATGTATTGTCAATTCAAGAAAAGACTCGGGGAATAAAAGAGAAGGGAGATCGAAGGTCGATAAGAAATGTGACAATGATTACGTTGCGATCAGGGAAGCAGATAATGAGTCCGGTAAAGCAAAAAGCAGGAGTTATAAGGAAAGAAGTGACTGAAGACAGAATACTGAGGATAGAAGTAGAAATGGAGACGCAGTGACAAAAGTGGCTTATGACGTAGTTAGCCACTTGAAGGGTATACCGGCACGTTTAAGTATTTATGATGCGCTCAAGTTGTCAGAAGAATTTCGGCAGAGTTTGATTCAAGTACTGTCTGATCACGATGTGAGAGAAACTTTACTGACAGAAATGAAGAATGAAAGAAACAATGAAAAGATGAATTGTCTACCAGTAATATCTTTCTCTGATGACGATTTAATTGGTGAAATGGAACATAACAGGCCATTGATGATAGAAGGGTACATTTGTAAAAAGAAGATAAAACGGATTATGATAGATAATGGGTCCGCAGTGAATCTTTTGCCACTCTCCATGATTACTAAATTGGGTTATCGCCGTTCAGATTTGCGCCCCAGTGGAATGATGATACAGGGGTTTAATCAAGATGGACAACGCGCACTCGGTAAAATTACAGTAACATTGGAAGTGGGAGAATTAATCACTACTGTTGTATGTCACGTTATAAATGCTATGACGACATATAACCTTCTCTTGGGAAGGCCGTGGATACATCAGTACAATATTGTACCTTCTACTCTACACCAATGTTTCAAATACTGTAAGGACGGAATGCAGTGTAAAGTAATGGCTGATGCGAAACCCTATACAGAAGCTGAGTCTTTCTTTGCGGATGCTAGCTATTATAATGTTTCTCCAAAGAAGTGGGAAATGATGATGGAAAGAGAGTCTTAAAAGATGTCCAAATAAATAAAGTTAGAGAAGAAAGGGCGGAATCTCCTGGGACTACAGAAGCAAGAAAAAAGTTCTATTTTGTACCAAAGCGCCTGAGACAACCGGGACAACCGCCATTGACATTGTTGTCGATAGAACAGCTGAAAGTCTTACAGTGCAATTACACAATGCCCTTACCCAATATCGAAAGATGTAAGCCATTTGCAGCCGCCCCAGGAACATTTCAAGTCAGAGCCAGTGCTAAATATCCTGAAGCAATAGAGTTTCACGCTGCAGCAGAGGTGAAGAATGAAAACACAAGCAATATATATCATGGAGAGTTAGCACACGCAGAATTTAAGAAAATACAGTGCAGTAAGCAAGAAAATCATGAGAAATATGGGTTTTGATTGTGACAAGCCCACTGGACTGAATCATGGGAAAGGAATTCAAATTCCTCTCGGAGTTAATCAGGAAAAACGGAGAAAATTCCAAGGATTAGGAGCAGAATCATCAGTAAATATGGTATCAGTAAATATGACTCTAGCCGAACAAATGTCAGAACAAGATGCTAAGGTAGTCGGGTATCCTGAAATCGCTCCAAGACAAATAGAAGACGGGGGACAGCCGAAGATAGATGGCTTGCGAGAAATAAATTTGGGAACAGCAGAAGAGCCAAGGAACACATTCATCAGCGTCAGTCTTTCAGATCAGGAATTTGAGAAATATGGCCAACTTCTCAAAGAAAATAAAGACGTCTTCGCCTAGACATATGAAGAAATGCCGGGATTGGAACCCTCTGTAACAATGCATCGATTAAATATTTCCAAAGAAAAGAAACCAGTAAAGCAAACACAAAGACGATTCCACCCAGACCTGATTCCATTAATCGAAAAAGAAGTAAATAAACTAATAAAGGTTGGGTTCATCAGAGAAGTTAAATATCCCAAGTGGATATCAAACATTGTTCCGGTAAAAAAGAAGAATGGGCAGATTAGAGTATGCATTGACTTCAGAGATCTGAATGAAGCATGTCTAAAGGATGACTTCCCTCTCCCGATAACAGAATTATTAATTGATAGCACTACTCAGTATGCTATTATGTCCTTTATGGACGGATATGCAGGTTATAATCAAATCAGGATGGCACCCGAAGATGAAGAGGCAACGGTTTTCAAAACGCCGCTTGGAATTTATTGTTATAAAGTTATGCCTTTCGGTCTCAAAAATGCTGGGGCAACATATCAAAGGGCGAAAAATATTTTTCAAGATATGATGCATAAACATGTTGAATGCTATGTTGATGACTTGGTGGTCAGGTCGAGAGATCATCAAGAACACCGCGAACATTTAGCATCAGTCTTCCGTCGGCTCAGAAAGAAGCAACTAAAGATGAACCCTGCTAGGTGTGCATTTGGAGTATCTTCTGGAAAATTCCTCGGCTTTGTTGTACGACACAGAGGGATCGAGATTGATCCAGAAAAAATTAAGGCTATTCAAAATATGCCGTCACCAACGACGTTGAAGGAATTGAAAAGCTTACAAGGAAAATTGGCATACATTCGCCGTTTCATTTTAAACCTCGCAGGAAGGTGTCAGCCATTTTCTCGGTTAATGAAGAAAGATACAGAATTTGTATGGGATCACGCCTGTCAAAATGCATTTGACTCAATTAAGGAATTATTGAAACAGCCGCCGGTGTTAATAGCTCCAGTGAAAGGTAAGCCACTTATCTTATATACATCTGCAGCTACAAATTCTTTGGGTGCTTTGTTAGCACAGGTAAACGAAGCCGGAAAAGAGACTGCTGTTTATTATTGTTTCGACAAGAAAACAAAAGTATTTGATTTGAGAATTATCTTATTCAATCATAACAATGAAATAATTACAGAAACAATCATCACACTTCATTGATTCTGAATTCATTTACATCCTCAAGTATCCCTTGATTCTAAGATAGTTTACAAAGAATTCGTTACAAGTTACAGTTATTGTAGTTAAATATAAATTTCGTCAGCATAACAGTGCCGATCTCAATCATCTCCTATGACTTAGGAGGAATGGATGAATTGACCAATAGTCTTCAAGAGGATGGAGATTCCGGCAGTATAACAGCGCTATTTCAGTCATCTCCTGAAACTTAGGAGGAATACACCTTTTCGTCGATGATTCTTCCTTTTCTCCTGAACAAGAAGAACCTGAAGACTTGAAGACTCGAGCCATTCTGACAGCATAACAGCCCATTGCTGTTATAGACTGCCCAGCAGTTGGTTTGCGCGGATCCGCGCAAACGATATGCTTTGCGCGGGTCCGCGCAAACTATTTCAGCTCTATGCTGCTTTGCGCAGATCAACGCGCAAACTTCAGGAGTCCAATACTCCTTTGCGCGCGGTCGCGCAAAGTGCAGGAGTCCAATACTCCGCACCTTCTGTCTTCTCTTTTGTCTTTCTTTCACTTCTGAAATCTTTCAACCCCTTTTGAGAGGAGGAACGGGGTATTTATAGACATTTTCTTCAATGGAAATCTCTGTTCTGGTCGATGTGGGACAAAATAATCAACCCAACTTTTTGATCCCACCGTCATATACTTTGCGCGGATACGCGCAAATGATATGCTTTGCGCGGTCTCGCGCAAACCAACAGTCCCCGCGCAAAACTATCTTCATAATCCCCCCGCGCAAACCGTTCACTTTGCGCGTTCTGGCGCAACCATTTCACTTTGCGCGGACCCGCGCAAAGTGGTCTTTTGAAGCTTATTTCTTGATCTCTCAAATCGATTTCTTGATTTTTCTCGTCTTCTTCACTTCTTGCTTATTTTATGCCTCAACAGATGCCCCCTTGATCCGTTCTTTATTTTTTTCGCAAATCAAAGAAAAGGATCAACCAGTTATTTTCTGGGGCAGGTTTGCGCGACCCCGCGCAAAGCTCTGGTCGAGTACCGTACTCGGCCATAAAGGCTATAAAT
Source organism: Magnolia officinalis (assembly GCA_021015155.1). Classification (NCBI taxonomy): domain Eukaryota; kingdom Viridiplantae; phylum Streptophyta; class Magnoliopsida; order Magnoliales; family Magnoliaceae; genus Magnolia; species Magnolia officinalis. The sequence continues at coordinate 36,303,892 of JAJHSJ010000009.1, forward strand.
AGTCCACTACTTAGTCATTTTTACGAACCGTTCTTGCTGAAACTCTGCTCTGGCGATTTTCTTCCGCGCAAACTCCGCACCTTCTGTCTTCTCTTTTATCTTTCTTTCACTTCTGAAATCTTTCCGACAATAACGGCAAAATTCTATGATGACTTCATTTTCCGACAAACGAGAATTGGCCTTCGTATCTTCTCCAGACCGCAAGCCTTCCATTTCTGAGACTACTATAAGTTATTCAAAGAGATGGGCAAATTTCCCAACCTCCACAAAATTCCCCCTCTTCAATGGCTAACACATTTTTCTAGGGGTCTCAGGTATTTACCAATCCAACAAAACTGATCTTCCTCCGTTGTACTTCCTTGCATTTAGCCATCTTCTTGCATATTAACCACTTCCTTATTTTCTTTGAAGGTTTCGCGACTGCCACTCTAAAGAACTAACGAACTTCGAGATGCAATAAGAAAAAGCCAGAATATAGTTCTTTCGGAGAGCTTGCAGCCTCAAGGCTACTATCTGGCTAAGCCTGGTCCGTATTGCCCAATAGTCCAATTGTCGCAGATGCGGTTTGTGGCGTCCCAGTTGTCTTCGTTGTGGCTGGTGTTTAAGCGGAGGGCCATAAATATTCTCTTGCTCCTCCCGTATTATGTTCTATCTACAGGGCTCTTGGAGTCAGGAAGCCTACCCCACATAAAAGACCCAATCTTGGAGCTTCGTTGCCGCATACTTCTTGGCATTATATTAACACCAGGGTGGCTTGGAGTTATTTCCCTGGACTTTTGAAGCTCCGGACACAACATATACTCATCCACTTCCACCTTTCCACTCTGGTTCTTTCAGCAAAGAGCGATGGCAAAAACGGGCATATGAAGTGGGTTGCCAACAAAAGTTGTGGGATAGACAGGGGCCCTAAACTTCTTTCATTCCGCCTCATCGCTACACACGAAGATAAAACACATATGGTGGACAACGAAACACTTACTGCAGAGCAGAAAGAGCTTTCTTCTTTTCCATTCTCTCATGCCAGTTTGCCTCCTCTCGGGAGGGACAGAATTCTGGAGAGAACCATTACTACCCCAGTCCCGCTTTGCTCGTCAATTTGGTTATGATCAAAACTGTACACAAGACTGCGGGCTGGTTACCAGAAAAATGCGCTGCTATGGAACTGTTCCTCTTAACTGGGGCCATGATATGGAAACAATTGCTGAACGGTTTGCGTTGGATATCCCTTTTCATAATTCCAGCTGTGATCGCATAGAGTCCGTACAATCATATAGTGGATGCGATGGTGGGATCATCAATCATACCTGGTTGCTAAATGCTTCCAGTGGATTCTTCTATCTTTCTTCATCCTGCCCATGCCTACAGGCCAGAATTTAGAGAGCGGAATTGGCCTATACTTCCAGAAAAGAGCCATGCATCTCATCCCGTAGAAATTTGTAGGAAGATATCATTGGAAGATCCCATTCGTGAAATCAAGCCATCAATTACTTTGGGATGGCTGGTTTGCTCACGGAGATCTGAGAGAATTCGAGAAATCTCGTTGGGACTCTTCATACCAAGCCACAGACGATGCCTGTAGGTACTCTTCTCCAATTCCTATTCCTGCAGAGACTGCAGCGGTTCAAGAAGGACCCGATCTATTGGTATCCGTTCCGTATCTCCTCCACAACCCCTTGGTCCTAGCCATCTCTCTCCATCTTCTCCTTCGATGACTAGATCAGAACGCGGTTTGCACATCACCCCTATTCCTTCCGAAATGACTCGCCAAGCATCTGCTTCCCCTATGGTCCAAGAGTCTGCACCGGAGAGCAGCAAACCCATTTCTTACAAAGGGAAGCAGGTTATTATTGAAGAGGTTGACGAAAAAATTTGGAAGATAAAGTTCAGCTTCATCATCAGATACAACTGAATCTTCACAATATGAAGACAGTTGGAGATCGATAGTGGTGAAGATAAAGATGATGACTTTGAAGAAGGTGAAGTTGATATTGGCGAAGAAGGAAACAACTGTGAAAGAAGCTGAGATGGAATCTTCCCCTGTAATTGCTAAGACTTTCCCTGGCGCCAATGTTCCTGCTAAATCTCCTCTCTCCTGCAGCTGAGAAAGATGATGAGGATCTTTTAGATTATGGAGAATATGGGTATTCACCAGGTAAAGGAAACTTTCATATACATATTTTTATGTTAACAACTATATATATATTTTTAATCATTGCGTCTTCCTTTTAGGCACCCAAGTTGCAGAAATAGGTGCTATCTCTCCAATGAACCCTCTTGTGGTAAACTTCACCAAAAGCACCCCGCAATTCCATTAGTAGTGCAGAGAGTAGTGGCTCGTGAAGTCATATTTCCCACAGAGAACTACTGACTTGCCAACGCCGGCTACCAGAGATTCAAGTACGGAAGCTAGAGCACCATCTTTTGCTGATATGGTGGAATTGGGCCCTTCCATGATCTCAGAGAGCTTCTCCTTCTATTAGTCGCATTCCTGTAACAGGTATACATATAGGCATTGATTATTTTACCCAATACTACCTATTTCATAATAGTATTTTGAACATTTTTTCTTCTTTTGCTATAGGAACTTATTCTTGCAGTGGCGCGGCCAGTTCTGATTCTGTGACCACTATTTCTGAATTGGCGTCCTTTTGCGAAATTCCTGTTCATAAATGCTCATGGTGAAACATCCTTGTTACCATAATCCATATCTTCAAAAATTCTGATCAATGGTTGGATTTGGATGTGCCATAGAGATTTTTTGAGAGCTCTGCCAAGATGGCCAGAATAAACATATCTCTTTTGCGGATTCCTCCCTCCTCAAATTTCATGATTCAGTATTTCTCTTGCGTCAGTAGAGAATGTCACAATCGCACCTGAAATTTTAGAATACAGGAGGCAGCTGACTTTATCTCAAGAACAATTTTTTCTGTCGGCTTCATCGATTTCTAAACTTGAACAAGAGCGTATGATTCTTCAAGATCAACAAAAGGCTTATATTGATGGAAAAGTGATTATCCAAGATCGTATTGCAGCTCTGAAGCAGGAAATCTCTCAACTGGAGAGAAAGCATCGTGAGTGTTGAGGCATAAAATAAGCAAGGAAATGAAGATGAGAAAGATCAAGAAATCAATTTTGAAAATAAAGAAATCAGCTTCAAGACCACTTTGCGTGGATTCGCGCAAAGTGAAACAGTTGCGCCAAACCACGTAAAGTGAATAGGTTTGCGCGAGGGGTCAATGAAAACAGTTTGCGCGGGGAATGACAGTTTGCGCGAGACCGCGCAAAGCATATCGTTTGCGCGTGTCCGCGCAAAGTATATGATGTTGGGATCAAAAGGGTTGGTTGATTATTTTGTCCAAATCGACCAGAAAAGAGATTTCCATTGAAGATAATGTCTATAAAACCCCGTTTCCCTCCTCTCAAAAGGGGTTGGAAGATTTCAGAAGTGAAAGAAAGACAAAGAGAAGACAGAAGGTGCGGAGTATTGGACTCCTGCACTTTGCGCGATCACGCGCAAAGGAGTATTGGACTCCTGAAGTTTGTGCGCTAATCCGCGCAAAGCAGCATAGGGCTAAGATAGTTTGCGCAGACCCGCGCAAAGTTATCGTTTGCGCGGATCCGCGCAAACCGACTGCTGCTCAGTCTATAACAGCAACGGGCTGTTATTGCTGTCAGAATGGCTCGAGTCTTCAAGTCTTCAGGTTCTTCTTGTTCAGGAGAAAAGGAAGAATCATCGACGAAAAGGCGTGTTCCTCCTAAGTTTCAGGAATGACAGAAATAACACTATTATGCTGCCGGAATCTCCGTCCTCTTGAAGACTGTTGGCCAATTCCATCCTTCCTCCTAAGTCATAGGAGATGATTGAGATTGGCGCTGTTATGCTGCCGAAATTTAACTACGATAACTGTAACTTGTAACGAATTCTTTGTAAACTATCTTAGAATCAAGGGATACTTGAGGATGTAAATGAATTCAGAATCAATGAAGTGTGATGATTGTTTTTGTAATTATTCATTGTTGTGATTGAATAAGATAATTCCCCAAATCAAATACCTTTGTTTTCTTGTCGAAACAAAATGGCGACTCTACTGGGGACTTATATCTTATTTAATACTAACATTGGAAAGTTGCAAAACTCTCATTACTGTTTTTGGCGTCTTCTAGACGCCAAAATGGCGACTCTCAGTGGGAACATCCTCCCTTTCATCTCTAAGATAGTTTACTTAATTTTCCATATACTAATTGCATGAATGCTTTGTTATTGAAGGTACCCAAATTCAATCACACTACATTGCTAATGGCTAACATGGCAAGAAAAGTGAACTTCTGGTTCACCGCCACCGGATTTGTAATTGAATATGCACCGAACCAAACTCCTGAGCATACGAAGGCAAGCACTACAAGCAGGCACAAGCGACTCAAGTAACAGTGGGAGTTATTTCCGTTTCACCTCAACCACAAAAAAGTGATGAGAATTGGACTTTGGTCCTGTCCAGAAGACGAAAGCAAAGACTTTAAAGAACCGCCAAGCGAAAGTACTTGTACCAAGAACTGAGGGACCATCACGCTAGCATAGCTAGAAGAAAACCTGAACTCGCTCCTCCAGCAATTTATCCTGAACAAACTACTTCGCAGTTTTCATGCATAATTTTCCAGCTTTGGTTGCTCCAAAACACAAATGGACAGAATCACAGAAAGGCAAAGCACTGATGATAGGATCACCGATGCCTGTGTCACCTCTCAAACAAGCTCATCCACCGGCTGTAAAAAGCACAGGAAGTACACGAGAATCAAACGAGACTCCAGTATCTCCCCTCTTTATAAGTCCTGTTACGTCAACATTCTCCGTTTTACTCAAAGACGACTTCGACAAATAGTCAGGAGGCCACAGTATATATGGCAGAAACGGGTCAAGGAAATAGGCCATCTATTGAAGAACGTGTTGATCAAATGGCAGAGGCACAAAGGGTGCTAATGGATGAATGCCGGAACCTCAAGGAAGCTATAACAACTCTAGCACATAATGTAGCCCAGATAGTGGCTCCACCCATGATGGGAGCAACGAATGGACAAGAAAACCAACCTGAAGGCTTTCGTCCACAAGAGATAGGATCACGAGGGTCAGTCCCGGCAGCAAGAACTATAATAACAAGCGAAATAAGAAAGAATACAAGGGCGACAGTAAATGTATTGTCAATTCAAGAAAAGACTCAGAAATGAAAGAGAAAGGAGACCGAAGGCCGATAAAAAGCGTGACATGATTACGTTGCGATCAGGGAAAACGATAATAAGTCCAGTAAAGCAAAAAGCCGAAAAAATACGAAAGAAGTGACTGAAAAGCAGAACATCAAGGATAGAAGTAGAAATGAAGAAACAGCGACAAAAGTGGCTTATGATGTAGTTAGTCACTTGAAAGGTGTATATCAGCACGTTTAAGTATCTATGATGCGCTCAAGTTATCAAAGAGTTTTCGACAAAGTTTGATTCAAGCACTGTCTGATCACGACGTGAGAGAAACCTTACTGACAGAAATGAAGAATGAAGAAGAGTAGGAAAAATGGATTGCCTACCAGTAATATCTTTTTCTGATGATGATTTAATTGGCGAAACAGAACATAACAGGCCATTGATGATAGAAGGGTACATTTGCGAAAAGAAGATAAAACGGATCATGATAGACAATGGATCAGCAGTAAATCTTTTGCCATTATCCATGATTACTAAATTGGGTTACCGCCGTTCAGATTTGCGTCCCAGTGGAATGATGATACAAGGGGTTTAATCAAGATGGACAAACGCGCGCTCGGTAAAATTACAGTAACATTGGAAGTAGGAGAATAGTCACTTCTGTTGTATGTCATGTTATAAATGCTGTGACGACGTATCTTAATCTTCTCTTGGGAAGGCCGTGGATACATCAATACATTATTATACCTTCTACTCTACACAATGTTTCAAATACTGTAAGGAAGGGATGCAGTGTAAAGTAATGGCTGATGCGAAACCCTATACTGAAGCTGAATCTTTCTTTGCTGATGCTAGCTATTATAAATCTTTCTCCAAAAGAGTGGGAAAATGATGATGGAAAGAGAGTCTTAAAGATCTCCAAATGAATAAAGTTAGAGAAGAATGGGTGGAATCTCCTGAGACTACAAGACAACGAAAAAATTCTCATTTTGTACCAAAGTCCTGAGACCCGGGACAGCCACCATTGACCTTATTGTCGACGGAACAGCTGAAAGTCTTACAGTCCCAATTACACGATGCCTTTCCCCATTTGAAAGATGTAAGCCCATTTGCAGTCGCCCCAGGAACATTTCAAGTTAAAGCCAGTGCTAAATATCCTGAAGCAATAAAGTTCCACGTTGCCCCGCAGAGGTGAAGAATGAAAACACAAGCAATATATATCATGGAGAGTTAGTACTGCAGAATTTGAGAAAATACAGTGCAGTAGCAAGAAATCATGAGAAATATGGGTTTCGATTGTGACAAGCCCACTGGACTGAATCATGGGAAAGGAATTCAAATCCCCCTGGAGTCAATCAAGAGAAACCGAAGAAAATTTCAAGGATTAGGAGCAGAACATCATCAGTAAATATGGTATCAGTAAATACGATTCCAGCCAAACAGATATCAGAACAAGATGCTAAGGTAGTCAAGTGCCCTGAAAGTGCTCCAAAACAAATAGAAGATGGAGGACAGAGCCGACGATAGATGGCTTACGAGAAATAATTTGGGAAACAGCAGAAGAGCCAAGGAACACATTTATCAGTGTCAGTCTTTCAGATCAGGAATCTGAGAAATATGGCCAACTTCTCCGCAGAAAATAAGGATGTCTTCGCTTGGACATATGAAGAAATGCCGGGATTGGAACCTTCCATAGCAATGCATCGATTAAATATTTCCAAAGAAAAGAAACCAGTAAAGCAAGCTCAAGGCGATTCCATCCAGACCTGATTCATTAATGAAAAAGAAGTAAATAAAGTTAATAAAGGTGGATTCGTCAGAGAAGTTAAATATCCCAAGTGGATATCAAACATTGTTCCGGTGAAAAGAAGAATGGGCAATTAGAGTGTGCATCGATTTCAGAGATCTGAATGAAGCATGTCCGAAAGATGATTTTCCCTCTCCCGATAACAGAATTATTAATTGATAGCACTACTCATATGCTATTATGTCTTTTATGGACGGATACGCAGGTTATAATCAAATCAGGATGGCAACCTGAAGATGAAGAGGCAACGGCTTTCAGAACGCCGCTTGGAATTTTATTGTTATACAGTTATGCCTTTCGGTCTCAAAAATGCTGGGGCAACGTATCAAAGGCAATGAAAAATTTTTTCAAGATATGATGCATAAACATGTCGAATGCTATGTTGATGACTTGGTGGAAAAGAAGAATGGGCAGATTAGAGTGTGCATCGATTTCAGAGATCTGAATGAAGCATGTCCGAAAGATGATTTCCCTCTCCCGATAACAGATTATTAATTGAAGCACTACTCAGTATGCTATTATGTCTTTTATGGACGGATACGCAGGTTATAATCAAATCAGGATGGCACCTGAAGATGAAGAGGCAACGGCTTTCAGAACGCCGCTTGGAATTTATTGTTATAAAGTTATGCCTTTCGGTCTCAAAAATGCTGGGGCAACGTATCAAAGGGCAATGAAAAATTTTTTCAAGATATGATGCATAAACATGTCGAATGCTATGTTGATGACTTGGTGGTCAGGTCGGGAGATCATCAAGAACACCGTGAACATTTAGCATCAGTCTTCGTCGTCTCTCAGAAAGAAGCAAATTAAAAATGAACCCTGCTAAGTGTGCCTTCGGAGTAGTATCTTCTGGAAAGTTCCTCGGCTTTGTTGTACGGCATAGGGGGATCGAGATTGATCCAGAAAAAATTAAAGCTATTCAAAATATGCCGCCACCAACGACATTGAAGGAATTAAAAAGCTTATAGGGAAAATTGGCATACATTCGTTGTTTCATTTCAAATCTTGCAGGAAGATGTCAGCCATTTTCCCGGTTAATGAAGGAAGACACAGAATTTATATGGGATCACGCCCTGTCAAAATGCATTTGACTCAATCAAGGAATTGTTGAAACAGCCACCAGTATTAACAGCCCCAGTGAAAGGTAAGCCACTTATCTTATATACATCTGCAGCTACAAATTCTTTGGGTGCTTTGTTAGCACAGGTAAACGAAACCGGAGGAAAAAGAGACTGCTCTTTATTATCTAAGTCGAACATTGATGGGGGCAGAATGTAATTATTCATCAATCGAAAAAGAGTGTTTGGCGCTGATATTCGCTGTACAAAAGTTAAGGCATTATTGTCTATCCCATGATATAACTCTGATCTCAAGAGCAGATCCGATAAAATTTTGATGACCAGGCCAATGCTGTCGGGAAGACTGGCCAAATGGATGTTATGCTGTCAGAATATACTATTTCATATAAACCGGCGAAAACAGTGTAAAGGACAAGCCATGAAGACTTTCTCGCAGCACATCCTATATAGCAGAAAGTGAAGAAATTAATGATGAATTTTCAGATGAACAGGTTATGTTGGCTGAATCTCAGAATCTTTGGCAAATGTATTTGATGGTGCTGCTCGAATATCGAGAGCGGGGGCAGGAAATAATATTCATTACACCTCAAGGCGATTTATTGCCATATTCCTTCACATTGGGCAGTACATGTACAAACAATGAAGCTGAATACAGAGCTCTTATCATCGGAATGGAAATAGCTCAGAAAATGGAAGTGAAATTATTACATATCTTCGGAGATTCTAAATTGATTATAAATCAGTTAACAACGGAATTCGAAGTAAGGAAAGAAGAACTTCTGCCCTATTATCGAAAGGCACAACAGTTGCTTGAACAGCTTCATCATGTGGAAATTAAACATGTACCACGCTCTGAGAATGCAAAAGCGGACGCTTAGCTGGTCTAGCAACAGCTTTGTCTTACACAAATCGAAGTCCTCTTCAAGTAGTAACTATAGAAGAAAGAAGATTTTGCTATCTGCCAGAAGTTATTGAAACCGTTGAAATGTTTCCTTTATCTTGTCTAGAAGTAATGATAGGTGATTGGCGTCAGCCTTTCGTTGATTATCTCAAGTATAATATCTTGCCAGAAGAAATGCGCAAAGACAGCAGATTAAGCAGCGATCAAGCAAATTTGTCATATGCAGTGAAGTATTGTATAGAAAATCTTACAATGGAATGCTGCTAAGATGCTTAGACAAGCAAGAAGCAAATCAAATGCTGCGGGAAGCACATTCAGGTGAATGTGGAGCACATCAAGCCGGCCGAAATTTGTGCCATAGAGTACATCGAATGGGTTATTATTGGCCTACTATGTTCAAAGATGCAATAGAATATGCAAATGCAAAGAGATGTCACGAATGCCAAATACACAGGATGTAATACATGTTCCCCCAGAAGATTTACATCAGTCTGTTACTTCTGGCCTTTTTCAGCATGGGGACTCGACGTGATTGGTCCTATAAATCCCCCTTCATCAAAAGGAAAACAGTACATCCTGGCAGCAACAGACTATTTCTCCAAATGGACCGAAGCAGTCGCCTTGCGTAGTGTTAAAGAGAAAGACGTGGTCAATTTCATCCGGCATGCTATAATATATCGTCATGGTATTCCGAAAAAAGATCATCAATGATAATGGCAACTCCTTTTAAGAATAGAGGCATGGAAAAGTTATGTCAGAAGTTTGGCATTCAGCATTCGTTTTCAACACCTTATTATCCTCCAGCCAATGGACTAGCAGAGGCGTTTAACAAAACGATCGTCAAAAAATGAAAAAAACGGTGACGGGCAATAAACGCGATTGGGATGAAAAGTTACAAGAAGCATTATGGGCCTACAGAACCACTCATCGTACAGCAACAGGGGCGACACCTTATTCATTAATTTATGGAATAGAAGCAGTAGTTATCCCAATTGAAATGCAGGTGGCATCACTCCGGATAGCAGTACATCAGTCTATAACAGATGATGAAAATGTAAAAATAAGGCTAAAAGAATTGGATCTGCTTGATGAGAAGCGTCTTGTAGCTCAGCAGCGGTTACAGTCATATCAGGCCAGAATATCGGCTGCTTTTGATAAACAAGTTAAATACCGCTCTTTCAAAAAAGGGGATATGGTGTTAATGTTGAAAAGACCTATAGTGGTCACTCGCCGGACAGGGGGCAAGTTCGAGCCTAAATGGGACGGTCCATATGTGGTAAAAGAAGTATACTCCAATGGGGCATATAGAATCGCAAATCAAGAGGGACAGGGTATTAGTATACCTGTCAACGCCCGCTTCATCAAAAGATACTACCCCTGAAGATAGACATGCTGATTTTGACTCAGAATATTATCAGTATAATGATTCTGTATCAAAAGGGGGCAAAGATGAATAAAATCATGTCTATATGTCAACAAAAGAAGCTATGAAGAGAAAGTTCACGAACATGTCAATTATCAAGCATCAAATCTGAAAAATATATATGACCATCATCATCAAGTAAGATTGACAAAGTTAATATCATCCTGAAGATTCTCTAGAAGATATCATTTAAGCTGGAAATATCAGCTGGAAATATTTTGCCTTACAAAAGATGGGTCTTCTTGAAGATATTCTCAAAATATCTACTATATTTGCAAATGATGATGATCATATATATATATATATATAAATATTATTGCAATGGATCTCCTTGAAGATTGAAGATAAATATTATTGCCTCATAAGGCGGCACGGACTTTTGAAGATAAATATTATTGCCTTACAAGGCACGGATATTCTTGAAGATATTATCAAAAGCAAGGATACATCAATAACAATCAAAGAGGTAGTATAGCGAAGCCAAATCCTAAGAGAGCCAAATGGAGCCAAATCAAAAGATCAAGCTCTGTAAAAAAAAAAATAAAAAAAATGCTCTCAAAGGATCAAGCTCTAAAAACAGTCGGCCAACTATACGTAAGACCTATGAAGATCGCCATTCGGGCAGCGGCGAGGAGTCAGTGGCCCTAAAAAGCCCGCGAAGACCATCGTGCGCACCCATGCGAGCAGTTGACGAAGTCAAGGATTCAAAGTCTAAAAGGCCATAAATCGCGAAGACTAGTCACGTAACTCCCATGCCGTCTGTATAGCTTCCGGCAGCGCCACGGGGAACGGATTAAAATGCCCTCTGTGAATGGGCTCGACCTTGCAGACGAAGAAAACAGGGGCCGCAGTGCGAGCTTTATGCCAACCGTGCGTAAGACCCCCAGGTCTAGGGTTTGTTTGATTTCAGTAGTAGTAACTCGTGAGGAAGGGCTTAAACCTACTCATTGATGGACTGGCGACCCTAGATTTGGTGCCCAAAGGTAGCCTTGCGAGCCCTGCGAACTCTAGAGAGTTACCGTGGCCAACCCTGTGCGTAAAACCAACAGTTCACCGTCCGGTAGCGTCAATGGGCCCCTCTGATGGACCGTGACACGTGAGCTCAAGGCAGTGAGAAGCCCAAAGAGAACCTATAGAGAGTTACAGTGGCCATCACATAAGACCCATAAGTGCTCCACTACTCATGAGGTTAAACTGTGTGTGTGCGCATGCTCCACTACTCATGAGCTTAAACTGTGTGTGGCTAATTAAATCAAAAACTTAGTACTGCCAATCTAAATACTCACATAGAGAGTCCCGCACTAACAAAGCATAAAAGACTTAGAAATTGTAAAGGATATAATGAAATTACTGTATAGAGTATAAATATAATTTAATAATATTAAGTATAAACATACATATGAAAATGCTATTATAAACATCTTAAATAAATGTTATCATGAAAGCAAAAAGTCAAATAAATTATGTCCAAAAGAAACATGAAAGCAAAAGATTACATGTTCAAAATTACATGTTTAAAGATCTTCTGTAATCCCCATTACTTCCATATATCTGCGCATATCTTCTTTCAATTGTGTCCGAGCTGCATCATGTTTAGATTTTCTTCAAGAATAAGCTTTGCTTGATCAGGAACGCCAGCGAGTTTATCCTCCAAAGAAGCGATCATTTCTTTCCTTGAAGTTGTGCAGATTTTTCAATATCAATGGATTGAGCATTTGCTCGTATCTTCTCTTCAACATCTTGAAGGGCTAAAGATGCTCATGATACCTTCTCTCCAGTTGAGAGATTTCCTCCTTCAGGACTGCAATACGATCTTGGATAATCGCTTTTCCATCAATATAAGCCTTTTGTTGATCTTGAAGAATCATACGCTCTTGTTCAGTTTAGAAATCGATGAAAGCCGATAGAAAGACTTGATCTTGAGATGAAGCTAGCTGCTTTCTATACTCTAAAATCTCAGGGGCAATTGGAACATTCTCTACCGATGCCAATGAAATTACCGAATCAAGGAATCTAAGGAGAGAATCCTGCAAAGGAGATATGTTTATTCTGGCCATCTTGGCAGAGCTTTCCAAAACTTCTATAGCAACATCCAAATCTAACCATTGATCAGGATTTCTGAAGATATAGATTATTGCTGACAAAAGAATGTTTCACCATAAGCATTTTGTGAATAGGGATCTTCGCAAAAGACGATATTTCAGAAAGTAGTGGCTACAGAATCAGAACTAGCTGCACCGCTGCAAGGAGAAGTTCCTATAGCAAAAGAAGAAGATATTCAATATATTATTATGAAATATATGTCTTAAGTAAAGATACTCAATATATATATATACCTACTACTAGAGGGAGCATGACTAACAGAAGGAGAAGTTCTCTGAATCATAGAAGGGCCCAACTCCACAATATCAGCAAAGGATGGTGCTCTAGCCTCCGTACTTGAATCTCTGGTAGTCGGAGTTGGCAAGTCAGTAGTCTCTGTAGGAAATATGATTCGCGAGCCACTACTCTTTCCACTACCAATGGAATTACGGGTGCTTTTGGTGAAGTTACCACAGGAGGGTTCATTGGAGAGATAGCACCTATTTTCGCAACTTGGGCGCCTAAAAAGGAGACGCAATGATTAAACATATATATATATAATTGTTGAAAGGAAATATGTATATGAAAATTTCCTTTACCTGGTGAATACCCATATTCTCCATAATCTAAAATTTCCTCATCATCTTTCTCAGCTGCAGGAGATTTAACAGGAACATTGCGCCAGGAAGGAAAAGTTAGCAATTGCAGGGGAAGATTCTAACTCAATTTCTTTCACAGCTGTTTCCTTCTTCTTCGCCAATATCAACTTCACCTTCTTCAAAATCATCATCTTTATCTTCACCGCTATCGCTATCTCCGCTGTGTCGTATTGTGAAGATTCAGTTGTATCTGATGATGAAGCTGAACTTTCATCTTCCCAATTTTCTTCGTCAACCTCTTCAATAATAACCTGCTTCCTTTTAGAAAAATGGGTTTGCTGCTCTCCGGTGCAGACTCTTGGACCATAGGGGAAGCAGATGCTTGGCGAGTCATTTCGGAAGGAATAGGGGCTGTCTGTCGTATTGTGAAGATTCAGTTGTATCTGATGATGAAGCTGAACTTTCATCTTCCAAATTTTCTTCGTCAACCTCTTCAATAATAACCTGCTTCCCTTTGTAAGAAATGGGTTTGCTGCTCTCCGGTGCAGACTCTTGGACCATAGGGGAAGCAGATGCTTGGCGAGTCATTTCGGAAGGAATAGGGGATGATGTTTGCAAACGCGTTCTTGATCTAGTCATCGGAGAAGATGGACTAGGACCAAGGGGTTGTGAAGGAGATACGGAAGTACCAATAGCTGGTCCTTCTTGAACCGCTGCAGTCTCTACAGGAATTGGAGAAGAGGCACCTACAGCATCGCCTGCGGCTTGATATGAAGAGTCCCGACGAGATTTCTCGAATTCTCTCAGATCTCCGTAAGCAAACCAGCCATCCAAAGTATTAATGGGCTTGATTTCACGAATCGGATCTTCCAAAGATATCTTCCTACAGATCTCTCCGGGATGAGCATGACTCTTTTCTGGAATATAGCCAATTCCGCTCTCTAAATTTCTGCCCTTCAGTCTGGGCGGATGAAGAAAGATAGAAGAATCTACTGGCAAGCATTTAGTAACTAGGTATGATTGGTGATCCCACCCTCGCATCCAGCTATACGATGTACGAACGATGCGATCACAGCTTGGGATTATGAAGAGGGATCCAACGCAACCATTCAACAACTGTTTCCATATCATGGCCCAGTTAAGAGGACCAGTTCCATAGCAGCGCATTTTTCTGGTAACAAGCCCGCAGTCTTGTGGTACAGTTTGATCATAACCAAATTGACGAGCAAAACGACTGGGGTAATAAGGTTCTCTCCAGAATTCTGTCCCTTCCCGAAGAGGCAAACTACATGATCGAATGGAAAAAAGAAAGAAGCTCTTTCTGCTGCAGTAAGGGTTTCGTTGTCCACCATATCTGTATCTTCGGTGTAGCGATGTAGGCGGAACTGAAAAAAGTTTATCTGATCATCATCCCGAATTTTGTTGGCAACCCACTCATATGCCCTTTTTGCCATTGCTTTTTGTTGGAAGAACCAGAGTGGAAGGTGAGAAGGATGAGTATATGCTTGTTCCGGAGCTTCAAAAGTCCAGGGAAAATAAACTCCAAGCCACCCCGTAATATAATGCCAAGAAGTATACGCAGATGAAGCTCCAAGAATTGGGTCTTTTATGTGAGTAGCGACTTCTCCAAGAGCCCTGTAGATAGAACATAATACGGAGGAGCAAGAGAATATTTATGGCCCTCCGCTAAAGCACCAGCCACAACAAAAACACTGGGACGAATAGCATCTGCCCATTTGGAGCTGGGCAATACAACTAAGCTTAGCCAGTAAGCCAAGAATGCTGCAAGCTCTCCGAAAGAACTATATTCTGGCTTTCTTCTTATTGCATCTCGAAGCTTTGTTAGTTCTTTAGAGTGGCAGTCGCGAAACCTTCAAAGAAAATAAGGAGGTTAATATGCAAGAACGGCTAAATAGCAAGAATACAAGGAGGAAGATCAGTTGTTGGATTGATAAATACCTGAGACCCCTAGAAAAATGAGCTAGCCATTGAAGAGGGGAAATTTGTGGAGGTTGGGAAATTTGCCCATCTCTTTGAATAACTCTATAGTAGTCTCAGAAATGGAAGGCTTGCGGTCTGGAGAAGATACAAAGGCCAATTCTCTGTTTGTTGGAATGAATTCATCATAGAATTTGCCTGTTATTGTGAGACCGGCTATGCGGTGAAGGTCCCAGAGAGATATACTCATTTCACCATAAGGAAGATGGAAGGAGTTGGTTGTAGGCGACCAGTATTCAAGGAAACCTTTCAGAATATTGGGTTCCCTATAGAAATATTTGGAGGTCACTTCTATTGCATCATAAAGGCCGATCTTTGCAAGAGTGCTCGTATGTTTAAGCAATATAGCTTCTCCGCCCATTCAGAATAGTATCGACGAGCAGTTAACATGCCTCTGATGCGGAATTCTGCCTGTCCCCAGAGTTGCTCCCGATCTCTGAAGCGTTGTCGCACTGTCTCATAAAAATGAGAAGGAAAGAGATCATGAGGATTATGGAAAGGATTAAGAAGATCATGGGATGAACTTCTCCTATCCTCTGTCGCGGTTTCTGAGTTCGAATAGTTCCCTCCAGGATTCGGGCTCTCTTGAAGTCCATGATTCAGTATACATTATCTCTCGCCGTGAACGTAATCTTTGGACTCGCAGTCTAGCATGGACTGATGGCGATATACCTTGATCGGAATGATTGTCATGCCCTCCGCATGAGGATTATCAAACTTCATAATACCTTCGACAACTCGTACTGAGTCCCACGAGTTTTGAAGCCTCTTCTTCTTATGTTCCTTGATCTTTCTGCAAATTCTTTCGCCTATTGCGGTGAGTTTTCTTTGGGCGAGAAGCAGGAGGAGTTTCTTCACGGAGAGGTGCTCTCTCACTATCAGTTCGAATATGAGCAGTGGTCTTCAACCATTCATCCCAGTCATATTCTCTGCCATGTTTTGGTGGACATTTGATGTCTCCCAAAGATATAGATTTGTGAATGGGAGAAGGTAAAGATCTAATACGGTCAGAAAAGTCGAAGGTGGAAGAACGGGTTCTTTGAAGTAAGCGGGATTTTGGAAGTGGTCTTTGTCCGCTTAGCAGGAGGCTGATCAGAAGGAGGAGAGTCAGAAGGAGTTACAAGACGAGCCGTTTGTTTAATACGAGCCATGAAAGTAAGATAAAGAAAGTAAGAAAAGAAGAAGAAGAAAATGGCTAAGTGTTGGGGACAGTTTCAAAAGGAAAAATGGTTAAGTACAGAGTACTTTGCGCGGGGTCGCGCAAAGTATACAGTTTGCGCGGAAAATTCAAGTTCAAAAGAAAATCGCGCAAAGTAAAAGGTTTGCGCGGAGTCGCGCAAAGCCGGAGGTTTGCGCGGAAGAAAATCGCCAGAGCAGAGTTTCAGCAGAGATGGTTCGTGAAAATGACTAAGTAGTTGGACTATTTATAGCCTTTATGGCCGAGTACAGTACTCGACCGGAGCTTTGCGCGGGTCACGCAACTCTGCAGAAGATAACTGGTTGATCCTTTTCTTTGATTTTCGGAAAAAAACAAAGACGGATCAAGGGGGCATCTGTTGAGGCATAAAATAAGCAGTGGTCTTTGTCCGCTTAGCAGGAGGCTGATCAGAAGGAGGAGAGTCAGAAGGAGTTACAAGACGAGCCGTTTGTTTAATACGAGCCATGAAAGTAAGATAAAAAAGTAAGAAAAGAAGAGAAAGAAAATGGCTAAGTGTTGGGACAGTTCAAAGGAAAAATTGGTTAAGTACAGAGTACTTTGCGCGGGGTCGCGCAAAGTATACAGTTTGCGCGGAAAATTTCAAGTTCAAAAGAAAATCGCGCAAAGTAAAAAGGTTTGCGCGGAGTCGCGCAAAGCCGGAGGTTTGCGCGGAAGAAAATCGCCAGAGCAGAGTTTCAGCAGAGAATGGTTCGTGAAAATGACTAAGTAGTTGGACTATTTATAGCCTTTATGGCCGAGTACAGTACTCGACCGGAGCTTTGCGCGGGGTCGCGCAAACTCTGCAGAAGATAACTGGTTGATCCTTTTCTTTGAATTTTCGGAAAAAACAAAGAACGGATCAAGGGGCATCTGTTGAGGCATAAAATAAGCAAGGAATGAAGATGAGAAAGATCAAGAAATCAATTTTGAAAATAAAGAAATCAGCTTCAAGACCACTTTGCGCGGATTTGCGTAAAGTGAAACAGTTGCGCCAAACCGCGTAAAGTGAATAGGTTGCGCGAGGGGTCAATGAAGACAGTTTGCGCGGGAATGACAGTTTGCGCGAGACACGCAAAAGCATATCGTTTGCGCATGTCCGCGCAAAGTATATGATGTTGGGATCAAAAGGGTTGGTTGATTATTTTGTCCCACATCGACCAGAACAGAGATTTCCATTGAAGAAAATGTCTATAAATACCCCGTTCCTCCTCTCAAAAGGGTTGGAAGATTTCAGAAGTGAAAGAAAGACAAAGAGAAGACAGAAGGTGCGGAGTATTGGACTCCTGCACTTTGCGCGACCGCGCGCAAAGGAGTATTAGACTCCTGAAGTTTGTGCGCTAATCCGCGCAAAGCAGCATAGGGCTAAGATAGTTTGCGTGGACCTGCGCAAAGTATATCGTTTGCGCGGATCCGCGCAAACCGACTGCTGCTCAGTCTATAACAGCAACGGGCTGTTATGCTGTCAGAATGGCTCGAGTCTTCAAGTCTTCAGGTTCTTCTTGTTCAGGAGAAAAGGAAGAATCATCGACGAAAAGGCGTGTTCCTCCTAAGTTTCAGGAGATGACAGAAATAGCACTGTTATGCTGCCGGAATCTCCGTCCTCTTGAAGACTGTTGGCCAATTCATCCATTCCTCCTAAGTCATAGGAGATGATTGAGATTGGCGCTGTTATGCTGCCGAAATTTAACTACGATAACTGTAACTTGTAACGATGCTGCCGAAATTTAACTACGATAACTGTAACTTGTAACGAATTCTTTGTAAACTATCTTAGAATCAAGGGATACTTGAGGATGTAAATGAATTCAGAATCAATGAAGTGTGATGATTGTTTTTGTAATTATTTCATTGTTATGATTGAATAAGAATAATTCCCAAATCAAATACCTTTGTTTTCTTGTCGAAACAGTGAGCAATCCTTAGCCCTTCAGATGTTGAAGAAAAGATACGAGCAAATGCTCAATCCATTGATATTGAAAAATCTGCACAACTTCAAGGAAAAGAAATGATCGCTTCTTTGGAGGATAAGCTTACTGGCGTTCCTGATCAAGCAAGACTTATTTTTGAAGAGAAATCTAAACATGATGCAGCTCAGCACAATAAAGAAGATTTGCGCAGATATTCAGAAGCAGTGGGGATTACAGAAGATCTTTAACATGTAATTTTGAACATGTAATCTTTGCTTTCATGTTTCTTTTGGACATAATTTATTTGGCTTTCATGCTTCCTGTTTCTTCTTTTTTTTTGGTTTTTTTTTTTGCATATTTTTAGCTTTACATATGTTTCATGATAGCATTTTGAGATGTTTATAATAGCATTTTTATATGTATGTCATTTTCATATTGTATGTTTATACTTAATATTATTAGATTATATTTATACTTTATATAGTAATTTCATTACATCCTTTACAATTTCTAAAACCTTTTATACTTTGTTAGTGCGGGACTCTCTATGTGAGTATTTAGATTGGCGGTACTAAGTTTTGATTTAATTAGCCACACACAGTTTAAGCTCATGAGTAGTGGAGCGTGCGCACACATAGATAGTTTAAGCTCATGAGTAGTGGAGCATTTATGGGTCTTATGTGATGACCACTGTAACTCTCTAGAGTTCTCTTTTGGGCTTCTCACTGCCTTGAGCTCACGGTCACGGTCCATCAGAGGGGCCCATTGACGCTACCGGACGGTGAACTGTTGGTTTTACGCACAGGGTTGGCCACGGTAACTCTCTAGAGTTCGTAGGGCTCGCAAGGCTACTTTGGGCACCAAATCTAGGGTCGCCAGTCCATCAATGAGTAGGTTTAAGCCCTTCCTCACGAGTTACTACTGAGATCAAACCTTAGACCTGGAGGGTCTTACGCACGGTTGGCATAAAGCTCTCACTGCGGCCCCTGTTTTTTCTTCTCTTTGATCGAGCCCCTTCATTTATAGATGCATGTTATTCCTCGATCGAAAAAGAATGTTTGGCGTTGATATTCACTGTACAAAAGTTGAGGCATTATTGTCTCTCTCATGATATAACTCTGATCTCAAGAACAGATTCGATAAAAATTTTTGATGACCAGGCCAATGTTGTCGGGAAGACTAGCCAAGTGGATGTTATTGCTATCAGAATATACTATTTCGTATAAGCCGGCGAAAGCAGACGTAAGCAGTAAAAGGACAAGCTATGGCAGACTTCGTCGCAGCACATCCTATAGCAGAAAGTGAGGAAATTAATGACGAATTCCCAGATGAACAGGTTATGTTGGTGAATCTCAGAATCTTTGGCAAATGTATTTTGATGGTGCTGCTCGAATATCGGGAGCGGGGGCAGGAGTGATATTCATTACGCCTCAAGGCGATTTATTTCCATACTCCTTCACATTGGGCACCGCATGCACAAACAATGAAGCTGAATACAGAGCTCTTATCATCGGAATGGAAATAGCCCAGTAAATGGAAATAAAATTATTGCATATCTTCGGAGATTCTAAATTGATTATAAATCAATTGACAACGGAATTTGAAGTAAGGAAAGAAGAACTCCTGCCCTACTATCGGAAGGCACAACAGTTGCTTGAACAGTTTTGTCATGTGAAAATTAAACACATACCGCGCTGGCTGGAGAATGCAAAAGCAGATGCTTTAGCCAGTTTGGCAGCAGCTTTATCCTGCACAAACCGAAGTCCTCTTCAGGTAACTATAGAAGAAAGAAGATTCCTGCCATCTGCAGCAGTTATCGAAGAGAAACCGTTGAGATGTTTCCTATATCCTGTCTGGAAGTAATAACAGATGATTGGCGTCAGCCTTTTGTTGATTATCTCAAATATAATATCTTGCCAGAAGATAATGCATAAAGACAGCAGATTAAACAGCGATCGGGCAAATTTGTCATATGCAGTGAAGTATTGTATAGAAAATCTTATAATGGAATGCTGTTAAGATGCTTAGACAGGCAAGAAGCAAACCAAATGCTGCGGAAGGCTCATTCAGGTGAATGTGGAGCACATCAAGCCGGCCGAAATTTATGCCATAGAGTGCATCGAATGGGTTATTATTGGCCTACTATGTTCAAAGATGCAATAGAATACGCAAAGCGGTGTCATGAATGTCAAATACACGGAGATGTAATACATGTTCCCCCAGAAGACTTACATCAGTCTGTTGCTTCCTGGCCTTTCTCAGCTTGGGGACTCGATGTGATTGGTCCTATAAATCCCCCTTCATCTAAAGGAAAACAGTATATTCTAGCAGCAACAGACTATTTCTCCAAATGGACCGAAGCAATTGCCTTGCGTAGTGTTAAAGAGACAGACGTGGTCAATTTCATCCGGCATGCTATAATATACCGTCATGGTATTCCGAAAAAGATCGTCACTGATAATGGCACCCCTTTTAAAAATAGAGGCATGGAAAAGTTGTGTCAGAAGTTCGGCATCTAGCATTCTTTTTCAACACCTTACTATCCTCCGGCCAATGGATTAGCAGAGGCGTTTAACAAAACGATTGTCAAAATAATGAAAAAAACGGTGACAGGCAATAAGCGTGATTGGGATAAAAAAGTTACAAGAAGCATTATGGGCCTACAGAACTACTCATCGTACAGCAACAGGGGCGACACCGTATTCATTAATGTATGGTATAGAGGCAGTTATCCCAATTGAAATGCAGGTGACATCACTCAGAATAGCAGTACATCAGTCTATAACAGATGATGAAAATGCAAAAATAAGGCTGAAAGAATTAGATCTGCTCGATGAGAAACGTCTTGAAGCTCAGCAGCGGTTGCAGTCATATCAGGCCAGGATATCGGCTGCATTTGATAAACAGGTTAAATACCGCTCTTTCAAAAAAGGGGATATGGTGTTAATGCTGAAAAGACCTATAGTGATTACTCGCCGAACAGGGGGCAAGTTCGAGCCTAAATGGGACGGTCCATATGTGGTAAAAGAAGTATACTCCAATGGGGCATATAGAATCACAAATCAAGAGGGACAGGGTATCAGTATACTTGTCAACGCCCGTTTCATCAAAAGATACTATCCCTAAAGATAGACATGTGGATTTTGATTCAGAATATTATCGGCATAATGAATCTGTATCAAAAGGGGGCAAGGATGAATAAGATCATGTTTATATGTCAACAAAAGAAGCTGTGAAGAAGAAATTCACAAGCATGTCAATTATCAAGCATCAAATCCGAAAATATATATATGATCATCATCACCAAATAAGTTTGACAAAATCAATATCATCTTGAAGATTCTCTTGAAGATATTGACAAAATTGATATATTGCCTTACAAGGCATGGATTCTCTTGAAGATATTGACAAGATTGATATATGCCTTACAAGGCATGGATCTTCTTGAAGATATTATCTCAGTTGGAAATATCTACTATACTGGCAATGATGATGATCATAGATATTATTGCCTTACAAGGCACGGGTCTTCCTAAAGATATTATCAAAAGCAAGGATACATCAATCTCAGTTAAAGAGGCAGTATAGCCAAGCCAAATCCTAAAAGAGCCAAATTGAGCCAAATCAAAAAGATAAGCTCTGTAAAAAATATTTTTTAAAAAATGCTCTTAAAGGATCAAGCTCTAAAAGAGCCGGCCAACTATACGTAAGACCTATGAAGATCGCCATTCGGGCAGCTGGCGAGGAGTCAGTGGCCCTAAAAAGCCCCGCGAAGACCATCGTCCGCACCCATGCGGGCAGCTGACGAAGTCAAGGATTCAAAGCCTAAAAGGCCATAAATCCGCGAAGACTAGTCACCGTAACTCCCATGCCGTCTGTATAGCTTCCGGCAGCGCCACGGGGAACGGATGAAAATGCCCTCCTGTGAATGGGCTCGACCTTGCAGACGAAGAAGAAAACAGGGGCCGCAGTGCGAGCTTTATGCCAACCGTACATAAGACCCTCCAGATCTAGGGTTTGATTTCAGTAGTAACTCGTGAGGAATGGCTTAAACCTACTCATTGATGGACTGGCGACCCTAGATTTGGTGCCCAAAGGTAGCCTTACGAGCCCTGCGAACTCTAGAGAGTTACCGTGGCCAACCCTGTGCGTAAAACCAACAGTTCACCGCCTGGTAGCGTCAATGGGCCCCTCTGATGGACCTTGGCCGTGAACTCAAGGCAGTGAAAAGCCCAAAAGCGAACTCTAGAGAGTTACAGTGGCCATCACATAAGACCCATAAATGCTCCACTACTCATGAGCTTAAACTGTGTGTGTACGCACGCTCCACTACTCATGAGCTTAAACTGTGTGTGGCTAATTAAATTGAAACTTAGTACCGCCAATCTAAATACTCACATAGAGAATCCCGCACTAACAAAGCATAAAAGGTTTAGAAATTGTAAAGGATGTAATGAAATTATTATATAAAGTATAAATATAATTTGATAATATTAGTATAAATGTCATCTAATGCAATGTGAAAATGCTATTATAAACATCTCAAAATGCTTTCATAAAAACATATGTGAAGCCAAATAAATTATGTCCAAGAAACATGAAAGCAAAGATCACATGTTCAAAATTACATGTTTAAAGATCTTCTGTAATCCCCACTGCTTCTGAGTATTTACGCAAATCTTCTTTCAATTGTGCCTGAGCTACATCATGTTTAGATTTTTCTTAAGAATAAGTCTTGCCTGATCAGGAACGCCAGCAAGTTTATTCTCCAGAGAAGCAATCATTTCTTTACCTTGAAGTTACGCAGATTTTTCAATATTAATGGAGTGAACATTCGCCTGTATCTTCTCTTCAACATCTTGAATGATTAAGGCTTGGTCATGATTCCTTCTCTCCGGTTGAGAGATTTCTTCCTTCAGGGCTGCAATACGATCTTGGATAGTCATATTTTCATCAATATGAATCTTTAATTGATCTTGAAGAATCATATGCTCTTGTTCAAGTTTAGAAATTGATGAAGCTGTCAGAAAGGCTTGTTCTTGAGATGCAGCCAGCTGCTTCTTGTACTCTAAAATCTCAGGGGCAATTGTAACATTCTCTACCGACGCCAAAGAAATTACTGAATCACGAAATTTGAGGAGTGAATCACGCAAAGGAGGATATGTTGATTTTAGCCATCTTGGCAGAGCTCTCCAAAATCTCTATAGCAACATCCAAGTCCAACCATTGGTCACAGAATCAGAACTGGCCGCACCACTGCAAGAATGAGTTCCTATAGCAAAAGAAGAAAGATATTCAAAATATTATTATGAAATATGTAGTTATGAGTGAAGATAATCAGTGCATATATATGTACCTGTCACTGGAATATGACTAACAGAAGGAGAAGCTCTCTGAGTCATGGAAAGACCAAGTTCCACCATATCAGCAAAAGATGGTGCTCTAGCTTCCGTGCTTGAATCTCTGGTAGCCGGAGTTGGCAAGTCTGTAGTTTCTGTTGGAAATATGATTTCACGAGCCACTACTCTCTATACTACCAATGGAACTACAGGTGCTCTTGGTGAAGTTACCACGAGAGGGCTCACTGAAGAGATAGCACCTATTTCTACAACTTGAGCACCTAAAAAGGGAGACAATAATTTAAAAAAAAATAATAGTTGTTAAAATATAAATAGATATATTCATATGAAAATAAAATCTCCTTTACCTGGTGGATACCCATATTCGCCATAATCTAAAAGTTCCTCTTCATCTTTCTCAGCTGCAGGAGATTTAGCAGGAACATTTACACCAGGAAGAGTCTTAGCGGTTGCAGGGGAAGATTCCATCTCAACTTCTTTCGCAATTGTTTCCTCATCCCCGTCGATGTCAACTTCACCTTCTTCAAAGTCATCATCTTTATCTTCACAACTGTCGCTATCTCTGTTGTTTTCATATTGTGAAGATTCAGTAGTATCTGACGATGAAGCTGAACTTTCATCTTCCAAAATTTCTTCGTCAACTTCTTCAATGATAACTTGCTTCCCTTTGTAAGAAACGGGTTGGCTGCTCTCTGGTGCAGGCTCTTGGACTATAGGGGAAACGGATGCTTGGCGGGTCCTTTCTGGAAGAATAGGGGATGATGTTTGCAAACGCGTTTTTGATCTAGTCATTGGGGAAGATGGACTAGGACCAAGGGGTTGTGGAGGAGATATGGAAGTACCAATAGCTGATCCTTCTTGAACCGCTGCAGTCTCTGCAGGAATTGGAGAAGATGTACCTTCAGTATCGTTTGCGGCTTGATTTGAGAAGTCCCGACGAGATTTCTCAAATTCTCTCAGAACTCCGTGAGCAAACCAGCCATCTAAAGTGTTGATAGGCTTGATTTCACGGATAGGGTCTTCCAATGATATCTTCCTACAAATTTCTCCAGGATGAGATGCATGGCTCTTTTCTGGAATATAACCGATTCCACTCTCTAAATTTCTGCCTTTCAGCCTGGGCGGATGAAGAAAGATAGAAGAATCCACTGGCAAGCATTTAGTGACCAAGTATGATTGGTGATCCCACCATCGCATCCAGCTGTATGATGTACGGACTATGCGATTACAGCCTGAAATTATGAAAAGAGATCCAACGCAGCCATTCAGCAGTTGTTTCCATTCATGGCCCAGTTAAGAGGACCAGTTCCATAACAGCGCATTTTTCTAGTAACCAGCCCGCAGTCTTGAGGCACGGTTTGATCATAACCAAATTGACGAGCAAAGCGACTGGGGTAGTAAGGTTCTCTCCAAAATTCTGTTCCTTCCCGAAGAGGTAAACTGCAGGAGAGAATAGAAAAGAAGAAAGCTCTCTTTGCTGCAGTAAGCGTTTCTTGGTCCACCATATCTGTATCTTCAGTGTAGCGATAAAGGCGGAACTGAAAGAAGTTTATCTGGTCATCATCTTGAATTTTATTGGCAACCCACTCATACGCTCTTTTTGCCATCGCTCTCTGCTGAAAGAACCAGAGTGGAAGGTGAGAAGGATGAGTATATGCTTGCTCTGGAACCTCAAAAGTCCAAGGAAAATAAACTCCTAGCCACCCCGTAATATAATGCCAAGACGTATGTGCAGATGAAGCTCCAAGAATAGGGTCTTTTACGTGAGTAGCTACTTCTCCAAGGGCTCTATAAATAGAACATAATACTGGAGGAGCAAAAGAGTATTTATGGCCTTCCGCTAAAGCACCAGCCACGACAAAGACGCTTGGACGAATAGCATCTGCCCATTTAGAGCTGGGCAATACGACCAAACTTAGCCAATAAGCTAGGAACGCTGCAAGTTCTCCAAAAGAGCTATATTCTGGTCTTTCTCTTATTGCATCTCGAAGCTTCGTTAATTCTTTAGAGTCACAATCGCGAAATCTTCAAAGAAAAATGAAGAGGTTAATATGCAGGAATGGCTAAATAGCAAGAATATAAAGAATAAGTCAACTGTCGGATTGATAAATACCTGAGACCCCTAGAAAAATGTGCCAGCCATTGTAGAGGGGGAATTTTGTGGAAGCTGGGAAATTTGCCCATCTCTTTGAACAGTTCTATGGTAGTCTCAGAGATAGAAGGTTTGCGGTCTGGAGAAGATACAAAGGCCAATTCTCTATTTGTAGGAATGAATTCATCATAAAATTTGCCTGTTATTGTGAGACCGGCTATACGATGAAGATCCCAAAGTGATATGCTCATTTCACCATAAGGTAAATGGAAGGAGTTGGTTGTAGGTGACCAGTATTCAAGGAAGCCTTTCAGTATATTGGGTTCCCTATAGAAGTATTGGGAGGTCACTTCTATGGCATCATAAAAGCCAATCTTTGCAAGAGTGCTCGTATGCTTCAGTAATATAGCCTCCGCCCATTCAGAGTAATAGCGGCGAGCAGTTAACATGCCTCTGGTACGGAATTCTGCCTGTCCCCAGAGTTGTTCTCGATCTCTAAAGCGCTGTCGAACTGTTTCATAAAAATGAGAAGGAAAGAGATCATGAGGACTGTGGAAAGGAACTAAGAAGATCATGGGATAAACTTCTCCTATCCTTTGTCGTGGCTTTTGTGTTTGAATGATTCCCTCAAGGATTCGGGGCTCTCTTGAGGCCCACGATTCAGTATACATTAACCTCTCGCCATGGATATAATCTTTAGACTCACAGTCAAGCATGGACTGATGGCGATATACTTTGATGGGAGTAACCGTCATGCCCTCCTCATGAGGATTGTCAAACTTCATGACACCTTCAACAACTCGTACTGAGTCCCATGAGTTTTGAAGTCTCTTCTTCTTGTGTTCCTTGATCTTCTCTGCAAATTCTTTCGCCTTATTGCGGCGAGTTTTCTTCGAACGAGAAGCCGAAGGAGTGTCTCCACGGGGAGATGGTTTTTCACTATCAGTACGAATATGAGCTGTGGTCTTTAACCATTCATCCCAGTCATACTCTCTGCCATGCTTAGGCGGACATTTGATATCTCCCAAAGATATAGATCTATGAATGGGGGATGGCAAAGATCTGATGCGATCAGAAAAGTCAAAGGTAGGGAGAACAGGCTCTTTAAAATAAGCAGGATTTTTGGAAGTCGTCTTTATTCTCTTAGCAGGAGGTTGATCAGAAGAAGGTGAGTCAGAAGGAGTTACAGGACGGGCCGTTTGTTTAATACGAGCCATGAAAATAAGTCAAGGAAGGAAGATAGATGACAGAGTAAGAAAGGAAGAAAGAAGAAAATGGCTAAGTAATGGAAAAAGTTCAAAAGAAATTGGCTAAGTTCGAAGTACTTTACGCGGGTCCGCGCAAAGTATATGGTTTACACGGAAAAGGTTACGACCTCGAAGGCCTTCACACAAACTGAAAAGGTTTGCGCGAGTTCGCGCGAAGTGAGAAGTTTGCGCGGAAGAAAATCGCACAGGAAGAGTTTCAGCACAACACAAGTAGTTCGTGAAAATGACTAAAGTGTTGGGCTATTTATAGTATTTCTAGCTGAGTATGGTACTCGACCGAGCTTTGCGCGGGGTCGCGCAAACCTTACAGAAAATGAGTGATTTGATCCTTTTTCTTTGATTTTCTGAAAAAACAAAGAACGGATCAAGGGGGCATCTGTTGAGGCATAAAATAAGCAAAGAAGTGAAGAAGAGAAAGATCAAGAAAATCAGTTTGAAGATAAAGAAATCAGGTTTAAAGACTACTTTGCGCGGGTTCGCGCAAAGTGAATAGATTGCGCTGGACCGCGCAAAGTAAATGGGTTGCGCGGGTTGATCAAGAAGACAGATTGCGCGAGACCGCGCAAAGCATATCGTTTGTGCTTGTCCGTGGAAAGTGTTTCGCGGTGGTATAAAAATGGTTGGATGTTATTTTGTCCCACATCGACCAGAACAGAGATTTACACCAGTAAAAATGTCTATAAATACCCCGTTCTTTCTCTCAAAAGGGGTTGGAAGATTTCAGAGTGAAAGAAAGACGAAGAAGAAGACAGAAGGTGCAAAGGAGCATTGGGCTCATATAGTTTGCGCGGACTCGCGCAAAGGAGCATTGGCCTCCTGTAGTTTGCGCGGACCCGCGCAAAGCATGTCGTTTGCGCGGACCCGTACAAACCAACTGCTGGACAGTCTATAACAGCAATGGGCTGATATGCTGTTGGAATGGCTAGAGTCTTCAAATCTTCAAGTTCTTCTTGTTCAGGAGGAAGGGAAGAATCATCGACGAAAAGGCGTATTCCTCTTAAGTCTCAGGAGATGACCGGAATAGCACTGAAATGCTGGCGAAATCTCTATTCTCTTGAAGACTGATTGGTCGACTTGTCTATTCCTCCTAAGTCATAGGAGATGATTGAAATCATTGCCGTTATGCTGTCGAAATTCATATTTAACTACGATAATTGTAACTTACAAGGAATTCTTTGTAAACTATCTTAGAATTAAGGGATATCAGAGGATGTAAATGAATTCAGAATCAATAAAACGTGACGATTGTCTTTATAACTGTTCCATTATTATGTTTGAATAAGATAATGCTCCCAAATCAAATACATTTGTTTCCTTGTCGAAACAGACAGGAATCGTCATATTCCGAGACCATTTGGGATCCATAAGTGGGATCATGGACGTTGGTCCTGAATTTTTCCTTCAGCACATTTTCCAAAAGTAACCCTCATAAACACTCTTCCGAGGTCAAATTCACACTATTTTGAGGTCATTGTAATGGTAACTTGACAAGCTTCTAGATGAGACTAGAATTGTGTAATTCGGAGACCGTTCGATATCCTAAAAGCATGTTGGTACTCTTCGATCGTCTTTTCTCAATATGGAGTGTAAACCTTTTCAAATCGCGTGATCCAACAAAGATGCTCATAACTCCATCGTTTGATGTCAGATTGGCTCAATTTTTAGTTATCTGAAAGGTCAATTTAGTGCCTTTCATTCCTCACTGGAATCGTCATATTCCGTGACCATTTGGACATCCATAGGTGGGATCGCAGTCGTCGGTCCTGATTTTTCCTTCATCTCCTTTTCCAATAGTAACCCTCATAAACACTCTTCAGAGGTCGAATTCAGACTATTTTGAGGTCATTGTAATGGTAACTTGACAAGCTTCTAGATGAGACCAGAATTGCGTAATTCGGAGACCGCTCGACATCCTAAAAGCATGTTGGTACTCTTTGATCGTCTTTTTTCAATATGGAATCTAAATCATTCCAAATGATCCATCTTAGATGCTCATAACTCCATCATTTGATGTCGGATTGGGTCAATTCTAGTCGTCTGAAAGGTACTTTTGTTCTCTTTCATTCCTGACTGGAATCGTCATATTACAAGACCATTTGGGATCCATAAGTGGGATTATAGTCGTCGGTCCTGAATTTTTCCTTCATCTCCTTTTCCAATAGTAACCCTCATAAACACTATTCCGAGGTCGAATTCAAACTATTTTGAGGTCATTGTAATGGTAGCTTATCAAGCTTCCAGATGAGACCAGAATTGCGTAATTCGGAGACCGTTCGATATCCTAAAAGCATAGCCGCCCCAGGAAGATTTTAAGTCAGGGCTAGTGCCAAATACCCTGAGCCGATAGAATTCCATGCCGCAGTAAAAGCAAAGGATGAGATCACAAGAAATGTATATCATGGAGAGTTGACATCGCAAAATTTGAAAAAATACAGTACAGTAAGCAAGAAAATTATGAGGAATATGGGCTTCGATTGTAACAAACCCACTGGACTGAATCACAGGAAAGGAATTCAAATCCCTCTCGGGGTTAATCAGGAAAAGCGGAGAAAATTCCAAGGGCTAGGAGCAAAATCATCAGTGAATATGGTATCAGTAAATATGACTTCAGCCGCGCAAATACTAGAACAAGATCTTAAGGTAGTCGAGTATCCTGAAACAGCTCCAAAACAAATAGAAGACGGGGGGCAACCGACAATAGATGGCTTATGAAAAATAAATTTGGGAACAGCAGAAGAGCCAAGAAATACATTCATGAGCATCAGCCTTTCTGAACAGGAATTCGAGAAATATGGCCAACTTCTCAAAGAAAATAAAGACGTCTTCGCCTGAACATATGAAGAGATGCCAGGACTGGAACCCTCCGTAGCGATGCATCGATTAAACATCTCCAAAGAAAAGAAACCAGTAAAGCAAGCACAAAGGCGATTGCACCCAGACCTAATTCTGTTAATCGAAGGGGAAGTAAACAAACTGATAAAGGTTGGGTTCATCAGAGAAGTTAAGTATCCCAAGTGGATATCAAACATCGTTCCTATGAAGAAGAAGAATGGGCAGATCAGAGTATGTATTGACTTCAGAGATCTGAATGAAGCATGTCCAAAGGATGACTTCCCTCTCCCGATAACAGAGTTATTGATCGATAGTACTACTCAGTATGTTATTATGTCTTTTATGGACGGTTATGCAGGTTATAATCAAATCAGGATGACGCCCGAAGATGAGGAAGCAACGGCATTCAGAACACCACTCGGGATTTATTGTTACAAAGTTATGCCTTTCGGTCTTAAAAATGCCGGGGCAACATATCAGAGGGCGATGAAAAATATCTTTCAAGATATGATGCATAAACATGTTAAATGCTACATTGATGACTTGGTGGTCAGGTCAGGAGATCATCAAGAACACTGTGAACATTTGGCAGCAGTCTTTCATCGACTCAAAAAGAAACAATTAAAGATGAACCCAGTTAAATGCGCATTCGGAGTATCTTCGGGTAAATTCCTCGGCTTCGTTGTACGGCACAGAGGCATCGAGATCGATCCAGGAAAAATTAAGGCTATTCAAAATATGCCACCACCGACAACGCTAAAGGAGTTGAAATGCTTATAAGGAAAACTAGCGTACATTCGCCGTTTCATTTCAAATCTCGCAGGAAGGTGTCAGCCGTTTTCTCGACTAATGAAGAAGGATACAGAATTTATATGGGATCACGCCTGTCAAAATGCATTCGAGTCAATAAAGGAATTGCTGAAACAGCCGCCGGTGTTAATAGCTCCAGTGAGAGGTAAGCCTCTCATCTTATATACATCTGCAGCTGTAAAATCTTTGGGTGCTTTGTTGGCACAGGTAAATGAAGCTGAAAAGAAGACTACTCTTTATTATCTAAGCCGAACATTGATGGGAGCAAAATGCAATTATTCTTCGGTCGAGAAAGAATGTTTGGCATTGATATTCGCTGTACAAAAGTTAAGAAATTATTGTCTCTCCCATGATATAACTTTGATCTCAAGAGTAGATCCGATAAAATTCTTGATGACCAGGCCAATGTTGTCGGGAAGATTAGCCAAATGGATGTTGTTATTATCAGAATATACTATTTCATATAGACCGGCGAAAGCAGTAAAGGGGCAGGCTGTGGCGGATTTCCTTGCAGCACATCCTGTGGCAGAAAGTGAAGAAATTAACGATGATTTTCCAGACGGGCAAGTTATGTTGGCCGAATCCCAGAGCCCATGGCAGATGTAGTTTGATGGTGCTGCTCGAACATTGGAAGCGGGGGCAGGAGTGATATTCATTACTCCTCAAGGCGATCTGTTGCCATATTCCTTTACACTGGGTACCGTATGCACGAACAATGAGGCCAAATACAAAGCCCTCATTATCGGAATGGAAATAGCTCAGCAAATGAAAATAAAATTATTGCACATCTTCGGAGATTCTAAATTGATTATAAATCAGTTGACAACAGAATACGAAGTAAGAAAACAAGAGCTTTTGCCTTATTGTTGGAAAGCACAACAATTACTTGAACAGTTTTGTCATGTGGAAATCAAACATATATCATGATTTGAGAATGCAAAAGCGGATGCTTTAGCCAGTCTGGCGGCGGCTCTATCCTGCACAAATCAGAGTCCTCTCCAGGTAACTATAGAAGAAAGAAGATTCTTGCCATCCGCAGAGGTTATCGAAGAAATCGTTGAAATGTTTCCTATATCTTGTCTGGAAATAACGACAGATGATTGGCGTCAGCCTTTCGTCGATTATCTCAAAAACAACATCTTGCCAGAAGATAATGCACAAAGACAGTAGATTAAGCAGCGATTGGGAAAATTTGTCATATGTAGCGAAGTATTGTATAGAAAATCTTATAATGGAATGCTGTTACGGTGCTTAGACAAGCAAGAACCAAATCAAATGTTGCGGGAAGCACATTCAGGAGAATGTGGAGCGCATCAAGCCGGCCGAAATTTATGCCATAGATTACATCGAATGGGTTATTACTGGCCTACAATGTTCAAAGATGCGATAGAATATGCGAAGCGATGTCACGAATGTCAAATACATTGAGATGTAATGCATGTTCCCCCGGAAGATCTACATCAGACCATTGCTGCTTGGCCTTTCTCAGCTTGGGGACTTGACATAATTGGCCCTATAAATCCACCTTCGTCTAAAGGAAAACAATATATTTTGGCAGCAACAGACTATTTTTCCAAGTGGACCAAAGTAGTCGCCTTGCACAATGTTAAAGAAAAGGATGTGATCAATTTCATCCGGCATGCCATAATATACCGTCATGGTATTCCAAAAAAGATCTTCACTGATAATGGCACCCCTTTTAAAAATAGAGGCATGAAAAAGCTGTGTCAGAAGTTCAGCATTCAACATTAGTTTTCAACACCTTACTATCCCCCGGCCAATGGGTTAGCAGAGGCATTTAACAAAATGATTGTCAAAATAATAACGAAAACGGTGACAGGTAATAAGCGGGATTGGGATGAAAAGTTGCAGGAAGCATTATGGGCCTACAGGACTACCCATCGAACAGCAACAGGGGCGACACCGTATTCATTAATCTATGGCATGGAGGTAGTCATCCCAATTGAAATACAGGTGGCATCGCTCAGAATAGCGGTACATCAGTCTATAACAGATGATGAAAATGTAAAAATAAGGCTGAAAGAATTAGATTTTCTCGATGAGAAGCGTCTAGCAGCTCAGCAGCAGTTGCAGTCATATCAGGCTAGGATATCGGCTGCCTTTGATAAGCAAGTTAAATACCGCTCTTTCAAAAAAGGGGATATGGTGCTAATGCTGAAAAGACCTATAATGGTCACTCGCCGGACAGGGGGCAAGTTCGAGCCTAAATGGGATGGTCCACATGTGGTAAAAGAAGTATACTCCAATGGGGCGTATATAATTGCAAATCAAGGGGGGGAAGGTATCAGTATACCTGTCAATGCCTGCTTCATCAAAAGATACTATCCCTAAAGAGAGACATGCAGATTTTGACCCAGAATATTATCGGCATAATGATTCTGTATCAAAAGGGGGCAAGGATGAATAAGATTACGAATTCTCTTGAAGATATTGATTCTCTTGAAGATATCGACAAGATTGATATATTGCCTTACAAGGCATGGATCTTCTTAGAAATACTGTCAAAAGCAAGGATATACCAATCTCAGTCAAAAAGGCAGTCTAGCCAAGCCAAATCCTAAAAGAGCTAAAAAAAAAAAATCAATCAAGCTCTCAAAGGATCAAGATCTAAAAAAAGGGCCAGCTAACTACACGTAAGACCTATCAAGATCACCATTCGGGCAGCGGCAAGGAGTCAGTGGCCCTAAAAAGCCCGCAAAGACCATCGTGCGCACTTATGCGGGCAGCTGACAAAGTCAAGGATTCAATGCCTAAAAGGGCATAAATCCGCGAAGACTAGTCACCGTAACTCCCATGCCGTCTGTATAGCTTTTCGGCAGCGCCACGGGGAACGGATGAAAATGCCCTCCCGTGAATGGGCTCGACCTTGCAGACGAAGAAAATATGGGCCGCAGTGCGAGCTTTTAGGCCAACCATACGTAAGACCCTCAAGATCTAGGGTTTGATTTCAGTAGTAACTCGTGAGGAAGGGATTAAGCCTACTCATTGATGGACTGGCAACCCTAGATCTGGTGCCCAAAGGTAGCCTTGCGAGCCCTGCGAACTCTAGAGAGTTACCGTGGCCAACCCTGTGCGTAAAACAACAGTTCACCGCCCGGTAGCGTCAATGGGCCTCTCTGATGGACCACGGCCGTGAGCTCAAGGCAGTGAAAAGTCCAAGAGAACTCTAGAGAGTTACAAAGACCATCACATAAGACCAACAAGTGCTCCACTACTCAAGAGCTTAAACTGTATGTGTGCGCGCGCTCCACTACTCATGAGCTTAAACTGTGTGTGGCTAATTAAATTGAAACTTAGCACCGCCAATTTAATACTCACATAGAGAATCCCGCACTAACAAAGCATAAAAGGCTTGAAAATTATAATTAAGGATATGATGAAAATACTGTATGAAAATAGCATAAATGTCATCAATATGCAATATGGTAAATGCCATTGTAAATATCTCAAAATGCCATCATAAAAGCATATGTTAAGTCAAAATAAAATTACCCGTTCAAAAGCATGTAAACAAAGATTACATTCAAAAGCATGTAAACAAAGATTATATGTTCAAAATCACATGTTTAAAGCTCTTCTGTAACTCCCACTGCCTCTATATATTTGCGCAAATCCTCTTTTAATTGTGCCTGAGCTGCGTCATGCTTAGATTTTTCCTCAAGAATAAGTTTCGCCTGATCAGGAACACCGGCTAGCTTGCTTTCCAAAGAAGCGATCATTTCTCTACCTTGGAGTCGTACAGATTTTTCTATATCAAGGGATTGAACATTCGCCCGCATCCTTTCTTCAACATCCTGAATGACTAAGTCTTGCTCATGATTTTTTCTCTCCAGTTGAGAGATTTCCTCTTTCAGGGCTGTGATACGATCTCGGGTGGTCACTCTCTCATCAATATGAATCTTTAATTGATCTTGAAGAATCAGATATTCTTGTTCAAGTTTAGAGATAGATGAATCCGTCAGAGAGGCTTGTTCTTGAGATGCAGTCAGCTGCTTCCTGTATTCTAAAATCTCAGGGGCAATTGTAACATTTTCTACCGACGCCAATGAGATTACTGAATCACGGAATTTAAGGAGCGAATCGCGCAAAGGAGATATGTTAATTCTAGCCAACTTGGCAGAGCTCTCCAAAATCTCCATAGCAACGTCCAAGTCCAACCATTGATCAGGGTTTTTGAAGATATGGGATATCGCCAACAAAGAGTGTTTCACCATAAGCATCTTGTGAACAGGGACTTTTGCAAAAGACGATGGTTCAGAAGTAGTGGCCACAGAGACAGAACTGGCCACACCATTGCAAGAAGAAATTCCTAGAGCAAAAGAAGAAAGACATTCAGATATATTATGAAATATGCGATTCTAAGTAAAATAACTAGTGCATGTATATACCTGTCGCTGGAATACGATTGACAGAAGGAGAAGCTCCCTGAGTCGCAGAAGGGCCGAGTCCCACCATATCAGCAAAAGATGTTGCTCTAGCTTCTGTGCTAGAATCTCTGGTAGCTGGAGTTGGTAAGTCAGTGGTCTCTGTTGGAAATATAATTTCACGAGCTACCACTTTCTGTACCACCAACGAAACTACAGGAGCTCTTGGTGAGATTACTGCAGGAGGATTCACTGAAGAAATTGTGCCTATCTCAGCGACCCGAGCACCTAAAAAAGGGAGACACAATAATTCTAAATAAATAATTGTTGTTAAATATGTAGATAAATATCTGCACATGAAAGTTAAATCTCCTTTACCTGGTGAATATCCGTATTCACCATAATCTAAATGTTCTTCCTCGTCTTCCTCAGCTGCAGGAGATTTAGCCAGAATATTGATGCCAGGGAGAGCTTTAGAGGTTGCAGGAAGAGATTCTGTTTCAACCCCTTCTGTAATCGCTTCCTCTTCTCCGCCAATATCGACTTCGCCTTCTTCGAAATCGTTATCTTTATCCTCACTGCTTTCACTATCCTCGTCATCTTCATACTGTGAAGAAGCAGTAGTCTTTGATGATGAAGCTGAACTCTCATCTCCCAAAGTTTCTTCGTCAACTTCCTCAACGACAACTTGCTTTCCTTTACAAGAAGCAGCTCGGCTGCTCTCTAGTACAGACTCTTTGATTTTAGGGGAGACGGATGCTTGTCTGGTCCCCTCTGAGAGAATAGGAGATAATGCCTGTAAGCGCGTCCTTGATCTACTCATCGGGGAAGATGAGCTAGGACAAAGGGGTTGTGGAGGAGGTATAGGAGTATCATTAACTGGTTCTTCTTGAACTGCTGCAGACTTTGCAGGAATTGGGGAAGATGCACCTTCAGCGTCATCTGCAGCCTGATCTGTAAAGTCCCAGCGAGATTGCTCAAATTCTCACAAAACTCCATGAGCAAACCAGCCATCCAAAGTGTTAATAGGCTTTATCTCACGGATAGGGTCTTCTAACGATATCTTTCTACAAATTTCTCCATGATGAGATGCATGACTCTTCTCCGGGATATAGCCAATTCTACTCTCTAGATTTCTGCCTTTCAGCCTAGGCAGATGGAGAAAAATGGAGGAATCTACTGGCAAGCACTTAGTGACCAAGTATGACTGATGATCCCACCATCGCATCCAGCCATATGATGTACGAACTATGCGATTACAGCCTGGAATTATGAAGGAAGATCCAACGCTACTATTCAGTAGCTGTTTCCATACAATGGCCCAGTTGAGAGGACCTGTTCCATAACAACGTATCTTCCGAGTAACTAGCCCGCAGTCTTGTGGTACAGTTTGGTCATAACCGAATTGACGAGTGAAACGACTGGGGTAGTAAGGTTCCCTCCAAAACTCTGTCCCTTCCCGAAGGGGTAAGCTGCAAGAACGAATGGAAAAGAAGAAAGCTCTTTCCACTGCAGTAAGTGTTTCTTGGTCCACCATGTCTGTATCCTCGGTATGACGATAAAGGCGGAATTGAAAGAAATTTATTTGGTCATCATCCCAAATTTTATTGGCAACCCAGTCATACGCTCTCTTGGCCATCGCTCTTTGTTGGAAGAACCAGAGCGGAAGATGGGATGGATGAACATATGCTTGCTCTGGGGCTTCGAAAGTCCAAGGAAAGTAGACCCCTAGCCACCCCGTGATATAATGCCAAGGGGTATGTGCGGACGAGGCTCCGAGAATGGGATCCTTCACATGGGTAGCTACCTCTCCAAGGGCTCTATAAATAGAGCATAATACTGGGGGAGCAAGGGAGTATTTGTGGCCTTCTGCCAAAGCACCAGCTACAGCAAAGACGGTGGGACGAACAGCATCTGCCCATTTAGAGCTGGGTAGTATAACTAAGCTTAGCCAATAGGCCAAGAAAGCTGCAAGTTCTCTGAAACAGCTATATTCTGGTCTTCCTTTCATCGCGTCTCGGAGCTTTATTAGTTCCTTGGAGTGGCAATCACGAAATCTTCAAAAATATATATATAAACATATAAATGTAAGAGAGAGGGTAATGATGCAGAAATCTCTAGATAACAAGAGTATGAGGAAAAAAGTTGATTAT
Source organism: Magnolia officinalis (assembly GCA_021015155.1). NCBI lineage: Eukaryota > Viridiplantae > Streptophyta > Magnoliopsida > Magnoliales > Magnoliaceae > Magnolia > Magnolia officinalis. Next base: position 36,340,976 of record JAJHSJ010000009.1, read on the forward strand.
CGGACTGATAAATACCTGAGGCCTCTAGAAAAATGTGCCAGCCACTGCAAAGGGGGGATCTTGTGAAAACTGGGAAATTTACTCATCTTCTTGAACAGTTCCATAGTGGTTTCAGAGATCGAAGGTTTGCGATCAGGAGAGGATACAAAGGCCAGTTCCTTATTGGTTGGAATAAATTCATCGTAGAATTTACCTATTATCGGGAGACCGGCTATGCGGTGAAGATCCCAAAGTGTTATGCTCATTTCACCATAGGGCAAGTGGAAGGAGTTGGTTGTGGGCGACCAGTACTCAAGGAAACCTTTCAGTACAGTAGGTTCCCTACAGAAGTATTTAGAAGTCACTTCTATAGCATCATAAAGGCCGATTTTTGCAAGTGTGTTCGCATGCTTCAGTAAAATGGCTTCTGCCCAATCAGAATAATAACGTCGAGCAGTCAACAGGTCTCTAATGCGAAATTCTGCTTGTCCCCAGAGTGGTTCCCGATCTCGAAAACGTTGCCGGACTGTGTCATAAAAATGTGAAGGAAAGAGGTCGTGAGGGCTATGGAAAGGAACTAAGAAGATCATGGGATGAATTTCTCCTATCCTTTGTCGCGGTTTCTGCGTTTGAATGACTCCTTCAAGGATCCGGGGTTCTCTTGTGGCCCATGATTCAGTATACATCAATCTTTCGCCATGAACGCAATCCTTAGGTTCACAGTCAAGCATGGACTGATGGCGATAGACATTGATGGGAATTATTGTCATGCCTTCTGCATGAGGGTTGTCAAACTTCATGACGCCTTCTACAACTCGTACTGAATCCCATGAATTTTGAAGTCTCTTCTTCTTGTGTTCCTTAATTTTCTCTGCAAACTCTTTCGCCTTATTCCGACAAGTTTTCTTCGAACGGGAGGCAGGGGGAGTGTCTTCGCGAAGAGGTGGTCTTTCGCTATCAGTACGAATGTGAGCTGTAGTCTTTAACCACTCGTCCCAATCATACTCTCTGTCGTGCTTAGGAGGACATTTGATATCTCCTAAGGATATGGATCTATGAATAGGGGAGGGAAGAGATTTGATGCGGTTGAAAAAGTCAAAAGTGGGAAGAACAGGCTCTTTGAAATAAGGAGTTCTGGAGGCGGTCTTTATTCGCTTGGCAGGTGGTAGATCAGAAGAAGGTTGATCAGAAGGAGTCATAGGACGGGCTATTTGCTTTATACGGGCCATTAAAGAAAGATGAATATCGGAATGAGAATAGAAGAAAGATGAAAAATGGCTGAGTGTTGGAAAAGGTTAAAAGGAGAGAAAATCGGTTAAGTGTGAAACACTTTGCGCGGGTCCGCGCAAAATATATGGATTGCGCGGAACAGTTTGGACTTTGAAAGAACTCGCGCAAACTGCAAAGGTTTGCGCGGGGCCGCGCAAAGTATATAGTTTGCGCGGAGAAAAATCACAGAAGCAAAGTTTCGCCAGAGCAGAAAAGGGTCGTGCAAATGACTAAGTTGTTAGGCTATTTATAGGATTCGTGGTCGAGTACGGTACTCGACCAAGCTTTGCGCGGGATCGCGCAAACCCTACAGAAAGGCGTGATTTGATCCTTTTCTTTGATATTTCTGGACGAAAGCAAAGAACGGATCAAGAGGGCATCTGTTGAGGCATAAAATAAGATAAGAGTTGAAGTAGAGAAAAATCAAGGTATTTAGGAAAAAGTTGGAAGAAAGGAACAAAGAATGAAGTTCTGAGAACACTTTGCGCGGGACCGCACAAAGTATACAGATTGCGTGAGGCCACACAAAGAATACAGATTGCGCGGGATCGCGCAAAGCATACAGTTTGCGCGTATCCGCACAAACCATATAACAGTGATGTAAAAATGGTTGTGAGTTGTTTTGTCCCAAATCGCCCAAGTCGAAGATTTATGCATATAAAAATTCCTATAAATACCACTTTCTCTCTCTAAGGAGGGGTTGGAAGATTCTGGAGTGAAAGAAGAACGAAGGAGAAGACAGAAGGTGCAGAGCATCGGGCTCCAGCAGATTGTGCGGACCCGCGCAAACGAGCATTGGGCTCTTATAGTTTGCGCAGACCCGCGCAAACGAGATGGTTTGCACGGGATCGTGCAAACCAATTGCTCTGCAGTCTATAACAGCAATGGGCTGTCATGCTGCTGAAATGGCCGGAATCTTCAAATCTTCAAGTTCTTCCTATTCAAGAGAGAACGAAGAGTTACCAACAGAAAGTCGTATTTCTCCTAAGTCCCAGGAGATGACTGAAATAGCGCCGGAATCTCTATTTTTCTTGAAGACTATTGGTTGATTCGCCAATTCCTCCTAAGTCCTAGGGGATGATTGGGATCATTGCCGTTATGCTGCTGAAATCTACATTTAACTATGACAGCTGAACTTATATTGAATTTCTTGTAATCTATCTAAGAATCAAGGGATATCCGAGGATGTAAATGAATTCAGAATCAATAAAATGTGATGATTGTCTTTATACTTTTCCGTTGTTATGTTTGAATAAGATAGCTTCCCCAAACTAAATACTTTCGTTTCCTTGTCGAAACAATCTCCTTTTCCAATAGTAACCCTCATAAAGACTCTTCTGAGGTCCAATTCAGACTATTTTGAGGTCATTCTAATGGTAACTTGACAAGCTTCTAGATGAGACCAGAATTGCGTAATTCGGAGACCGTTCGATATCCTAAAAGCATGTTGGTACTCATTGATCGTCATTTTTCAATATGGAGTCTAAATCTTTCCAAATTGCGCGATCCAACTTAGATGCTCATAACTCCATCATTTGATGTTGGATTGGGTCAATTTCTATTCATCTGAAAGTTACTTTAGTGCTCTTTCATTCCTGACTGGAATCGTCGTATTCCGAGACCATTTGGGATCCATAAGTGGGATCATGGTCGTCGGTCCTGAATTTTTCCTTCAGCACATTTTCCAAAAGTAACCCTCATAAACACTCTTCCGAGGTCGAATTCACACTATTTTGAGGTCATTGTAATGGTAACTTGACAAGCTTCCTGATGAGACCAGAATTGCGTAATTCGGAGACCGTTCGATATCCTAAAAGTATGTTGGTACTCTTCGATCATCTTTTCTCAATATGGACTATAAACCTTTCAAATCGCGCGATCCAATCATAACTCCATCCTTTAATGTCAGATTGGCTCAATTTTTACTCATTTGAAAGGTCAATTTAGTGCCTTTCATTCCTCACTGGAATAGTCATATTCTGAGACCATTTGGGCATCCATAGGTGGGATCGCAATCGTCCATCCTGATTTTCTCCTTCATCTCCTTTTCCAATAGTAACCCTCATAAACACTCTTCTGAGGTCGAATTCAGACTATTTTGAGGTCATTCTAATGGTAACATGACAAGCTTCAACATGAGACCAGAATTGCATAATTCGGAGACCGTTCGATATCCTAAAAGCAAGTTGGTACTCATTGATCGTCTTTTTTCAATATGGAGTCTAAATCTTTCCAAATCGCGCGATCCATCTTAAATGCTCATAACTCCATCATTTGATGCCGGATTGGGTCAATTTCTAGTCATCTGAAAGGTACTTTAGTGCTCTTTCATTCCTGACAGGAATCGTCGTATTACGAGACCATTTGGGATCCATAAGTGGGATCAAAGTCGTCGGTCCTGAATTTTTCCTTCATCTCCTTTTCCAATAGTAACCCTCGTTAACACTCTACCGAGGTCGACTTCAGACTATTTTGAGGTCATTGTAATGGTAACTTGAAAGCTTCCTGATGAAACTAGAATTGCGTAATTCGGAGACCGTTCAATATCCTAAAAGCATGTCGGTACTCTTCGATCGTCTTTTCTCAATATGGACTGTAAACCTTTTCAAATCGCGCGATCCAACTTAGATGCTCATAACTCCATCATTTGATGTCGGATTGGGTCAATTTCTATTCATCTGAAAGTTACTTTAGTGCTCTTTCATTCCTGATTGGAATTGTCGTATTCCGAGACCATTTGGGATCCATAAGTGGGATCATGGTCGTCGGTCTTGAATTTTTCCTTCAGCCCATTTTCAAAAAGTAACCCTCATAAACACTCTTCCGAGGTCGAACTCAGACTATTTTGGGGACATTGTAATGGTAACTTGACAAGCTTCCTGATGAGACCAAAATTGCGTAATTCGGAGACCGTTCGATATCCTAAAAGCATGTTGGTACTCATTGATCGTCTTTTTTCAATATGGAGTCTAAATCTTTCCAAATCGAGCGATCCATCTTAAATGCTCATAACTCCATTTGATGTCAGATTGGGTCAATTTCTAGTCATCTGAAAGGTACTTTAGTGCTCTTTCATTCCTGACAGGAATCGTCGTATTACGAGACCATTTGGGATCCATAAGTGGGATCATAGTCGTCGGTCTTGAATTTTTCCTTCATCTCCTTTTCCAATAGTAACCCTCGTTAACACTCTACCGAGGTTGACTTCAGACTATTTTGAGGTCATTGTAATGGTAACTTAACAAGCTTCCAGATGAGACCAGAATTGCGTAATTCGGAGACCGTTCGATACCCTAAAAGCATGTCGGTACTCTTCGATCGTCTTTTCTCAATATGGACTGTAAACCTTTTCAAATCACGCGATCCAACAAAGACGCTCATAACTCCATCGTTTGATGTCAGATTGGCTCAATTTTTAGTCATCTGAAAGGTTAATTTAGTGCCTTTCATTCCTCACTAGAATCGTCATATTCTGAGACCATTTGGTCATCCATAGGTGGGATCGCAGTCGTTGATCCTAATTTTTTTCCTTCATCTCCTTTTCCAATATTAACCCTCATAAAGACTCTTGAGGTCGAATTCAGACTATTATGAGGTCATTGTAATGGTGACTTGACAAGCTTCCAGATTAGACCAGAATTGCGTAATTCGGAGACCGTTCGATATCCTAAAAGCATCTTCGCACTCTTCGATCGTCCTTTTCAATATGGAGTCTAAATCTTTCCAAATCGCACGATCCAACTTAGATGCTCATTACTCCATCGTTTGATGTCAGATTGGGTCAATTTCAATTCATCTGAAAGGTACTTTAGTGCGCTTTCATTCCTGACTGGAATCGTTGTATTCCAAGACCATTTGGGATCCATAAGTGGGATCGTAGTCGTCGGTCCTGAATTTTTCCTTCATCTCCTTTTCCAATAGTAACCCTCATAAACACTCTTCCATGGTCGAATTCAGACTATTTTGAGGTCATTGTAATGGTAACTTATCAAGCTTCCAGATGAGACCAGAATTACGTAATACGGAGACCGTTCGATATCCTAAAAGCATGTTGGTACTCTTCGATCGTCTTTTTTCAATATGGAATCCAAATCTTTCCAAATCGCACAATCCATCTTAGATGCCCTTAACTCCATCATTTAATGTCGGATTGGGTCAATTTCTAGTCATCTAAAAGGTACTTTAGTGCTCTTTCATTCCTGACTGGAATCGTCGTATTACGAGACCATTTGGGATCCATAAGTGGGTTCATAGTCATCAGTCCTGAATTTTTCCTTCATCTCCTTTTCCAATAGTAACCCTCGTTAACACTCTACCGAGGTCGACTTCAGACTATTTTGAGGTCATTGTAATGGTAACTTAACAAGCTTCCAGATGAGACCAGAATTGCGTAATTCGGAGACCGTTCGATATCCTAAAAGCGTGTCGGTACCCTTCGATCGTCTTTTCTCAATATGAACTGTAAACCTTTTCAAATCGTGCGATCCAACTTAGATGCTCATAACTCTATCATTTGATGTCGGATTGGGTCAATTTCTATTCATCTGAAAGTTACTTTAGTGCTCTTTCATTCCTGACTGGAATCGTCGTATTCCGAGACCATTTGGGATCCATAAGTGGGATCATGGTCGTCGGTCTTGAAAGTTTCCTTCAACACATTTTGAAAAAGTAACCCTCATAAACACTCTTCCGAGGTCGAACTCAGACTATTTTGGGGTCATTGTAATGGTAACTTGACAAGCTTCCAGATGAGACCAGAATTACGCAATTTGGAGACCGTTCGATATCCTAAAAGCATGTTGGTACTCTTCGATCGTTTTTTCTCATTATGGAGTGTAAGCCTTTTCAAATCGGGTGATCCAACAGAGATGCTCATAACTCCATCGTTTGATGTCAGATTGGCTCAATTTTTAGTCATCTGAAAGGTTAATTTAGTGCCTTTCATTCCTCACCGAAATCGTCATATTCCGAGACCATTTGGGCATCCATTGGTGGGATCGCAGTCGTCGGTCCTGATTTTTCCTTCATCTCCTTTTCCAATAGTAACCCTCATAAACACTCTTCAGAGGTCGAATTCAGACTATTTTGAGGTCATTGTAATGGTAACTTGACAAGCTTCTAGATGAGACCAGAATTGCATAATTCGGAGACCGTTCGATATCCTAAAAGCATGTTGGTAATCTTTGATCGTCTTTTTTCAATATGGAGTCTAAATCATTCCAAATGATCCATCTTAGATGCTCATAACTCCATCATTTAATGTCAGAGTGGGTCAATTTCTAGTCATCTGAAAGGTACTTTTGTGCTCTTTCATTCCTGACTGGAATCATCGTATTACGAGACCATTTGGGATCCATAAGTTGGATCATAGTCGTCAGTCCTGAATTTTTCCTTCATCTCCTTTTCCAATAGTAACCCTCATAAACACTCTTCCGAGGTCGAATTCAGACTATTTTGAGGTCATTGTAATGGTAACTTATCAAGCTTCCAGATGAGACCAGAATTGCGTAATTCGGAGACCGATAGATATCCTAAAGGCACGTTGGTACTCTTCGATCGTCTTTTCTCAATATGGACTGTAAACCTTTTCAAATCGCGCGATCCAACAAAGATGCTCATAACTCCATCATTTGATCTCGGATTGGCTCAATTTTTAGTCATCTGAAAGGTCAATTTAGTTCCTTCCATTCCTCACTGGAATCGCCCTATTCCGAGACCATTTGGGCATCCATAGGTGGGATCGCAGCCGTCGATCCTGATTTTTTCCATCATCTCCTTTTCTAATAGTAACCCTCATAAAGACTCTTCTGAGCTCGAATTCAGACTATTTTGAGGTCATTGTAATGGTAACTTGACAAGCTTCCTGATGAGACCTGAATTGCGTAATTCGGAGACCGTTCGATATCCTAAAAGCATGGTGGTACTCTTCGATCGTCTTTTTTCAATATGGAGTCTAAATCTTTCCAAATCGAGCGATCCAACTTAGATGCTCATAACTCCATCAGTTGAAGTCAGATTGGGTCAATTTCTATTCATCGGAAAGTTACTTTTGTGCTCTTTCATTCCTGATTAAAATCGTCGTATTCCGAGACCATTTGGGATCCATAAGTGGGATCATGGTCGTCAGTCCTGAATTTTTCCTTCAGCACATTTTCCAAAAGTAACCCTCATAAACACTCTTCCGAGGTCGAATTCAGACTATTTTGAGGTCATTGTAATGGTAACTTGACAAGCTTCCAGATGAGACTAGAATTACGTAATTCGGAGACCGTTCGATATCCTAAAAGCATGTTGGTACTCTTCGATCGTCTTTTCTCAATATGGAGTGTAAACAATTTCAAATTGCGTGATCCAACAAAGATGCCCATAACTCCATCGTTTGATGTCAAATTGGCTTAATTTTTAGGCATCCGAAAGATTAATTTAGTGCCTTTCATTCCTCACTGGAATCATGGAGAGTTAGCACCGCGGAATTTGAGAAAATACAGTGCAGTAAGCAAGAAAATCATGAGAAATATGGGTTTTGATTGTGACAAGCCCACTGGACTGAATCATGGGAAAAGAATTCAAATCCCTCTCGGAGTTAATCAAGAAAAACGGAGAAAATTCCAAGGATTAGGAGCAGAATCATCAGTAAATATGGTATCAGTAAATATGACTCCAGCCAAACAAATGTCAGAACAAGATGCTAAGGTAGCCGAGTGTCCTAAAACCGCTCCAAGACAAATAGAAGACGGGGGGCAGCCGACGATAGATGGCTTGCGAGAAATAAATTTGGGAACAACAGAAGAGCCAAGGAACACATTCATCAGCATCAGTCTTTCAGATCAGGAATTTGAGAAATATGGCCAACTTCTCAGAGAAAATAAAGATGTCTTCGCTTGGACATATGAAGAAATGCCGGGATTGGAACCCTCTGTAGCAATGCATCGATTAAATATTTCCAAAGAAAAGAAACCAGTAAAGCAAGCACAAAGGCGATTCCACCCAGACCTGATTCCATTAATCGAAAAAGAAGTAAATAAACTAATAAAGGTTGGGTTAGTCAGAGAAGTTAAATATCCCAAATGGATATCAAACATTGTTCCGGTGAAAAAGAAGAATGGGCAGATTAGAGTATGCATCGACTTCAGAGATTTGAATGAAGCATGTCCAAAGGATGACTTCCCTCTCCCGATAACAGAATTAGTAATTAATAGCACTACTCAGTATGTTATTATGTCCTTTATGGACGGATACGCGAGTTATAATCAAATCAGGATGGCACCCGAAGATGAAGAGGCAACGGCTTTCAGAACACTGCTTGGAATTTATTGTTATAAAGTTATGCCTTTCGGTCTCAAAAATGCTGGGGCAACATATCAAAGGGCGATGAAAAATATTTTTCAAGATATGATGCATAAACATGTCGAATGCTATGTTGATGACTTGGTGGTCAGGTCGGGAGATCATCAAGAACACCGCGAACATTTTGCATCAGTCTTCCGTCATCTCAGAAAGAAGCAACTAAAGATGAACCCTGCTAAATGTGCATTTGGAGTATCTTCTGGCAAATTCCTCGGCTTTGTTGTACGACACAGAGGGATCGAGATTGATCCAGAAAAAATTAAGGCTATTCAAAATATGCCACCACCAACGACATTGAAGGAATTAAAAAAGCTTACAAGGAAAATTGGCATACATTCGTCGTTTCATTTCAAATCTCGCAGGAAGGTGTCAGCCATTTTCTCGGTTAATGAAGAAAGATACAAATTTGTATGGGATCACGCCTGTCAAAATGCATTTGACTCAATCAAGGAATTATTGAAACAACCGCCGGTGTTAACAGCTCCAGTGAAAGTAAGCCACTTATCTTATATACATCTGCAGCTGCAAATTCTTTGGGTGCTTTGTTAGCACAGGTAAACGAAGCCGGAAAAGAGACTGCTCTTTATTATCTAAGCCGAACATTGATGGGGGCACAATGCAATTATTCCTCGATCGAAAAAGAGTGTTTGGCGCTGATATTCGCTGTACAAAAGTTGAGGCATTATTGTCTCTCCCATGATATAACTCTGATCTCAAGAGCAGATCCGATAAAATTTTTGATGACCAGGCCAATGTTGTCGGGAAGACTAGCTAAGTGGATGTTATTGCTATCAGAATATACTATTTCATATAAACTGGCGAAAGCAGTAAAAGGACAAGCTATGACAGATTTCCTCGCAGCACATCCTATAGCAGAAAGTGAGGAAATCAATGACGAATTTCCAGATGAACAGGTTATGTTGGCTGAATCTCAGAATATTTGGCAAATGTATTTTGATGGTGCTGCTCGAATGTCAGGAGCGGGGGCAGGAATAATATTCATTACACCTCAAGGTGATTTATTGCCATATTCCTTCACATTGGGCACCGCATGCACAAACAATGAAGCTGAATACAGAGCTCTTATCATCGGATTGGAAATAGCCCAGCAAATGAAAATAAAATTATTGCATATCTTCGGAGATTCTAAATTGATTATAAATCAGTTGGCAACAGAATTCGAAGTAAGGAAAGAAGAACTTCTGCCCTATTATCGGAAGGCACAAAAGTTGCTTGAACAGTTTTGTCATGTGGACATTAAACACGTACCACGCTCTGAGAATGCAAAAGCGGACGCTTTAGCCGGTCCGGCAGCAGCTCTGTCCTGCACAAATCGAAGTCCTCTTCAAGTAACTATAGAAGAAAGAAGATTCCTGCCATCTGCAGAGGTTATTGAAGAAACCGTTGAAATGTTTCCTATATCTTGTCTAGAAGTAATGATAGATGATTGGCGTCAGCCTTTCGTTGATTATCTCAAGTATAATATCTTGCCAGAAGATAATGCACAAAGACAGCAGATTAAGCAGCGATCGGGTAAATTTGTCATATGCAGCGAAATATTGTATAGAAAATCTTACAATGGAATGCTGTTGAGATGCTTAGACAAGCAAGAAGCAAACCAAATACTGCGGGAGGCACATTCAGGTGAATGTGGAGCACATCAAGCCGGCCGAAATTTATGCCATAGAGTGCATCGAATGGGTTATTATTGGCCTACTATGTTCAAAGATGCGATAGAATATGCAAAGCGGTGTCATGAATGTCAAATACACGGAGATGTAATACATGTTCCCCCAGAAGACTTACATCAATCTGTTACTTCCTGGCTGTTGAGGCATAAAATAAGCAAAGAAATGAAGAAAGGAAAGATCAAGAAAATGAGTTTGAAGATCAAAGAAATCATGTTGAAGATGACTTTGCGCGAGTCCGCGCAAAGTGAATAGATTGCGCTGGATCGCGCAAAGCAAATGGGTTGCGCGGGTTGATCAGTAAAGACAGGTTGCGCGGGAATGAAAGATTGCGCGAGACCGCGCAAAGCATGTCGTTTGCGCGAGTCCGCGCAAAGTGTTTTGCAGAGATATAAAAATGGCTGGATGATATTTTGTCCCACATCGACCAGAATAGAGATTTACACCAGTGAAGATGTCTATAAATACCCCGTTCTTTCTCTCAAAAGGTGTTGGAAGATTTCAGAATGGAAGAAAGACGAAGACTTACAGAAGGTGCAAATGAGCATTGGGCTCATATAGTTTGCGCGAACTCGCGCAAAGGAGCATTGGGCTCCTGTAGTTTGCGCGAACTGACGCAAAGGAGCAATGGGCTCCTGTGGTTTGCGCGGACCCGCGCAAAGCATATAATTTGCGCGGACTCGCGCAAACCGACTGTTGGACAGTCTATAACAGCAATGGGCTGATATGCTACAGGAATGGCTAAAGTCTTCAAATCTTCAAGTTCTTTTTGTTCAGAAGGAAGGGAAGAATCATCGACGAAAAGGCGTATTCCTCCTAAGCTTCAGGAGATGACCAGAATAGCACTGAAATGCTGCCGAAATCTCTATTCTCTTGAAGATTAATTAGTTGACTTGTCTATTCCTCCTAAGACATAGGAGATGATTAAAATCAGCGTTGTTATGCTGTCAAAATTTATATTCTACTGTTATAATCGTAACTTGCAATGAATTCTTTGTAAACTATTTTAGAATCAAGGGATCCTTGAGGATGTAAATGAATTCAGAATCAATAAATTGTGATGATTGTTTCTGTAACTATTTCATTGTTATGTTTGAATAAGATAATCCCCAAATCAAATACTTTTGTTTTCTTGATGAAACAAAATGGCGACTCTGCTGGGGAAATTTATATCTTATTTAACACTAACTGTGGGAAAAGTTGCAAGACTCTCATTACTGTTTTTGGCGTCTGATAGACGCCAAAATGGCGACTCTCAGTGGGAACATCCTCCCCTTCATCTCTAAGATAGTTTACTTGGTCTTCCATATACTAATTTCATGAATGTTTTGTTATTGAAGGTACCCAAATTCAATCACACTACATCGCTAATGGCTAACGTTGCGAGAAAAGTGAACTTCCGATTCACCGCTACCGGATTTGTAATTGAATATGCGCCGAGCCAAACTTCTGAGCATACGAAAGCAAGCACTACAAGCAGGCGCAAATCGACTCAAGTAACAGTGGGAGTTATTTCCGTCTCACCTCAACCACAAGAAAGTGATGAGAATTGGACTTTGGTCCTGTCCAAGAAGACAAAAGCAAAGACCTTAAAGAACCGCAAAGCGAAAGTATTTGTACCAAGAACTGAGGGACCGATCACGCGTAGTATAGCTAGAAGAAAACCTGAGCTCGCCCCTCCGGCGATTTATCCTGAACAAGCTGCTTCGCAGTTCTCGTTGCACGATTTTCCGGCTTTAATCGCTCCAAAGACCAAATGGACAGAATCGCAGAAAGGCAAAGCATTGATGATAGGATCACCGATGCCTGTGTCACCTCAAACAAGCTCGCCTATAACTGTATCACCTCGATCGGTTAAAAGCATAGGAAGTACACAAGAATCAAACGAGACTCCAATGTCTCCCCTCTTTATAAGTTCTGTTACGTCAACATACTCTCGTTTTACTCAAAAAACAGCTTCGACAAACAGTCAAGAGGCCGCAGTATATATGGCAGAGACGGGTCAAGGAAATAGGCCATCTACTGAAGAACGTGTTGATCAAATGGCAGAGGCACAAAGAGTGCTAATGGATGAATGCCGGAACCTCAGAGAAGCTCTGGCAACTCTGGCACATAATGTAGCCCAGATAGTGGCTCCACCCATGATGGGAGCAACAATGGACAAGAGAACCAACCTGAAGGCTCTCGTCCGCAGGAGATAGGATCGCGAGGATCAGTTCCAGCAACAAGAGCTATAACGCAGGATGATGTAAGACAAGTCGTCGAAGAAGCAGTCAGAATAGAAAGGGAGCGAGCGAATACCGGTCGTTTCAGATACCGAACACCCTACCCGAGAGAGGTAGAGGATGTTCCGTTTCCAGCCAATTTTAAGCATCCAGATTTCCAGAAATTTAATGGAGAAGGATCACCAGAAGAACACCTGATGCATTTCATCACCAGCATGGGAAATTTCTCCACGATACCTCAATATTGTTTACGCTTATTTGGATCATCGTTGACAAGTAAAGCTTTCAGGTGGTATTCAAATTTAGCACCAGGATCTATACGCACATGGGAAGAAATGCAAGATGCTTTCATGTCAAACTTCTTCTCATCAGAACGCGATGTTAGTATCACAGAATTAGCTTCAGTACGACAGCGAGAAGGAGAACCAGTTGAAAAATTCATAGACAGATGGAAGACACTGGGGGCATCGTGTAAACAGTTGCCGGAAGAAAAGGAACAAGTCAAAATGTGTCTGAACTCTATGGAAACAGGAATTGCTTTCGGACTCACCAACGCTGATATCGGAACCTTTCGCGATTTGGCTACCAAAGCCCATGCATTAGAATTAATGACTCGTAAGATGCCAGCATTTCATCATGAAACTGTCAGAAGAATACCTGGCAGGACAACCGTCAACACCATCTATCGGGATAAGAAAAATCAAGAGGCGAAGGGCTCAAGAGACAAAAGGCCGGAAGGAAGAGAAAACTGGAGTCAATCAAAGGACAGATACGGTGGAAAAAAGCTTAGAATGCTCGATTCTCATGAAGGATTTGAGTTTGATAAAGAGGACGTGGTGCCTATGATGCAACAATTGTTAAAAGCAGGCACCCTGGAATTACCGAAACCGAAACGCCCTGAAGATGTGACAAGGATTCGAGAAAGAAACTTTTGTCGTTATCATCGCTTAGTGGGACATCCGACAGAAAATTGTTACACGTTAAAGTGCATCATACAGCGAATGATAAATAGAGGAGATATAATAACCAGCGAAAGCAAAGGAAAGAATACAAGGGCGACAGTAAATGTATTGTCAATTCAAGAAAAGACTCGGGGAATGAGAGAGAAAGGAGACCGAAGGCCAATAAGAAATGCGACAATGATTACGTTGCGATCGGGGAAGCAGATAACAAGTCCGGTAAAGCAAAAAGCAGAAATTATAAGGAAAGAAGTGACTGAAAGACAGAACATCAAGGATAGAAGTAGAAATGAAGATACATCGACAAAAGTGGCTTACGATGTAGTTAGTCACTTGAAAGGTATATCTGCACGTTTGAGTATTTATGATGCGCTCAAGTTATCAGAAGAGTTTCGACAGAGTTTGATTCAAGCACTGTTTGATCACGATGTGAGAGAAACTTTACTGACAGAAATGAAGAATGAAAGAAGCAAGGAAAAGGTGGATTGTCTACCAGTAATATCTTTCTCTGATGATGACTTAATTGGTGAAACAGAACATAACAGGCCATTGATGATAGAAGGGTATATTTGCGAAAAGAAGATACAATGAATCATGATAGACAATGGGTCAGCAGTGAATCTTTTGCCACTTTCCATGATCACTAAATTGGGTTATCGCCGTTCAGATTTGCGCCCCAGCGGAATGATGATACAAGGGTTTAATCAAGATGGACAACGTGCACTCGGTAAAATTACAGTAATATTGGAAGTGGGAGAACTAATTACTACTGTTGCATGTCATGTTATAAATGTTGTGACGACATATAACCTTCTCTTAGGCAGGCCATGGATACATCAGTACAATATTGTACCTTCTACTCTACACCAATGTTTCAAATACTATAAGGATGGAATGCAGTGTAAAGTAATGGCTGATGCAAAACCATATACAGAAGCTGAGTCTTTCTTTGCGGATGCTAGCTATTATAAATGTTTCTCTAAAGAAGCGGGAAATGATGATGGAAAGAGAGTCTTGAAAGATGTCCAAATAAATAAAGCTAGAGAAGAAAGGGCGGAATCTCCTGAGACTACAGAAGCAAGGAAAAAGTTCTATTTTGTACCAAAGCGCCTAAGACAACAGGGACAATCGCCGTTGACATTGTTGTCGACAGAACAGTTGAAAGTCTTACAGTCCAATTACACGATGCCCTTACCCAATATCGAAAGATGTAAGCCATTTGCAGCCGCCCCAGGCACATTTCAAGTCAGAGCCAGTGCTAAATATCCTGAAGCAATAAAGTTCCACGTTGCAGCAGAGGTGAAGAATGAAAACACAAGCAATATATATCATGGAGAGTTAGCACCGCAGAATTTGAGAAAATACAGTGCAGTAAGTAAGAAAATCATGAGAAATATGGGTTTTGATTGTGACAAGCCCACTAGACTGAATCATGGGAAAGGAATTCAAATCCCTCTCGGAGTTAATCAAGAAAAACGGAGAAAATTCCAAGGATTAGGAGCAGAATCATCAGTAAATATGGTATCAGTAGATATGACTCCAGCCGAACAGATGTC
Organism: Magnolia officinalis; assembly: GCA_021015155.1. NCBI lineage: Eukaryota > Viridiplantae > Streptophyta > Magnoliopsida > Magnoliales > Magnoliaceae > Magnolia > Magnolia officinalis. Next base: position 36,355,999 of record JAJHSJ010000009.1, read on the forward strand.
AGAACAAGATGCTAAGGTAGTCAAGTGTCCTGAAAGCGCTCTAAGACAAATAGAAGACGGGGGACAGCCGACGATAGATGGCTTACGAGAAATAAATTTGGGAACAGCAGAAGAGCCAAAGAACACATTTATCAGTGTCAGTCTTTCAGATCAGGAATTTGAGAAATATGGCCAGCTTCTCAGAGAAAATAAAGACGTCTTCGCTTGGACATATGAAGAAATGCCAGGATTGGAACCATCTGTAGCAATGCATCGATTAAATATTTCCAAAGAAAAGAAACCAGTAAAGCAAGCACAAAGGCGATTCCACCCAGACCTGATTCCATTAATCGAAAAAGAAGTAAATAAATTAATAAAGGTTGGATTCGTCAGAGAAGTTAAATATCCTAAGTGGATATCAAACATTGTTCTGGTGAAAAAGAAGAATGGGCAGATTAGAGTATGCATCGACTTTAGAGATCTGAATGAAGCATGTCCAAAAGATGAATTCCCTCTCCCGATAACAGAATTATTAATTGATAGCACTACTCAGTATGCTATTATGTCCTTTATGGACGGATACGCGGGTTATAATCAAATCAGGATGGCACCCGAAGATGAAGAGGCAACGGCTTTCAGAACGCCACTTGGAATTTATTGTTATAAAGTTATGCCTTTCGGTCTCAAAAATGCTGGGGCAACATATCAAAGGGCAATGAAAAACATTTTTCAAGATATGATGCATAAACATGTCGAATGCTATGTTGATGACTTGGTGGTCAGGTCGGGAGATCATCAAGAACACCGCGAACATTTAGCATCAGTCTTCCGTCATCTCAGAAAGAAGCAACTAAAAATGAACCTTGCTAAGTGTGCATTTGGAGTATCTTCTGGCAAGTTCCTCGGCTTTGTTGTACGACACAGAGGGATCGAGATTGATCCAGAAAAAATTAAGGCTATTCAAAATATGCCGCCGCCAATGACGTTAAGGAATTAAAAAGCTTACAAGGAAAATTGGCATACATTCGCCGTTTCATTTCAAATCTCGCAGGAAGGTGTCAGCCATTTTCTCGGTTAATGAAGAAAGATACAAAATTTGTATGGGATCACGCCTGTCAAAATGCATTTGACTCAATCAAGGAATTATTGAAACAGCCGCCGGTGTTAACAGCTCCAATAAAAGGTAAGCCACTTATCTTATATACATCTGCAGCTACAAATTCTTTGGGTGCTTTGTTAGCACAAGTGAACGAAGCCGGAAAAGAGACTGCTCTTTATTATCTAAGCCGAACATTGATGGGGGCAGAATGCAATTATTCTTCGATTGAGAAAGAATGTTTGGCGCTGATATTCGCTGTACAAAAGTTGAGGCATTATTGTCTCTCCCATGATATAACTCTGATCTCAAGAGCAGATCCGATAAAATTTTTGATGACCAGGCCAATGTTGTCAGGAAGACTAGCCAAGTGGATGTTATTGCTATCAGAATATACTATTTCATATAAACCAGCGAAAGCAGTAAAAGGACAAGCCATGACAGACTTCCTCGCAGCACATCCTATAGCAGAAAGTGAAGAAATCAATGACGAATTTCCAGATGAACAGGTTATGTTGACTGAATCTCAAAATCTTTGGCAAATGTATTTTGATGGTGCTACTCGAATATCGGAAGCGGGGGCAGGAATAATATTCATTACACCTCAAGGCGATTTATTGCCATATTCCTTCACATTGCGCACCGCATGCACAAACAATGAAGCTGAATACAGAGCTCTTATCATCGGAATGGAAATAGCCCAGCAAATGGAAATAAAATTATTGCATATCTTCGGAGATTCTAAATTGATTATAAAGCAGTTGACAACAGAATTCGAAGTAAGGAAAGAAGAACTTCTGCCCTATTATCGGAAGGCACAAAAGTTGCTTGAACAATTTTGTCATGTAGAAATTAAACACATACCACGCTCTGAGAATGCAAAAGCGGACGCTTTAGCCGGTCTGGCAGCAGCTCTGTCCTGCACAAATCGAAGTCCTCTCCAGGTAACTATAGAAGAAAGAAGATTCCTGCCATCTGCAGAGGTTATCAAAGAAAACGTTGAAATGTTTCCTATATCTTGTCTAGAAGTAATGATAGATGATTGGCGTTAGCCTTTCGTTGATTATCTCAAGTATAATATCTTGCCAGAAGATAATGCACAAAGGCAGCAGATTAAGCAGCGATCGGGCAAATTTGTCATATGCAGCGAAGTATTGTATAGAAAATTTTACAATGGAATGCTGCTGAGATGCTTAGACAAGCAAGAAGCAAACCAAATGCTGCGGGAAGCACATTCAGGTGAATGTGGAGCACATCAAGCCGGCCGAAATTTGTGCCATAGAGTACATCGAATGGGTTATTATTGGCCTACTATGTTCAAAGATGCGATAGAATATGCAAAGCGGTGTCATGAATGTCAAATACACGGAGATGTAATACATGTTCCCCCAGAAGACTTACATCAGTCTGTTACTTCCTGGCCTTTCTCAGCTTGGGGACTCGATGTGATTGGTCCTATAAATCCCCCTTCATCTAAAGGAAAACAGTATATTCTGGCAGCAACAGACTATTTCTCCAAATGGACCGAAGCAATTGCCTTGCGTAATGTTAAAGAGACAGATGTGGTCAATTTCATTCGACATGCTATAATATACCGTCATGGTATTCCGAAAAAGATCGTCACTGATAATGGCACCCCTTTTAAAAATAGAGGCATGGAAAAGTTGTGTCAGAAGTTCGGCATCCAGCATTCGTTTTCAACACCTTACTATCCTCCAGCCAATGGATTAGCGGAAGCATTTAACAAAACGATTATCAAAATAATCAAGAAAACGGTGACAGGTAACAAGCGTGATTGGGATGAAAAGTTACAAGAAGCATTGTGGGCCTACAGAACTACTCATCGTACAGCAACAGGGGCGATACCTTATTCATTAATCTATGGTATAGAGGCAGTTATCCCAATCGAAATGCAGGTGGCATCACTCAGGATAGCAGTACATCAGTCTATAACAGATGATGAAAATGCAAAAATGAGGTTGAAAGAGTTAGATTTGCTTGATGAGAAACGTCTTGAAGCTCAGCAGCGGTTGCAGTCATACCAGGCCAGGATTTCGGCCGCATTTGATAAACAGGTTAAATACCGCTCTTTTAAAAAAGGGGATATGGTGTTAATGTTGAAAAGACCTATAGTGATCACTCACCGAACAGGGGGCAAGTTCGAGCCTAAAGGGGACGGTCCATATGTAGTAAAAGAAGTATACTCCAATGGGGCATATAGAATCACAAATCAGGAAGGACAGAGTATCAGTATACTTGTCAACACCCGATTCATCAAAAGATACTATCCCTAAAGATAGACATGTGGATTTTGATTCAGAATATTATCGGCATAATGAATCTGTATCAAAAGGGGGCAAGGATGAATAAGATCATGTTCATATGTCAACAAGAGAAGCTGTGAAGAAAATTCACAAAGCGCGTCAATTATCAAGCATCAAATCCGAAAAATATGATCATCATCATCGCCAAACAAGTTTGACAAAATCAATATCATCTTGAAGATTCCCTTGAAGATACTGACAAAATTGATATATATTGCTTTACAAGGCATGGATCTTCTTGAAGATATTATCTCAAGTGGAAATATCTACTACTACTATACTGGCAATGGTGATGATCATAGATATTATTGCCTTACAAGGATACACCAATCTCAGTTAAAGGGGCAGTATAGCCAAGCCAAATCCTAAAAGAGCCAAATTGAGCAAAATCAAAAAGCTCTAAAAAATAAAAATAAAAAAATAAAATAAAATAAAATGCTCTCAAAGGATCAAGCTCTAAAAGAGCCGGCCAACTATACATAAGACCTATGAAGATCGCCATTCGGGTAGCGGCGAGGAGTCAGTGGCCCTAAAAAGCCCGCGAAGACCATCATGCGCACCCATGCGGGCAGCTGACGAAGTCAAGGATTCAAAGCCTAAAAGGCCATAAATCCGCGAAGACTAGTCACCGTAACTCCCATGCCGTCTGTATAGCTTCCGGCAGCGCCACGGGGAACGGATGAAAATGCCCTCCTGTGAATGGGCTCGACCTTGCAGACGAAGAAAACAGGGGCTGCAGTGCGAGCTTTATGCCAACCATGCGTAAGACCCTCCAGATCTAGGGTTTGATTTCAGTAGTAACTCGTGAGGAAGGGCTTAAACCTACTCATTGATGGACTGGCGACCCTAGATTTGGTGCCCAAAGTTAGCCTTGCGAGCCCTGCGAACTCTAGAGAGTTACCGTGGCCAACCCTGTGCGTAAAACCAACAGTTCACCGCCTGGTAGCGTCAATGGGCCCCTCTGATGGACCTTGGCCGTGAGCTCAAGGCAGTGAAAAGCCCAAAAGCGAACTCTAGAGAGTTACAGTGGCCATCACATAAGACCCATAAATGCTCCACTACTCATGAGCTTAAACTGTGTGTGTGCGCACGCTCCACTACTCATGAGCTTAAACTGTGTGTGGCTAATTAAATTGAAACTTAGTACCGCCAATTTAAATACTCATATAGAGAATCCCGCACTAACAAAGCATAAAAGGTTTAGAAATTGTAAAGGATGTAATGAAATTATTATATAAAGTACGAATATAATTTGATAATGTTAGTATAAATGTCATCAACATGCAATGAGAAAATGCTATTATAAACATCTCAAAATGCTTTCATAAAAAACATGTCCAAAAAACATGAAAACAAAAATCACATGTTCAAAATTACATGTTTTAAAGATCATCTGTAATATCACATGTTCAAAATTACATGTTTTAAAGATCATCTGTAATTCCCACTGCTTCCGAATATCTGCGCAAATCTTCTTTCAACTGTGCCTGGGCTATATCATGTTTAGATTTTTCTTCAAGAATAAGTTTCGCTTGATCAGGGACACCAGCAAGTTTATTCTCCAGAGAAGCAATCATTCCTTTACTTCGAAGTTGCGTGGATTTTTCAATATTAATGGATTGAACATTCGCCTGTATCCTTTCTTCAACATTTTGAATGATCAAGGCTTTTTCATGATTCCTTCTCTCCAGTTGAGAAATTTCTTCCTTCAGGGCTGCAATACGATCTTGGATAGTCTTATTTTCATCAATATGAATCTTTAATTGATCTTGAAGAATCATATGCTCTTGTTCAAGTTTAGAAATTGATGAAGCTGTCAGAGAGGCTTGTTCTTGAGATACAGCCAGCTGCTTCTTGTACTCTAAAATCTCAGGGGCAATTGTAACGTTCTCTACCGACGCCAGAGAAATTACTGAATCGCGAAACTTGAGGAGTGAATCACGCAAAGGAGAGATGCTGAGTCTAGCCATCTTGGCAGAGCTCTCCAAAATCTCTATAGCAACATCCAAATCCAACCATTGATCGGGATTTCTGAAGATATGAATTATTGCTAACAAGGAATGTTTCACCATAAGCATTTTATGAACAGGGATTTTTGCAAAGGACGACAATTCAGAAGTAGTGGCCACAGAATCAGAACTGGCCGCACCACTGCAAGGATGAATTCCTATAGTAAAAAAGAAAGATATTCAAAATATTATTATGAAAAATGTAGTCGTGAATGAAGATAATCAGTGCATAAATATGTACCTGTCGCCTGGATATGATCTACAGAGGCAGAAGCTCTCTGAGTCATGGAAAGACCAAGTTCCACCATATCAGCAAAAGATGGTGCTCTAGCTTCTGTGCTTGAATCTCTGGTAGCCGGAGTTGGCAAGTCTGTAATTTCTGTGGGAAATATGATTTCATGAGCCACTACTCTTTGTACTACCAATGGAACTATAGGTGCTCTCGGTGAAGATACCACAAGAGGACTCGCTGAAGAGATAACACCTATTTCTGCAACTTGAGCACCTAAAAAAGGAGATGCAATGAAAGGGAGACATAAGAATAAAATAATAAATTGTTAAAATATAGATAGATATACATGTGGAAATTAAATCTCCTTTACCTGGTGAATACCCATATTCGCCATAATCTAAAGGTTCTTCTTCATTTTCTTCAGCTGCAGGAGATTTAGCAGGATCATTCACACCGAGAAGAGTCTTAACGGTTGCAGGGGAAGATTCCATCTCGACCTCTTTTGCAGCTGTTTCTTCATCTCCATCAATGTCAACTTCGCCTTCTTCAAAGTCATCATCTTTATCTTCACAGCTGTCGTTATCCTCGCTGTCTTCATATTGTGAAGATTCAGTAGTATCTGACGATGAAGCTGAACTCTCATCTTCTAAAATTTCTTCATCAGCTTCTTCAATGACAACTTGCTTCCCTTTGTAAGTAACGGGTTGGCTGCTTTCCGGAACAGGCTCTTGGATTGTAGGGGAAACGGATGCTTGACGGGTCCTTTCTTGAAGAATAGGGGAAGCGGATGCTTGGCGAGTCCTTTCTGGAAGAATAGGGGATGATGTTTGCAAACGCGTTTTTGATCTAGTCATTGGGGAAGATGGACTAGGACCAAGGGGTTATGGAGGAGATAAGGAAGTACCAACAGCTGGTCCTTCTTGAGCCGCTGCAGTCTCTGCAGGAATAGGAGAAGATGTACCTTCAGCATCGTTTGCGGCTTGATTTGAGAAATCCCGACGAGTTTTCTCAAATTCCCTCAGAACTCCATGAGCAAACCAGCCATCCAAAGTGTTGATGGGCTTGATTTCGCGGATAGGGTCTTCCAATGATATCTTCCTACAAATTTCTCCAGGATGAGACGCATGGCTCTTTTCCGGAATGTAGCCGATTCCGCTCTCTAAATTTTTGCCTTTCAGCCTGGGCAGATGAAGAAAGATAGAAGAATCCACTGGCAAACATTTAGTGACCAAGTATGATTGGTGATCCCACCATCGCATCCAGCTATATGATGTACGGACGATGCAATTACAACCTGGAATTATGAAAAGAGATCTTACGCAGCCATTCAACAGTTGATTCCATATCATGGCCCAGTTAAGAGGACCAGTTCCATAACAGTGCATTTTTCTAGTAACCAACCCGCAGTCCTGAGGCACGGTCTGATCATAACCAAATTGACGAGCAAAGCGACTGGGGTAGTAAGGTTCTCTCCAAAATTCTGTTCCTTCCCGAAGAGGTAAACTACATGAGCGAATAGAAAAAAAGAAAGCTCTCTCTGCTGCAGTAAGCGTTTCTTGGTCCACCATATCTGTATCTTCAGTGTAGCGATAAAGGCGGAATTGAAAGAAGTTTATCTGGTCGTCATCTCGAATTTTATTGGCAACCCATTCATACGCTCTTTTTGCCATCGCTCTTTGCTGAAAGAACCAGAGTGGAAGGTGAGAAGGATGAGTATATGCTTGCTCTGGAGCCTCAAAAGTCCAAAGGAAATAGACCCCTAGCCACCCCGTGATGTAATGCCAAGAAGTATGTGCAAACGAGGCCCCAAGAATAGGATCTTTTACGTGAGTAGCTACCTCTCCAAGGGCTCTATAAATAGAACATAATACTGGAGGAGCAAGAGAGTATTTTTGGCCTTCCGCTAAAGCACCAGCCACAACAAAAACGCTTGGACGAACAGCATCTGCCCATTTAGAGCTGGGCAGTACGACTAAACTTAGCCAATAAGCTAAGAACGCAGCAAGTTCTCCGAAGGAGCTATATTCTAGTCTTCCTTTTATTGTATCTCGAAGCTTCGTTAATTCTTTAGAGTGGCAATCGCGAAATCTTCAAAGAAAAATGAGGAGGTTAATATACAGGGATGGCTAAATAGCAAAAATATAAAGAATAAGTCAACCGTCGGATTAATAAATACCTGAGACCTCTAGAAAAATGTGCCAGCCATTGTAGAGGGGGGATTTTGTGGAAACTGGGAAATTTGCCCATCTCTTTGAACAGCTCTATGGTAGTCTCAGAGATAGAAGGTTTGCGGTCTGGAGAAGATACAAAGGCCAATTCTCTGTTTGTAGGAATGAATTCATCATAGAATTTGCCTGTTATTGTAAGACCGGCTATACGATGAAGATCCCAAAGTGATATGCTCATTTCACCATAAGGTAAATGGAAGGAGTTGGTTGTAGGCGACCAGTATTCAAGGAAGCCTTTCAGTATGTTGGGTTCCCTATAGAAGTGTTTGGAGGTCACTTCTATGGCATCATAAAGATCAATCTTTGCAAGAGTGCTCGTATGCTTCAGCAATATAGCCTCCGCCCATTCAGAGTAATAGCGGCGAGCAGTTAACATGCCTCTGATGCGGAATTCTGCCTGTCCCCAGAGTTGTTCTCGATCTCTAAAGCGCTGTCGAACTGTCTCATAAAAATGAGAAGGAAAGAGATCATGAGGACTGTGGAAAGGAACTAGGAAGATCATGGGATGAGTTTCCCCTATCTTCTGTCGCGGCTTCTGTGTTTGTATAACTCCCTCAAGGATTCGGGGCTCTCTTGAGGCCCACGATTCAGTATACATCAACCTCTCGCCATGGATGTAGTCTTTAGACTCACAGTCAAGCATGGATTGATGGCGATATACTTTGATGGGAATAACCGTCATACCCTCCGTATGTGGGTTGTCAAATTTCATAACACCTTCAACAACTCGTACCGAGTCCCATGAGTTTTGAAGTCTCTTCCTCTTATGTTCCTCAATTTTCTCTGCGAACTCTTTCGCCTTATTCCGGCGAGTTTTCTTTGGACGAGAAGCAGGGGGAGTGTCTTCACGAAGGGGTGGTCTTTCACTATCAGTACGAAGATGAGCTGTAGTCTTTAACCATTCATCCCAATCGTATTCCCTGCCATGCTTCGGAGGACATTTAATATCTCCTAATGATATGGATCTATGAATGGGGGAAGGCAAAGATCTAATGCGGTCAGAAAAGTCGAAGGTAGGAAGAACAGGTTCTTTGAAATAAGCAGGATTTCTGGAAGTGGTCTTTGTCCGCTTGGCAGGGGGTTGATCAGAAGAAGGTTGATTGGAAGGAGGACGAGCTGTCTGCTTTATACGAGCCATACCAATAAGAAAGGAAGAAGAAGAAAATGGCTAAGTGATTGGAAACAGTTCAAAAAAAAAAGGCTAAGTACGAAGTACTTTGCACGAGTTCGCGCAAAGAAGGAGGTTTGCGCGGGAAAAAATCTCCAAAGCCAAAGGACTTCGCGCAAAGTGAAAAGGTTTGCGCGGGTTCGCGCAAAGCAAAAAGGTTTGCGCGGAAAATCTCCAAGGACAAAGGGTTTCGTGCAAAGTGAGAAGGTTTGCGCGGGTTCGCGCAAAGTAATAGGTTTGCGTGGGAGAAAATCGCCAGAGCAGAGTTTCAACAGAGTATGAGCAGTTCGTGAAAATGACGAAGTGGCTGGACTATTTATAGGATTTGTGGTCGAGCACGGTACTCGACCGAGGTTTGCGCGGGGACGCGCAAACCCTAGAAAATGAATTCTTTGATCCTTTTCTTTGATTTCTAAAAAAATAAATAATAAAGAAAGACGCCAAACCATGGTGATTGTTTTTCAATCATCTTAATGTTGATGTTAAAATAAGATAAGAAAGTCCCCAGCAGAGTCGCCATTTTGTTTCGACAAGAAAACAAATGTGTTTGATTTGGGGAATTGATCTTATTCAAACATAACAAAAGAGTATTCAGAACAATCATCATATTTTATTAATATTGGGTTCATTTACATCCTCTATACATCCCTTGATTCTAAGATAAATCACATAAAAAGAACAAATTATTTTTTAGCAAAGCTTATTATTTGTCCAATCCTGAATTTGGCAGCCTTTCGGCGTCTGTTTTAGTCATCTCCCAATACTTAGGAGGAATTGCTGAATAGATCATCTGATCTTCATGGAGACAGAAATTTCGGCAGCACTCCGACGCTATTTTGGTCATCTCCCAATACTTAGGAGGAATTGCTGAATAATCATTTGATCTTTTCTTTTAGAGAAGTAATTTCTCCTACAAGCCGATCAGCTGATTATTTGCGCGGTCCGCGCAACCAATCTAGTAGTTGCGCGATCCGCGCAACTGATGTACATGTTGCGCGGTCCGCGCAACTGAACATGGCTCTGCTCTCTCTACCTTCAGTTGCTCTATTTCAATCTCTCCAAAAATCTTTTCTCTCCTTATGAGAAGGGAGTGGGGTATTTATAGACCTTTCACACGTGTCAGAGATCTTCATTGATTGCGCGATCCGTGCAACGACTCTCCTTGTTGCGCGACCGGCGCTACTGCTTTCTTCGTTATGCGACCGGCGTAACTGCTTTCTCTGTTGCGAGATCCGCACAACTGCCTTCCTTGTTGCGCGACCAGCGCAACTGTAATTTTGGCTACTTCAACCGCGCAACCTTCCTTTTTGGTTGCGCGATCCGCGCAACCTGTCTTTCTTTATTATTTGTTCCCTTTCCTTTTCATGATGATAATTTTTATGCTCCAACAGATGCCCCCTTGATCCGTTCTTCGTTCTCTTGAATCGACGAACCAGGATCAACACACGATATTCTTTGACTTTCCGTTCAACTGGTTGCGCGAACCGCGCAACCAAGGCCCGAGGGCCGTACTCGGTCCTTTTCCTATAAATAGTGAAATCTGCTCATTTTCTTCATTCTGAAACTTCTGCAGCGGAGCTTTGGCGAAAATTTTCTCCCGCGCAACTGACTATTGTTGCGCGGCCCGGCAACGAATCTTTTGTCGCGCAAGGCCTTTAAGTCGTTACGCTGCCCGCGCAGCTACCAAACGTATTGCGCGACCCGCGCAATTCCCAAACTTGTTGCGCGACCCGCGCAACTCTCAATCTTGTTGCGCGACCCGCGCAATCGACATCTTAGCAGATTTTCTTCAATTTAGCTAATCTTCTTCGTCATGGCTCGTACTAAGAGAACTTTTACCGTCATTGATCCGCCTTCCAGTCAACCATCTCATCAAGAGCTACCCAATACCGACGCTTATCATGCTACAACTCCCCGGGCAACTGAATCGTCGTCTTCTCCTGCTCAGCCTTCGTCCAAGCGGTTCAAAACAACTGTTAGGCGTCCCGCCTATATAAAAGAGACCGTACTGCCCACCTTTGACTTCACTTCACGGATCAAGTCATTATCATCCCCCGTTCATAGGGCTATCGCCATGGGTGACCTGACAATGCCTCCAAGACATGGTCGTGAGTATGATTGGGACGAATGGTTGAAGACTACTGTACACTATCATACGGATAGTCAGAAACCACCCAGTAGAGAAGATACCCCTCCTCCTTCTAAGCCTAAGAAGCATCGTCGAAACAAGGCCCAGGAATTTCAAGAGAAGATCAAGGAGCATAACCGAAAGAAACTTAACAATTCCTGGGAATCAATACAGGAAATACAGGGTGTCATCAAATTTGACAACCCATATAGACGAGGCATTATCTCCCTTCCTCTTAGCATGCACCGCCACCACTCCATGCTGATCTGTGAGCCCAGAGATTATTTATCCGCAGAAAGGTTAGCCTATACAAAGTCTTGGTCTTTTAAAGAACCCAGATTATTAGAAGGAATCCTGCAGCTGCCAAGACCAAGACAGCAAATAGGTGATATTCACTCCATGGTTTTTCTCGTTCCTTCTTACGACGTCCATAGTTTATATCCGTCCCACTTTTACGAGACCCTTAAGCAGCGCTTCAGCTACCGTCCCCAACTTTGGAGTCCAGAAGAATTCAGGACCAGAGGCCTTCTGACTCCTCGAAATTATTATTCCGAGTGGGCTACCGCAGTCTTAACAAAGTATGACAAGATTTTATCAGATATCGGCATCTTTCTTGCGATAAAAGCAACATCGCATCCTTTTCGCAAAGAATCTTCTATTTTGAAAGCGTTCCTCAACTATTGGTGCCCTTCCACCAATTCTTTTCATTTCCCTGAAGGTGAAATGAGTATTACGCTATGGGATATCTTCAGAATCACAGGTTTACCAATCACTGGCCAATTCTTCGATGAGTTCGTCCCTACCAATGAAGAATTCGCATTCCTTTCGTCTCCAGATCGCATCCCTTCCATCTCAGAATCAACCATCGAACTCTTCAAAGAGATGTCGAAATTTCCAAACATCCATAAGATTCATCCCATGCAATGGTTGGCACACTTCAGTCGAGCTCTGAAGTAATTCTCTTCTTCTCTAACCCCTTTTTATCACAATCTTAATATACATATACATAACCTTAACCTCATTTGTTTACCTTTCTAGATTCAATGGCAATCATTCACGAGAGCTCGAACGCCTCAGGAAGGGCATAAGAGGTCGTGCCGAATATTCCGTTCATGGGGAACTTGCGGCTTTTATCGCATATTGGCTGAGTGTGGTGGTCCTTCCCAGTTCTAAATCAGCAGATGCTATTCGTCCTTCGGTGTTCATAGTCGCAGGTGCCATGGCTGAAGGAATGAAGTTTTCTCTGGCTCCGCCCATCCTTTGTTCAATCTATAGAGGTTTTGGAGAAATAGCATGCCATGTAAAAAGTCCTTCCGTTGGCTCTGCTTCGACTTACATGCCATGGCATTACTTTCTGGGTTGGCTTGGTGTCTACTTTCCCTGGACTTTCGAAGTTCCAGAAAAGGCCTATGTCCACCCCTCCAAAGTTCCTCCCCACTTTTTCCAGAAAAGGTCCATGGCCAAAAGATCTTACGACTGGGCCAAGGATGCCGTTTCTTCTGATACTAAGATAAACTATTTCCACTTTGGTCTTCCCTGTTATATTGTGGATACTGAAAAGGCGGATACTGACTCACTCTCTTCAGTAGAGAGGGGATTTTTTATATCCATCAGATCGTGCAGTCTACCCTCTAGAGAAGGAACCGAATTCTGGAGAGAACCATATTATCCAAGTCGCTTTGCGCGTCAATTTGGTTTTGACCAGGCAATACCAGAAGACTGTGGACTGGTTACCCGGAGAATGCGTAGTTATGGGACTGGTCCATTCAATTGGGCAATGATCTGGAAACAATTATTGGGCCGAGCTAATTCTTCCTTCATCATCCCAGGATGTGATCGTACCCCCAGAGCATCATACAATCACATGAGATGGTGGGTACACCAATCGTATCTAGTCCGAAAAAGTCTTCCAGTGTCGCAACCGGTCTGGCTTCCTCCCCCTGAGCTCAAAGGTCGCACTTTCGAAGCGGGGATCGGTTTCATTGCAGAGACCAGTCATGCCCCTTCAGGTAGTCGTCGTATCATGATTTCGATAGATGAGCCCATTCGTGAGATAAAACCCGACAACACTCTTGAAGGATGGACAGCATACGGTGACACTTGCGAATTTGAGCAAATTCCCTTACATCGACTGCATAGGGAAGAAGTTGCAACAGAGTCTCCTGTTCAACCAGAGATTAATGTTGGTCCACCCAACCAACCTTCTCCTTCTACTCTTTCTCAACCACAACCGGTTTCCTCTCTAATGACGAGATCCCGTACACGTGCTCAAGCTTCTCCACAAGGAGAGAATACTGCTACCACTGCTCCAGCTCAAGTTATTGCGAACCCACCGGGAAACTCCCAACGTCTTCTCTCTAAAGACAAACAAGTCGTTATTGAGAATTCTAGCACAGAAGATACCGTTGGCGAAGATTCGGCTTCTTCATCTGAGGACACCACCTTTGACGAGAGTGAGGTAGGAGAGGAGAATCAAGAAAATATGTACGAAGAAGGAGAAGTGAACATCAGCGATGAGGATGATACGATTGCAGAACACATCCCTGCTAATGAAGAACACACTCCTTCAACTTCTGAAGTTGTTCCTTCGAATATCTCTCCTGCGGCGAGGGAAGAAGAAGAACCTATTGACCATGGTACATACAGACGCTCGCCTTATAAGAGAATATTACTACCATTTTTACTCTTGTTTCTTCTTTTCTATTTTATCTCACACGTTTTGCTTCAGATGATCATGCCACAAACGCAGAGTCGCCTAGGGCTTCTTCCCTGAACCTGCCCCCTGCCGCACCATCAGTCTCTCCAAGATTCTCCATATCTCTACGATCGGTGGCGCGTGAAATCGTTTTTTTAGAGAAGCAAACTGACTCGCTCATCCCTGCTACTGCTGCTACGAGTGTCGAAAACAGGGTTCCATCTTTTACAAATATGATAGCGCCCGATCCTCTTCTTTCCAAAGATACACAACCACTTGCCGCTTCGACACCAGCAAAAAGTATATTCCTTTTCTTGTTCATAATTTTCTTATCGCCTGTGTATAAAACCTTTATTATAACTTTTTACATTTCATTCCTTGATAGGGAATTTACCTCAAAGCGGTGCAACTAGCTCTGGCTCTATTGGCACTTCGTTGAATGCGTCATCATTTGAGAAGATCTCTGCACATAGACTAGCTCTGATCAAGAATTCGATACTGGCTATTGTCGAAATATTTAAGGATCCTGATCAATGGTGTGATTTAACTGCTGCTTTGGATGTCTTGAACAGTGCCTCTCGTATGACTAAAGTTGATGTTTCCTCCGTGCGTGATGCCCACTTGAGATTCCATAACTCAATAGCTGCCATGTCATCAGCCGCAACCATAACTATTTCTCCCGAAATTCTGGAATATAGAAGACAGCTTGCACTTTCCAAGGAGAGAGTTTCTCAACTTGCCCCTCTCATTTCTTGCCATGATCAGGAACAATCGTCTTTACAAAACCAACTGAAGACTTTTGTCAATGACGAAGCATCTGTTTAGGATCGCATTACTGTCCTGAAGCAAGAAATTTCACAATTAGAGAGGCAGAGTTCGGAGATAAAGTTAAACATCGAAAGAGTCCAGGAGAAGATAGACTGCAGCTGCCACTCTATGTATTCCGAGAGATCTGAACTGGCAAAGAATGAAGAGCTAATCATTTCCTTGGAGGAAAAGCTAGCTGGTGCTCTAGATCCCGCTCGGATGATCTCTAATGCTCGATTAGAGCATGCTGCTGCTCAAGTTAGTCTCCAAGATAATTTACAACAATACTTGGCAGCATTAGGTATTACTGGAGAGCTGTAAAACATTTAATCTTTGATGTATTTTGTTACTACTCATGTTTCCAGAATCACAAGTAATTTTATGGTATTTTGATGATGATGCTGTCTAATTTATGTCGCATCCTGATTGATGCATTTTACGTTGTATCATGCTTATAGATATATCTATCCTTTTATGCTTTGTTAGTAAGGAGTTCCTAGATGATCCTTATTTTGATTGGCGGTGCTAAGTTTTAGTTTGGTTAGCCACACACAGTTTAAGCTCATGAGTAGTGGAGCGCGCGCACACACACAGTTTAAGCTCTTGAGTAGTGGAGCACTTGTTGGTCTTATGTGATGGTCTCTGTAACTCTCTAGAGTTCTCTTGGACTTTTCATTGCCTTGAGCTCATGGCCACGGTCCATCAGAGGGGCCCATTGACGCTACCGGGCGGTGAACTGTTGGTTTTACGCACAGGGTTGGCCACAGTAACTCTCTAGAGTTCGCAGGGCTCGCAAGGCTACCTTCGGGCACCAAATCTAGGGTCGTCAGTCCATCAAAGAGTAGGCTTAATCCCTTCCTCACGAGTTACTACTGAAATCAAACCCTAGATCTGGAGGGTCCTATGCACGGTTGGCCTATCTAAAGCTCACACTGTAGCCCTTGTTTTCTTCGTCTGCAAGGTCGAGCCCATTCATGGGAGGGCATTTTCTTCCGTTCCCCGTGACGCTGCCGGAAAGCTATACAGACAGCATGGGGGTTACGCAAGACTAGCCATTCTACGACTTATGGCTTTTAGGCTTTTAGTCGTTGGCTTCATCGGCTGCCCGCATGGGTACGTACGATGGCCTTCACGGGCTTTTTAAGGCCACTGGCTCCTCGTCGCTGCCCGAATGGCGATCTTGATAGGTCTTATGTGTAGCTAACCCTTTTTAAGCTTGATCCTTTTAAAGCTTGATCCCCCTTTTTTTAGGATTTGGCTCTTTTTTCGGATTTGCTCTTCTTTGGATTCGCTCTTCTTTTTTGATTTGGCTAGACTGCCTTAAAATGCTTGAGCAGATAATAATAGATGTGATCATCACCACTCCCCTTCTCTCTGACTGAGATTGATATATCATCCCTCTGCTAATATCCTTAAGGGTGTCCATCCGTGTTGTTTGCAATATATCAGCTTGGCGATGTTTATCAATTTCAATAGAGAGTCAGAATTCCGCAGAGCGCTTATGGCGATGTTTTGATATGGATATATAGTCTTGACATGCTTGCGAACTGCTTTATTCATTTGATGATACATCTTCTTGCCCCCTTTTGATGTAGAAACATTATGCTGATAATGTTCTGGATCAAAATCCATAACTTCTTCAAGGACGATACCTTTTGATAAAGCGAGCATTGACCGGTATGCCGATACCTTGCCCGTCTTGATTTACAACTCTGTATGCCCCGTTGGAGTACACGTCCTTTATTATGTATGGCCCATCCCATTTAGGCTCGAATTTGCCCCCTGTTCGCCGGGTGACCAATATAGGTCTTTTCAACATTAGCACCGTATCTCCCTTTTTGAAAGAGCGGTATTTAACTCGTTTATTGAAAGCAGCTGATTCTTGCTTGATATGACTGCAATCGCTGCTGAGCTGCCAGGCATTTTTCATCGAGTAAATCTAACTCTTTCAGTCTTATTTTTGCATTTTCATCATCTGTCATGGACTGATGTACTGCCATTCTGAGCGAAGCTACTTGTATTTCAATTGGGATGACTGCCTCTACACCGTATACCAATGAGTACAGTGTCACTCCTGTTGCTGTCCGCTGAGTGGTTCTGTATGCCCATAAGGCTTCTTGCAACTTTTCGTCCCAATCGCGTTTATTCCCTGTCACTGTTTTCTTCAATATTTTGACTATCGTTTTGTTAAACGCTTCTGCCAACCCATTTGCTGGTGGATAATAAGGTGTTGAGAACGAATGTTGAATGCCGAATTTCTGACATAGCTTTTCCATACCTCTGTTTTTGAAAGGAGTGCCATTATCTGTAACGATTTTCTTTAGAATACCATGGCGATATATTATGGCGTGTTTGATGAAACTGACCACGTCTTTCTCCTTAACATTGCGTAAAGCAACTGCTTCAGCCCATTTGGAAAAATAATCAGTTGCTGCCAGAATATACTGCTTTCCTTTGGACGAAAGTGGGTTTATAGGACCAATTATGTCAAGTCCCCAAGCGGAGAATGGCCAAGAGGCTATAGATTGATGCAGGTCTTCTGGAGGAACATGTATGACATCTCCATGGATTTGACATTCATGGCACTGTTTCGCATAATCTATCGCGTCCTTGAACATGGTGGGCCAATAATAACCCATTCGATGTATTCTGTGAAATAGATTTCGGCCAGCCTGATGTGCTCCGCATTCACCGGAGTGTATTTCTCGCAACGTTTGGCTTGCTTCTTGCTTGTCTAGGCAACGTAGCAACATTCCATTATGAGATTTTCTATATAATATCTCGCTACATATGATAAATCTACCTGACCGTTGTTTAATCTGCTGCTTCTGTACTTGATCTTCTGGCAAGATGTTATACTTGAGATAATCGATGAAAGGTTGACGCCAATCATCTGTCGTTATTTCCAAGCATGATACAAGAAGCGCATCGGCGTCTTCTTCAATGAGCTCCGAGGATGGCAGAAATCTTCTTTCCTCTATAGTTACTTAGAGAGGACTTCGGTTTGAGCAGGACAGGGCCACTGCCAGGCTAGCCAAAGCATCTGCTTTTGCATTTTGACCGAGGTACATGCTTGATTTCTACATGATAGAATTGTTCTAGCAATTTCTGTGCTTTTCGACAATAGGGTAACAATTCCTGTTTTCTTACCTCGAATTCTGTTGTCAACTGATTGATAATCAATTTAGAATCTCCAAAGATATGCAGCATTTTTATCTTCATCTATTGAGCTATTTCCATTCCGATAATAAGGGCTTTATATTCGGCTTCATTATTTGTGCATGCAGTGCCCAATGCAAAGGAGTAAGATAATAAGTCGCCGTGGGGGGTAATGAATATCACTCCTGCCCCCGCTCCTAATGTTCGTGCAGCGCCGTCAAAATACATCTGCCATGGGCTTTGCGATTCAGTCAGCATCACTTGTTCATCTGGCAAGTCGTCATTGATGGTCTTGTTCCCTGCTACAGGGTGTGCCGCAAGAAAATCCGCCACTGCTTGTCCCTTTACTGCTTTCGTCGATTCGTATATAATAGTATATTCTGGGAGCAACAACATCCATTTGGCCAATCTTCCCGACAACAGTGGCCTTGTCATCAAAAACTTTATCGGATCTGCTCTTGAGATCAAAGTTATGTCATGGGAGAGACAGTAATGCCTCAGCTTTTATACCGCGAATATTAGTGCTAAACACTCCTTTTCGATTGGAGAATAATTGCATTCTGCCCCCACTAGTGTTCGGCTTAGATAATAAAGAGCAGTCTCTTTTCCTTCTTCATTTACCTGGGCCAATAAAGCACCCAAAGAATTCTTAGCTGCAGATATGTATAAGATAAGCGGCTTACCTTTTATTGGAGCTGTTAATACTGGCGGTTGTCTCAACAGTTCCTTTATCGAATCGAATGCATTCTGACAGGCTTGATCCCATACGAACTTTGTATCTTTCTTCATGAGATGGGAGAATGGCTGGCACCTTCCTGCTAAATTCGAAATAAAGCGGCGGATGTATGCCAGTTTTCCTTGTAAACTTTTTAATTCCTTCAGTGTTGTAGGTGCCGGCATATTTTGGATGGCTTTAACTTTCTCGGGATCGATTTCGATACCCCTATGCCGTATGACAAAGCCAAGAAATTTGCCTGAAGACACCCCAAATGCGCATTTAGTCGGGTTCATCTTTAGTTGTTTCTTCCTCAGTTGACGAAAAACTGACATTAAATGTTCGCAATGTTTCTGATGATCTTCTGACCTGACTACCAAGTCATCAACATAACATTCTACATGTTTATGCATCATATCTTGGAATATATTTTGCATCGCTCTCTGATATGTTGCCCCGGCATTTTTGAGACCAAATGGCATAACCTTATAGCAATAAATTCCGAGCGGCGTTCTGAATGCTGTTGCCTCCTCATCTTCGGGTGCCATTCTAATCTGATTATATCCTGCATAGCCATCCATAAAAGACATAATGGCATACTGAGTCGTACTATCAATTAACAATTCTGTAATTGGGAGAGGGAAATCATCTTTCGGACAGGCTTCGTTCAGATCCCTGAAGTCGATGCACACTCTGATTTGTCCATTTTTCTTTTTCACAGGGACAATATTCGATATCCACTTGGGATATTTGACTTCTCTGATGAACCCGACTTTTATCAGCTTACTGACTTCTTCTTCAATTGATGGAATCAAATCTGGATGGAATCGCCTTTGTGTTTGTTTAATGGCCTTTTCTCTTTGAAGATATTTAACCGGTGCATTGCTACAGAGGGTTCTAGGCCTGGCATCTCTGCATAAGTCCAAGCGAAGACATCTTTATTTTCTTTGAGGAGTTGGACATATTTCTCAGCTTCTTGTTCGGAAAGACCAATACTAATAAACGTATTCTGTGGCTTTTCTTCTGTGCCCAGATTTATCTCTCGTAGACTGTCAATTGTTGGTTGCCCCCCGTCTTCCATTTGCTTCGGAGCCATTTCGGGATACTCGACTGTTTTGGGGTCCTCGTCTGATATTTGTGCAGCTGCAGTCACATTTACTGATGATTCTACCCCCAATCCTTGAAATTTTCTCCACTTTTCTTGATTAATCCCAAGAGGGATTTGTACTCCCTTCCCTTGATTCAGCCCAGCGGGTTCTTCGCAATCAAAACCCATTCCTTTCATAATCTTCTTGCTCACTGAACTGTATCCCTCCAGGTTTTGTGGTGTCAACCTGCCATGGTATACATTATTCCCGATTTCTTCTTTTAAATCTGTTTCTTTTTTTGCAGCGTAAAATTCTATTGGCTCAGGGTGTTTTGCGCTGGCCTTGACTTGGAATCTTTTTGGAGCGGGTAAAAACGGCTTGCACCTTTCTACGTTTGGCAGCGGCATTGTATAATTAGACTGCAAAGTTTTTAGCTGTTCAGGCGATAATAAAGTTAATGGCGGTTGCCCTGGTTGTCTCAGACGCTTTGACACAAAATAGAACTTCTTCTTTACTTCTATAGTCTTAGAAGATTCAGCCTTTTCTTCTCTGACATTGTTTACTTGAATATCTTTCAGAATTCTGTTTTCATCACTATCCCGCGTTTCTTCAGTGAACCCTTTGTTATAGCTTGCCTCTGCAAAGAAAGACTCAGCTTCTGTATATGGTCTTGCGTCTGCCATCACTTTATATTGTCGCCCACCTTTACAGTATTTGAAGCACTGGTGCAGAGTAGAAGGTACGATACTGTATTGATGTATCCATGGCCTTCCCAGGAGAAGATTATACGTTGTCATTGCGTTTATGACATGGCATACGACGTTGGTCGTTAATTCTCCCACTTCTAATGTCACTGTAATCTTCCCGAGTGCGCGTTGCCCATCCTTGTTGAAGCCCTGTATCATCATTCCACTAGGGCGTAGATCAGAACGGCGATATCCCAGCTTGCTTATCATAGACAGTGGCAGGAGGTTCACTGCAGACCCATTATCTATCATAATCCGTTTAACCTTCTTCTCACGGATATGACCTTCTATCATCAATGGTCTATTATGTTCCACTTCACAGATCAAATCATCATCGGAGAATGAAATGATTGGCAAGCAATCTGTTCGTTCATTATATTCCTCATGCCCCATTTCTGTCAGTAGAGTTTCCCTAACATTATGATTAGATAATGCTTGGACCAGACTTTGTCGAAACTCCTCTGATAACTTGAGCGCATCATAAATGCTTAGCCGTGCCGGTATCCCCTTCAAATGGCTGACCACGTCGTAAGTTACCTTTGCCTTTTCACTTTTCTCTTCATTCTCATTGCTATTTTTCGGTTTCTGAACGGTTTCTTTCCTTATAATCTTTGCCCTTTGCTTTACAGGGCTTGCTGTTTTCTTTCCCGATCGCAAGGTAATAACTGCCACTTTCTTTGTCATCTTTTCGCCCCTTTTTCTTTCTACTTCTCGAGCTTTCTCTCGAATCGCGAGCATGTTTACTGCCACCCTTGTGTTCTTTTCTTTTCCTTCGCCAGTTATTATTTCACCCTTGTCTATCATCCGCTGTATTATACACTTCAACGTATAGCAATTCTCTGTCGGATGTCCTACCAGACGATGATAGCGGCAGAAATCTCTTTCCCTGGTCTTTGTCACATCTTCGGGGCGCTTGGGTTCTGGTAATTCTATTGTGCCGGCTTTCAATAGCTGTTTCATCATAGGAACTACATCTTCCTTCTCAAAACCGAACCCCTCATGAGAATCCAGCATTCGGAGTCTCTTTCCACTGTATTTATGTCTTGGTTGATTCCATCCTTCTCTTCGATCTGCCCTTTTATCTCTTGAATCCCTGGTATCTCTGTTTTTCTTATCATGTTCGACAGTATTCACATTCGTCCTGCCAGGCATTCTTCTAACAGTCTCGCGGTGGAATGCTGGTATTTTACGAGTCATCAACTCTAAAGCATGAGCTTTAGTGGCCAGGTCGCGGAACGTTCTGATATCGGCACTGGTGAGTCCAAACGCAATTCCTGTATCCATAGAATTCAGACACATTTTGACCTGTTCCTTTTCTTCTGGCAACTGCCTACACGAGGCTCCTAATGTCTTCAATCTGTCTATGAACTTTTGGACTGGTTTTCCTTCCCTCTGCCGTATGGAGGCCAACTCTGTAATACTAACGTCACGCTCAGAAGAGAAGAAGTTTGACATAAAGGCATCCTGCATTTCTTCCCACGTGCACATCGATCCGGGAACCAAGCTGGAATACCACCGAAAAGCTTTGTGCGTTAATGACGACCCGAACAATCTCAGGCAATACTGCGGTATTGTAGAAAAATTCCCCATGCTGGTAATGAAGTGCATTAGGTGTTCCTCCGGCGATCCTTCCCCATTAAACTTCTGAAAATCTGGATGTTTGAAATTGGCTGGGAATGGAATATCTTCCACTTCTCTTGGATATGGCGTTCGATATCTGAAACGGCCAGTGTTTTCACGTTCTCTTTCTATTCTCACTGTTTCTTCGACGACTTGTCTTATGTCATCTTGTGTTATGGTTCTTGCGACTGGAACAGACTCTCGAGATCCTATCCCTTGCGGATGAGAGCCTTCGGGCCGGTTTTCTCGTCCATTCATCGTATTCATCATTGGCGGGGCGGCTATCTGGGCCATGTTGTGTGCAAGAGTTGTCAGGGCTTCTCTGAGGTGTCTACACTCTTCCATTAATACTCTCTGTGCTTCTGCCATCTCATTAATACGATCTTCTGTAGTTGATGCGTTGCCTTGTCCTGTCTCAGTCACATATACTGTAGCCTCTCCACTCTTTGACGAGGCCGTAATTGGAGTAGGATGAGAAGATGCCGATGTAAGAGGACTCAGGAAGAGGGGAGAAGGTGGAGTTCCTTTTGACTTCTCTATATTTCTGGTATTATCAACTGATTGAGGTGATATAGACATCCATGCGCTTGTCTTTGGAGATGTCGATATTGAGGAACCTGTCATTACCGTTTTGCCTTTCTGTTCTTTCATCCATTTAACCTTTGGGGCGATTAAAGCTGGGAAGTCGCGTAACGCTGACTGTGGAACTACCCGTTCAGGATATATTTCGGGAGGGGCGAGCTCAGGATGCTTCCTAGCTGCATTGCGCGTTATTGGCCCTCGAACTCTCTGCACGGGCAGATTTATTCGAGCATTTCTTGCATTCCACGCTCTTGTCTTACGGGATACTACGACAGTCCAATCCTTAGTACTGTCCAACGGTTGAGGTGAAGCAGATACGACTCCAGCCATCACTTGAGTTATATTGCTCTTGGTTGCGAGAAACCGAGTCATACATACGGGAGTTTGATCCGGCGTATACTCTATCACGAACCCAGTTGTAGTAAAGCGAAAGTTTACTTCTCTTGCAGAGATTGTCATTGATTGTAACTTGCAGTTGAATTAATGTACCTTCAGTTATAAAACATATCTATAGTTAGTTTTTTGGAGGATAGAAGGATCTATCTTAGAGATGAAGGGGAGGATGTTCCCACTGAGAGTCGCCATTTTGGCGTCAGAAAGACACCAAACCATGGTGATTGCTTTTCAATCATCTTAATGTTGATGTTAAAATAAGATAAGAAAGTCCCCAGCAGAGTCGCCATTTTGTTTCGACAAGAAAACAAATGTGTTTGATTTGGGGAATTGATCTTATTCAAACATAACAAAAGAGTATTCAGAACAATCATCATATTTTATTAATATTGGGTTCATTTACATCCTCTATACATCCCTTGATTCTAAGATAAATCACATAAAAAGAACAAATTATTTTTTAGCAAAGCTTATTATTTGTCCAATCCTGAATTCGGCAGCCTTTCGGCGTCTGTTTTAGTCATCTCCCAATACTTAGGAGGAATTGCTGAATAGATCATCTGATCTTCATGGAGACAGAAATTTCGGCAGCACTCCGACGCTATTTTGGTCATCTCCCAATACTTAGGAGGAATTGCTTAATAAATCATTTGATCTTTTCTTTTAGAGAAGTAATTTCTCCTACAAGCCGATCAGCTGATTATTTGCGCGGTCCGCGCAACCAATCTAGTAGTTGCGCGATCCGCGCAACTGATGTACATGTTGCGCGGTCCGCGCAACTGAACATGGCTCTGCTCTCTCTACCTTCAGTTGCTCTATTTCAATCTCTCCAAAAATCTTTTCTCTCCTTATGAGAAGGGAGTGGGGTATTTATAGACCTTTCACACGTGTCAGAGATCTTCATTGATTGCGTGATCCGCGCAACGACTCTCCTCGTTGCGCGACCGGCGCTACTGCTTTCTTCGTTATGCGACCGGCGTAACTGCTTTCTCTGTTGCGTGATCCGCGCAACTGCCTTCCTTGTTGCGCGACCAGCGCAACTGTAATTTTGGCTACTTCAACCGCGCAACCTTCCTTTTTGGTTGCGCGATCCGCGCAACCTGTCTTTCTTTATTATTTGTTTCCTTTCCTTTTCATGATGATAATTTTTATGCTCCAACAATCACCATTGGGGCAACGGCGAGGAGTCAGTGGCCCTAAAAAGCCCGCGAAGACCATCGTGCGCACCCATGCGGGCAGCTGACGAAGTCAAGGATTCAAAGCCTAAAAGGCCATAAATCCGCGAAGACTAGTCACCGTAACTCCCATGCCGTCTGTATAGCTTCCGGCAGCGCCACGGGGAACGGATGAAAATGCCCTGCTGTGAATGGGCTCGACCTTGCAGACGAAGAAAACAGGAGCCACAGTGCGAGCTTTATGCCAACCGTGCGTAAGACCCTCCAGATCTAGGGTTTGATTTCAGTAGTAACTCGTGAGAAAGGGTTTAAACCTACTCATTGATGGACTGGCGACCCTAGATTTGGTGCCCAAAGGTAGCTTTACGAGTCCTGCGAACTCTAGAGAGTTACCGTGGCCAACCCTGTGCGTAAAACCAACAGTTCACCGCCCGGTAGCGTCAATGGGCCCCTCTGATGGACCTTGGCCGTAAGCTCAAGGCAGTGAAAAGCCCAAAAGCGAACTCTAGAGAGTTACAGTAGCCATCACATAAGACCCATAAATGCTCCACTACTCATAAGCTTAAACTGTGTGTGTGCGCACGCTCCACTACTCATGAGCTTAAACTGTGTGTGGCTGATTAAATTGAAACTTAGTACCGCCAATTTAAATACTCACATAGAGAATCCCGCACTAACAAAGCATAAAAGGTTTAGAAATTGTAAAGGATGTAATGAAATTATTATATAAAGTACGAATATAATTTAATAATGTTAGTATAAATGTCATCAACATGCAATGAGAAAATGCTATTATAAACATCTCAAAATGCTTTCATAAAAACATATGTGAAGCCAAATAAATTATGTCTAAAAAACATGAAAACAAAAATCACATGTTCAAAATTACATGTTTTAAAGATCTTCTGTAATCCCCACTGCTTCCGAATATCTGCGCAAATCTTCTTTCAACTGTGCCTGAGCTACATCATGTTTAGATTTTTCTTCAAAAATAAGTTTAGCCTGATCAGGGACGCCAGCAAGTTTATTCTCCAGAGAAGCAATCATTCCTTTACTTTGAAGTTGCGCGGATTTTTCAATATTAATGGATTGAACATTCGCCTGTATCCTCTCTTCAACATCTTGAATAATTAAGGCTTTTTCATGATTCCTCCTCTCCAGTTGAGAGATTTCTTCCTTCATGACTGCAATACTATCTTGGATAGTCTTATTTTCATCAATATGAATCTTTAATTGATCTTGAAGAATCATATGCTCTTGTTCAAGTTTAGAAATTGATGAAGCTGTCAGAGAGGCTCATTCTTGAGATGCAGCCAGCTGCTTCTTGTACTCTAAAATCTCAAGGGCAATTGTAACATTCTCTACCGACGCCAGAGAAATTACTGAATCACGAAACTTGAGGAGTGAATCACGCAAAGGAGATATGTTGATTCTAGCCATCTTGGCAGAGCTCTCCAAAATCTCTATAGCAACATCCAAATCCAACCATTGATCGGGATTTCTGAAGATATGAATTATTGCTAACAAGGAATGTTTCACCATAAGCATTTTATGAACAGGGATTTTTGCAAAGGACGACAATTCAGAAGTAGTGGTTACAGAATCAGAACTGGCCGCACCACTGCAAGGATGAGTTCCTATAGCAAAAGAAGAAAGATATTCAAAATATTATTATAAAATATGTAGTCATGAATGAAGATAATCAGTGCATATATATGTACCTGTCACCGGAATATGACTAACAGAGGCAGAAGCTCTCTAGTCATGGAAAGACCAAGTTCCACCATATCAGCAAAAGATGGTGCTCTAGCTTCTGTGGTTGAATCTCTGGTAGCCGGAGTTGGCAAATCCGTAGTTTCTGTTGGAAATATGATTTCACGAGCCACTACTTTCTGTACTACCAATGGAACTACAGGTGCTCTTGGTGAAGATACCACAAGAGGGCTCGCTTAAGAGACAGCACCTATTTTTGCAACTTGAGCACCTAAAAAAAAAGAGACACAATGAAAGGGAGACATAATAATAAAATAATAAGTTGTTAAAATATAGATAGATATATGCATGTGGAAATTAAATCTCCTTTACCTAGTGAATACCCATATTCACCATAATCTAAAAGTTCCTCTTCATTTTCGTCAGCTACAGGAGATTTAGCAGGAACATTTACACCAGGAAGAGTCTTAACGGTTGCAGGGGAAGATTCCATCTCGACTTCTTTCGCAGCTATTTCCTCATCTCCGTCAATGTCAACTTCGCCTTCTTCAAAGTCATCATCTTTATCTTCACAGCTGTCGCTATCCTCGCTGTCCTCATATTGTGAAGATTCAGTAGTATCTGACGATGAAGCTGAACTCTCATCTTCTAAAATTTCTTCATCAGCTTCTTCAATGACAACTTGCTTCCCTTTGTAAGAAACGGGTTGGCTGCTCTCCAGAACAGGCTCTTGGATTGTAGGGGAAGCGGATGCTTGGCGGGTCCTTTCTGGAAGAATAGGGGATGATGTTTGCAAACGCGTTTTTGATCTAGTCATTGGGGAAGATGGACTAGGACCAAAGGGTTGTGGAGGAGATATGGAAGTACCAACAGCCGGTCCTTCTTGAGCCGCTGCAGTCTCTGCAGGAATTGGAGAAGATGTACCTTCAGCATCGTTTGCGGCTTGATTTGAGAAGTCCCAACGAGTTTTCTCGAATTCTCTTAGAACTCCGTGAGCAAACCAGCCATCCAAAGTGTTGATGGGCTTGATTTCACGGATATGGTCTTCCAATGATATCTTCCTACAAATTTCTCCAGGATGAGACGCATGGCTCTTTTCTGGAACATAGCCGATTCCGCTCTCTAAATTTCTGCCCTTCAGCCTGGGCGGATGAAGAAAGATAGAAGAATCCACTGGCAAGCATTTAGTGACCAAGTATGATTGGTGATCCCACCATCGCATCCAGCTATATGATGTACGGACTATGCGATTACAGCCTGCAATTATGAAAAGAGATTCGACGCAGCCATTCAGCAGTTGTTTCCATATCATGGCCCAGTTAAGAGGACCAGTTCCATAACAGCGCATTTTTCTAGTAACCAACCCGCAGTCTTGAGGCACGGTTTGATCATAACCAAATTGATGAGCAAAGTGACTGGGGTAGTAAGGTTCTCTCCAAAATTCTGTTCCTTCCCGAAGAGGTAAACTGCATGAGCGAATAGAAAAGAAGAAAGCTCTCTCTGCTGCAGTAAGCGTTTCTTGGTCCACCATATCTGTATCTTCAGTGTAGCGATAAAGGCGGAACTGAAAAAGTTTATCTGGTCGTCATCTCGAATTTTATTGGCAACCCACTCATATGCTCTTTTTGCCATCGCTCTTTGCTGAAAGAACCAGAGTGGAAGGTGAGAAGGATGAGTATATGCTTGCTCCGGAGCCTCAAAAGTCTAAGGAAAATAAACTCCAAGCCACCCCGTAATATAATGCCAAGAAGTATGTGCAGACGAAGATCCAAGAGTAGGGTCTTTTACGTGGGTAGCTACTTCTCCAAGGGCCCTATAAATAGAGCATAATACTGGGGGAGCAATGGAGTATTTGTGGCCTTCCGCCAAAGCGCCAGCTACAGTGAAGACAGTGGGACGAATAACATCTGCCCATTTAGAGCTAGGCAATATGACCAAACTCAGCCAATAGGTTAAAAAAGCTGCAAGTTCTCCGAAGGAGCTATATTCCGGTCACCCCTTCATTGCGGCTCGAAGCTTTGCCAGTTCATTGTAATGACAGTCACGAAATCTTCAAAGAAAAATAAAGAGAGAGGGTGAATATGCAGAAATCGCCAATATAAGAAGAAAGTTGATTATCAGACAGATAAATACCTGAGGCCTCTGGAAAAATATGCTGGCCACTGCAAAGGGGGAATCTTGTGGAAACTGAGAAATTTACTCATCTCCTTGAATAGTTCGATAGTGGTTTCAGAGATCGAAGGTTTGCGATCAGGAGAAGATACGAAGGCCAGTTCCCTATTGGTTGGAATAAATTCATCATAGAATTTACCTGTTATTGGGAGACCAGCTATGCGGTGAAGATCCCAAAGTGTTATGCTCATTTCACCATAGGGCAAGTGGAAGGAGTTGGTTGTAGGCGACCAGTATTCAAGGAAACCTTTCAGTACAGTAGGTTCCCTACAGAAGTATTTAGAAGTCACTTCTATAGCATCATAAAGACCAACTTTTGCAAGTGTGCTCGTATGCTTCAGTAAAATAGCTTCTGCCCATTCCGAGTAATAGCGTCGAGCAGTTAACAGACCTCTGATGCAAAATTCTGCTTGTCCCCAGAGTGGTTCCCGATCTCGGAAACGTTGTCGGACTGTCTCATAAAAATGTGAAGGAAAGAGGTCGTGAAGGCTATGGAAAGGAGCCAAGAAGATCATGGGATGAATTTCTCCCATCCTTTGTCGCGGCTTCTGCGTTTGAATGACTCCTTCAAGGATCCTGGATTCTCTAGTGGCCCATGATTCAGTATACATCAACCTTTCGCCATGAACGCAATCCTTGGGTTCACAGTCAAGCATGGACTGATGGCGATAAACATTGATGGAAATTATTGTCATGCCTTCCGCATGAGGATTGTCAAATTTCATGACGCCTTCGACAACCCAAATCGAATCCCATGAATTTTGAAGTCTCTTCTTCTTATGTTCCTTGATCTTCTCTGCAAATTCTTTTGCCTTATTACGGCGAGTTTTCTTCGGACGAGAGGCAGGGGGAGTGTCTTCACGAAGGGGAGGTCTTTCACTATCAGTACGAATATGAGCTGTAGTCTTTAACCATTCGTCCCAATCGTATTCTCTGCCGTGCTTCGGGGGACATTTGATATCTCCCAAAGATATAGATCTATGGATGGGGGATGGCAAAGATCTAATGCGATCAGAAAAGTCAAAAGTTGGAAGAACAAGCTCTTTAAAATAAGGAGTCCTGGAGGTAGTCTTTGTTCGCTTGGCAGGTGGTTGATCAGAAGAAGGAGTCACAGGACGGGCTGTTTGTTTTATACGGGCCATAATGACAAGTGAAGGAAAAAAAGGAAGAATAGAAGACTAAGTGCAGGACACTTTGCGCGGGTCCGCGCAAAGTGTATGGGTTGCGCGAAATAAGCTAGACTTTGAAGAAATTCGAGCAAAGCTGTAAGGTTTGCGCGCGGTCCCGTAAAGCTGAAAGGTTTGCGCGGGTTCGCGGAAAGTGAAGGTTTGCACGGAAGAGAATCGCAGGAATAAAGTTTCGCCAGAGCCGAAAGGATTCGTACAAAAGACTAAGTTGCTGGACTATTTATAGGATTCGTGGTCGAGCACGGTACTCGACCGAGGTTTGCGCGAGGTCACGCAAACCCTAGAAATGAATTCTTTGATCCTTTTCTTTGATTTCTGAAAAAATAAAGAACGGATCAAGGGGGAATCTGTTGAGGCATAAAAATAAGCAAAGAACTGAAGAAAGGAAAGATCAAGAAAATCAGTTTGAAGATCAAAGAAATCAGTTTGAAGATGACTTTGCGCGGGTCTGCGCAAAGTGAATAGATTGCGCTGGACCGCGCAAAGTAAATGGGTTGCGTGGGTTGATCAGTGAAGACAGGTTATGCAAGAATGATAGATTGCGCGAAACCGCGCAAAGCATGTCATTTGCACGAGACCGCACAAAGCATGTCGTTTGCACGAGTCCGCGCAAAGTATTTTGCAGAGGTATAAAAATGGCTGGATGTTATTTTGTCCCACATCGATCAGAATAGAGATTCACACCAGTAAAGATGTCTATAAATACCCCGTTCTTCCTCTCAAAAGGAGTTGGAAGATTTCAGAGTGGAAGAAAGACGAAGAAGAAGACAGAAGGTGCAAATGAGCATTGGGCTCAAATAGTTTACGCGGACTCGCTCAAAGGAGCACTGGGCTCCTATAGTTTGCGCGGACCCGGGCAAAGGAGCATTGGGCTCCTGTAGTTTGCGCGGATCCACGCAAAGCATGTAGTTTGCGCGGACTTGCGCAAACCGACTGCTGGACAGTCTATAACAGCAATGGGCTGATATGCTATAGGAATGGCTAGAGTCTTCAAATCTTCAAATTTTTCTTGTTCAGGAGGAAGGGAAGAATCATCGACGAAAAGGCGTATTCCTCCTAAGTTTCAAGAGATGACTGGAATAGCACTGAAATGCTGTCGAAATCTCTATTCTCTTGAAGATTAATTAGTTGACTTGTCTATTCCTCCTAAGTCATAGGAGATGATTGAAATCAGCGTTGTTATGCTGTCGAAATTTATATTCAACCGTTATAATTGTAACTTGCAATGAATTCTTTGTAAACTATTTTTGAATCAAGGGATACCTGAGGATGTAAATGAATTCAGAATCAATAAAGTGTGACGATCGTTTCTGTAACTATTTCATTGTTATGTTTGAATAAGATAATTCCTAAATCAAATACTTTTGTTTTCTTGTCGAAACACATTCCTGACTGGAATCGTCGTATTACGAGACCATTTGGGATCCATAAGTGGGATCATAGTTGTTGATCCTGAATTTTTCCTTCATCTCCTTTTCCAATAGTAACTCTCATAAACACTCTTCCGAGGTCAAATTCAGACTATTTTGAGGTTATTGTAATGGTAACTTATCAAGCTTCTAGATGAGACCAGAATTGCGTAATTCGGAGACCGTTTGATATCCTAAAAGCATGTTGGTACTCTTCGATCATCTTTTCTCAATATGGATTGTAAACCTTTCAAATCGCGCGATCCAACTGAGATGCTCATAACTCCATCCTTTGATGTCGGATTGGCCCAATTTTTACTCATCTGAAAGGTCAATTTAGTACCTTTCATTCCTCAATGGAATCGTCACATTCTTAGACCATTTGGGCATCCATAGGTGGGATCGCAGTCGTCCATCCTGATTTTCTCCTTCATCTCCTTTTCCAATAGTAACCCTCATAAAGACTCTTCTGAGGTTGAATTCAGACTATTTTGAGGTCATTGTAATGGTAACTTGACAAGCTTACAGATGAGACCCGAATTGCGTATTTCGGAGACCGTTCGATATCCTAAAAGCATGTTGGTACTCTTTGATCGTCTTTTTTCAATATGGATTCTAAATCTTTTCAAATTGCGTGATCCATCTTAGATGCTCATAACCCAATCATTTGATATCGAATTGGGTCAATTCTAGTCATTTGAAAGGTACATTAGTCCTCTTTCATTCCTAACTGGAATCATCGTATTATGAGACCATTTGGGATCCATAAGTGGGATCATAGTTGTCTATCCTGAATTTTTCCTTCATCTCCTTTTCCAATAGTAACTCTCATAAACACTCTTCCGAGGATGAATTCAGACTATTTTGAGGTTATTGTAATGGTAACTTATCAAGCTTCCAGATGAGACCAGAATTGCGTAATTCGGAGACCGTTCGATATCCTAAAAGCATGTTGGTACTCTTCGATCGTCTTTTCTCAATATGGACTGTAAACCTTTTCAAATCGCGCGATCCAACTGAGATGCCCATAACTCCATCGTTTGATCTCGGATTGGCTCAATTTTTAGTCATATGAAAGGTCAATTTAGTTCCTTCCATTCTGACTGGAATCGTCATATTCTGAGACCATTTGGGTATCCATAGGTGGGATCGCAGTAGTCCATCCTGATTTTCTCCTTCATCTCCTTTTCCACTAGTAACCCTCATAAAGACTCTTCTGAGGTCGAATTCAGACTATTTTGAGGTCATTGTAATGGTAACTTGACAAGCTTCCAGATGAGACCAGAATTGCGCAATTCGGAGACTGTTCGATATCCTTAAAGCATGGTGGTACTCTTCGATCGTCTTTTTTAATATGGAGTCTAAATCTTTCCAAATCGTGCGATCCAACTTAGATGCTCATAACTCCATCATTTGATGTGAGATTGGGTCAATTTCTATTCATCTGAAAGTTACATTTGTGCTCTTTCATTCCTGATTGGAATCGTCGTATTCTGAGACCATTTGGGATCCATAAGTGGGATCATGGTCGTTGGTCCTGAATTTTTCCTTCAGCACATTTTCCAAAAGTAACCCTCATAAACACTCTTCCGAGGTCGAATTCAGACTATTTTGAGGTCATTGTAATGGTAACTCGACAAGCTTCCAGATGAGACTAGAATTGCATAATTCGGAGACCGTTCGATATCCTAAAAGCATGTTGGTACTCTTCGATCGTCTTTTCTCAATATGGAGTGTAAACTATTTCAAATTGCGTGATCTAACAAAGATGCCCATAACTCCATCGTTTGATGTCAGATTGGCTTAATTTTTTGGCATCCGAAAGGTCAATTTAGTTCCTTTCATTCCTCACTGGAATCGTCGTATTCCGAGACCATTTGGGCATCCATAGGTAGGATCGTAGTCGTCGGTTCTGATTTTTCCTTCATCTCCTTTTCCAATAGTAACCCTCATAAGCACTCTTTAGAGGTTGAATTCAGACTATTTTGAGGTGATTGTAATTGTAACTTGACAAGCTACTAGATGAGACCAGAATTGCGTAATTCGGAGACCGTTCGATATCCTAAAAGCATGTTGGTACTCTTTGATCGTCTTTTCTCAATATGGAGTCTAAATCTTTCTAAATCGCGCGATCCATCTTAGATGCTCATAACTCCATCATTTGATGTCAGATTGGGTCAATATTTAGTCATCCAAAAGGTACTTTTGACCTCTTTCATTCCTGACTGGAATCATTGTATTACAAGACCATTTGGGATCCATAAGTGGGATCATAGTCGTCGGTCCTTAATTTTTCCTTCATCTCCTTTTCCAATAGTAACTCTAATAAACACTCTTCCGAGGTCGAATTCAGACTATTTTGAGGTCATTGTAATGGTAACTTATCAAGCTTCCAGATGAGACCAGAATTGTGCAATTCGGAGACCGTTCGATATCCTAAAAGCATGTTGGTACTCTTCGATCGTCTTTTCTCGATATGGACTGTAAACCTTTCAAATGGCGCGGTCCAACTGAGATGCTCATAAATCCATCCTTTGATGTCGGATTGGCTCAATTTTTACTCATTTGAAAGGTCAATTTAGTGCCTTTCATTCCTCACTGGAATCGTCATATTCTGAGACCATTTGGGCATCCTTATGTGAGATCGCAGTAGTCCATCCTGATTTTCTCCTTTATCTCCTTTTCCAATAGTAACCCTCATAAAGACTCTTCTGAGGTCGAATTCAGACTATTTTGAGGTCATTGTAATGGTAACTTGACAAGCTTCCAGATGAGACCAGAATTGTGTAATTCGGAGACCGTTCGATATCCTAAAAGCATGGTGGTACTCTTCGATCGTCTTTTTTCAATATGGAGTCTAAATCTTTCCAAATCGTGCGATCCAACTTAGATGCTCATAACTCCATCATTTGATGTCAGATTGGGTCAATTTCTATTCATCTGAAAGTTACTTTTGTGTTCTTTCATTCCTGATTGGAATCGTCGTATTCCGAGACCATTTGGGATCCATAAGTGAGATCATGGTCGTCGGTCCTGAATTTTTCCTTCAGTACAATTTCCAAAAGTAACCCTCATAAACACTCTTCCGAGGTCGAATTCAGACTATTTTGAGGTCATTGTAATGGTAACTTGACAAGCTTCCAGATGAGACTAGAATTGCGTAATTCGGAGACCGTTCGATATCCTAAAAGCATGTTGGTACTCTTCGATCGTCTTTTCTCAATATGGAGTGTAAACCATTTCAAATTGCGTGATCCAATAAAGATACCCTTTACACCATCGTTTGATGTCAGATTGGCTTAATTTTTAGGCATCCGAAAGGTCAATTTAGTTCCTTTCATTCCTCACTGGAATCGTCGTATTCCGAGACCCTTTGGACATCCATAGGTAGGATCGCAGTCGTCGGTCCTGATTTTTCCTTCATCTCCTTTTCCAATAGTAACCCTCATAAGCACTCTTTAGAGGTCGAATTCAGACTATTTTGAGGTGATTGTAATTGTAATTTGACAAGCTACTAGATGAGACCAGAATTGCGTAATTCGGAGACCGTTTGATATCCTAAAAGCATGTTGGTACTCTTTGATCGTCTTTTCTCAATATGGAGTCTAAATCTTTCCAAATCGCACGATCCATCTTAGATGCTCATAACTCCATCATTTGATGTCGGATTGGGTCAATTTTTAGTCATCCAAAAGGTACTTTTGTCCTCTTTCATTCCTGACTGGAATCGTCGTATTACGAGACCATTTGGGATCCATAAGTGGGATCATAGTCGTCGGTCCTTAATTTTTCCTTCATCTCCTTTTCCAATAGTAACTCTAATAAACACTCTTCCGAGGTCGAATTCAGACTATTTTGAGGTCATTGTAATGGTAACTTATCAAGCTTCCAGATGAGACCAGAGTTGCGCAATTCGGAGACCGTTCGATATCCTAAAAGCATGTTGGTACTCTTCGATCGTCTTTTCTCAATATGGACTGTAAACCTTTCAAATGGCACGATCCAACTGAGATGCTCATAAATCCATCCTTTGATGTCGAATTGGCTCAATTTTTACTCATTTGAAAGGTCAATTTAGTGCCTTTCATTCCTCACAGGAATCGTCATATTCTGAGACCATTTGGGCATCCATAGGTGGGATCGCAGTAGTCCATCCTGATTTTCACCTTTATCTCCTTTTCCAATAGTAACCCTCATAAAGACTCTTCTAAGGTCGAATTCAGACTATTTAGAGGTCATTGTAATGGTAACTTGACAAGCTTCCAGATGAGACCAGAATTAATTCGGAGACCCTTCGATATCCTAAAAGCATGGTGGTACTCTTCGATCGTCTTTTTTCAATATGGAGTGTAAACCATTTCAAATTGCGTTATCCAACAAAGATACCCATAACTCCATCATTTGATGTCAGATTGGCTTAATTTTTAGGCATCCGAAAGGTCAATTTAGTTCCTTTCATTCCTCATTGGAATCATCGTATTCCGAGACCATTTGGGCATCCATAGGTAGGATCGCGGTCGTCGGCCCTGATTTTTCCTTCATCTCCTTTTCCAATAGTAACCCTCATGAGTACTCTTCAGAGGTCGAATTCAGACTATTTTGAGGTGATTGTAATTGTAACTTGACAAGCTACTAGATGAGACCAGAATTGCGTAATTAGGAGACCGTTCGATATCCTAAAAGCATGTTGGTACTCTTTGATCGTCTTTTCTCAATATGGAGTCTAAATCTTTCCAAATCGCGCGATCCATCTTAGATGCTCATAACTCCATCATTTGATGTCGGATTGGGTTAATTTTTAGTCATCCAAAAGGTACATTTGTCCTCTTTCATTACTGACTGGAATCGTCGTATTACGAGACCATTTGGGATCCATAAGTGGGATGATAGTCGTCGGTCCATAATTTTTCCTTCATCTCCTTTTCCAATAGTAACTCTAATAAACACTCTTCCGAGGTCGAATTCAGACTATTATGAGGTCATTGTAATGGTAACTTATAAAGCTTTCAGATGAGACCAGAATTGCGCAATTTGGAGACCGTTCGATATCCTAAAAGAATGTTGGTACTCTTCGATCGTCTTTTCTCAATATGGACTATAAACCTTTCAAATGGCGCGATCCAACTGAGATGCTCATAAATCCAACCTTTGATGTCGGATTGGCTCAATTTTTACTCATTTGAAAGGTCAATTTAGTGCCTTTCATTCCTCACTGAAATCGTCATATTCTGAGACCATTTGGGCATCCATATGTGAGATCGCAGTAGTCCATCCTGATTTTCTCCTTTATCTCCTTTTCCAATAGTAACCCTCATAAAGACTCTTCTGAGGTCGAATTCAGACTATTTTGAGGTCATTGTAATGGTAACTTGACAAGCTTCCAGATGAGACCAGAATTGCGTAATTCGGAGACCGTTCGATATCCTAAAAGCATGGTGGTACTCTTCGATCGTCTTTTTTCAATATGGAGTCTAAATCTTTCCAAATCGTGCGATCCAACTTAGATGCTCATAACTCCATCATTTGATGTCAGATTGGGTCAATTTCTATTCATCTGAAAGTTACTTTTGTGCTCTTTCATTCCTGATTGGAATCGTCGTATTCCGAGACCATTTGGGATCCATAAGTGGGATCATGGTCGTCGGTCCTGAATTTTTCCTTCAGCACAATTTCCAAAAGTAACCCTCATAAACACTCTTCCGAGGTCGAATTCAGACTATTTTGAGGTCATTGTAATGGTAACTTGACAAGCTTCCAGATGAGACTAGAATTGCGTAATTCGGAGACCGTTCGATATCCTAAAAGCATGTTGGTACTCTTCGATCGTCTTTTCTCAATATGGAGTGTAAACCATTTCAAATTGCGTGATCCAACAAAGATGCCCATAACTCCATCGTTTGATGTCAGATTGGCTTAATTTTTAGGCATCCGAAAGGTCAATTTAGTTCCTTTCATTCCTCACTGGAATCGTCGTATTCCGAGACCATTTGGGCATCCATAGGTAGGATCGCAGTCGTCGGTCCTGATTTTTCCTTCATCTCCTTTTCCAATAGTAACCCTCATGAGCACTCTTCAGAGGTCGAATTCAGACTATTTTGAGGTGATTGTAATTGTCACTTGACAAGATACTAGATGAGACCAGAATTGCGTAATTCGGAGACCGTTCGATATCCTAAAAGCATGTTGGTACTCTTTGATCGTCTTTTCTCAATATGGAGTCTAAATCTTTCCAAATCGTGCGATCCATCTTAGATGCTCATAACTCCATCATTTGATGTCGGATTGGGTCAATATTTTGTCATCCAAAAGGTACTTTTGTCCTCTTTCATTCCTGACTGGAATCGTTGTATTACAAGACCATTTGGGATCCATAAGTGGGATCATAGTCGTCGGTCCTTAATTTTTCCTTCATCTCCTTTTCCAATAGTAACTCTAATAAACACTCTTCCGAGGTCGAATTCAGACTATTTTGAGGTCATTGTAATGGTAACTTATCAAGCTTCCAGATGAGACCAGAATTGCGCAATTCGGAGACCGTTCGATATCCTAAAAGGATGTTGGTACTCTTCGATCGTCTTTTCTCAATATGGACTGTAAACCTTTCAAATGGCGCGATCCAACTGAGATGCTCATAAATCCATCCTTTGATATCGGATTGGCTCAATTTTTACTCATTTGAAAGGTCAATTTAGTGCCTTCATTCATCACTGGAATCGTCATATTCTGAGACCATTTGGGCATCCATAGGTGGGATTGCAGTAGTCCATCCTGATTTTCTCCTTCATCTCCTTTTCCAATAGTAACCCTCATAAAGACTCTTCTGAGGTCGAATTCAGACTATTTTGAGGTCATTGTAATGGTAACTTGACAAGCTTCCAGATGAGACCAGAATTGCGTAATTCGGAGACCGTTCGATATCCTAAAAGCATGGTGGTACTCTTCGATCGTCTTTTTTCAATATGGAGTCTAAATCTTTCCAAATCGTGCGATCCAACTTAGATGCTCATAACTCCATCATTTGATGTCAGATTGGGTCAATTTCTATTCATCTGAAAGTTACTTTTGTGCTCTTTCATTCCTGATTGGAATCGTCGTATTCCGAGACCATTTGGGATCCATAAGTGGGATCATGGTCGTCGGTCCTGAATTTTTCCTTCAGCACAATTTCCAAAAGTAACCCTCATAAACACTCTTCCGAGGTCGAATTCAGACTATTTTGAGGTCATTGTTGTAATGGTAACTTGACAAGCTTCCAGATGAGACTAGAATTGCGTAATTCGGAGACCGTTCGATATCCTAAAAGCATGTTGGTACTCTTCGATCGTCTTTTCTCAATATGGAGTGTAAACCATTTCAAATTGCGTGATCCAACAAAGATGCCCATAACTCCATCGTTTGATGTCAGATTGGCTTAATTTTAGGCATCCGAAAGGTCAATTTAGTTCCTTTCATTCCTCACTGGAATCGTCGTATTCCGAGACCATTTGGGCATCCATAGGTAGGATCGCAGTCGTCGGTCCTGATTTTTCCTTCATCTCCTTTTCCAATAGTAACCCTCATGAGCACTCTTCAGAGGTCGAATTCAGACTATTTTGAGGTGATTGTAATTGTAACTTGACAAGCTACTAGATGAGACCAGAATTGCGTAATTCGGAGATCGTTCGATATCCTAAAAGCATGTTGGTACTCTTTGATCGTCTTTTCTCAATATGGAGTCTAAATCTTTCCAAATCGTGCGATCCATCTTAGATGCTCATAACTCCATCATTTGATGTCGGATTGGGTCAATATTTTGTCATCCAAAAGGTACTTTTGTCCTCTTTCATTCCTGACTGGAATCGCGTCGTATTACGAGACCATTTGGGATCCATAAGTGGGATCATAGTCATCGGTCCTCAATTTTTCCTTCATCTCCTTTTCCAATAGTAACTCTAATAAACACTCTTCTGATGTCGAATTCAGACTATTTTGAGGTCATTGTAATGGTAACTTATCAAGCTTCCAGATGAGACCAGAATTGCGCAATTCGGAGACCGTTCGATATCCTAAAAGCATGTTGGTACTCTTCTATCGTCTTTTCTCAATATGGACTGTAAACCTTTTAAATGGCGCGATCCAACTGAGATGCTCAAAAATCCATCCTTTGATGTCCGATTGGCTCAATTTTTTGTCATTTGAAAGGTCAATTTAGTGCCTTCCATTCCTCACTGGAATCGTCATATTCTGAGACCATTTGGGCATCCATAGGTGGGATCGCAGTAGTCCATCCTGATTTTTTCCTTCATCTCCTTTTCCATAGTAACCCTCATAAAGACTCTTCTGAGGTCGAATTCAGACTATTTTGAGGTCATTGTAATGGTAACTTGACAAGCTTCCAGATGAGACCAGAATTGCGTAATTCGGAGACCGTTCGATATCCTAAAAGCATGGTGGTACTCTTCGATCGTCTTTTTTCAATATGGAGTCTAAATCTTTCCAAATCGTGCGATCCAACTTAGATGCTCATAACTCCATCATTTGATGTCAGATTGGGTCAATTTTATTCATCTGAAAGTTACTTTTGTGCTCTTTCGTTCCTGATTGGAATCGTCGTATTCCGAGACCATTTGGGATCCATAAGTGGGATCATGGTCGTCGGTCCTGAATTTTTCCTTCAGCACATTTTCAAAGTAACCCTCATAAACACTCTTCCGAGGTCGAATTCAGACTATTTTGAGGTCATTGTAATGGTAACTTGACAAGCTTCCAGATGAGACTAGAATTGCGTAATTCGGAGACCGTTCGATATCCTAAAAGCATGTTGGTACTCTTCGATCGTCTTTTCTCAATATGGAGTGTAAACCATTTCAAATTGCGTGATCCAACAAAGATGCCATAACTCCATCGTTTGATGTCAGATTGGCTTAATTTTAGGCATCCGAAAGGTCAATTTAGTTCCTTTCATTCCTCACTGGAATCGTCGTATTCCGAGACCATTTGGGCATCCATAGGTAGGATCGCAGTCGTCGGTCCTGATTTTTCCTTCATCTCCTTTTCCAATAGTAACCCTCATAAGCACTCTTCAGAGGTCGAATTCAGACTATTTTGAGGTGATTGTAATTGTACTTGACAAGCTACTAGATGAGACCAGAATTGCGTAATTCGGAGACCGTTCGATATCCTAAAAGCATGTTGGTACTCTTTGATCGTCTTTTCTCAATATGGAGTCTAAATCTTTCCAAATCGCGCGATCCATCTTAGATGCTCATAACTCCATCATTTGATGTCGGATTGGGTCAATTTTTAGTCATCCAAAAGGTACTTTTGTCCTCTTTCATTCCTGACTGGAATCGTCGTATTACGAGACCATTTGGGATCCATAAGTGGGATCATATCGTCGGTCCTTATTTTTCCTTCATCTCCTTTTCCAATAGTAACTCTAATAAACACTCTTCCGAGGTCGAATTCAGACTATTTTGAGGTCATTGTAATGGTAATATCAGCTTCCAGATGAGACCAGAATTGCGCAATTCGGAGACCGTTCGATATCCTAAAAGCATGTTGGTACTCTTCGATCGTCTTTTTCAATATGGACTGTAAACCTTTCAAATGGCGCGATCCAACTGAGATGCTCATAAATCCATCCTTTGATGTCGGATTGGCTCAATTTTACTCATTTGAAAGGTCAATTTAGTGCCTTTCATTCCTCACTGGAATCGTCATATTCTGAGACCATTTGGGCATCCATAGGTGGGATCGCAGTAGTCCATCCTGATTTTCTCCTTCATCTCATTTTCCAATAGTAACCCTCATCAAGACTCTTCTGAGGTCGAATTCAGACAATTTTGAGGTCATTGTAATGGTAACTTGACAAGCTTCCAGATGAGACCAGAATTGCGTAATTCGGAGACCGTTCGATATCCTAAAAGCATGGTGGTACTCTTCGATCGTCTTTTTCAATATGGAGTCTAAATCTTTCCAATCGTGCACTCGTATCCAACTTAGATCTCATAACTCCATCATTTGATGTCAGATTGGGTCAATTTCTATTCATCTAAAGTTACTTTTGTGCTCTTTCATTCCTGATTGGAATCGTCGTATTCCGAGACCATTTGGGATCCATAAGTGGGATCATGGTCGTCGGTCCTGAATTTTTCCTTCAGCACAATTTCCAAAGTAACCCTCATAAACACTCTTCCGAGGTCGAATTCAGACTATTTTGAGGTCATTGTAATGGTAACTTGACAAGCTTCCAGATGAGACTAGAATTGCGTAATTCGGAGACCGTTCGATATCCTAAAAGCATGTTGGTACTCTTCGATCGTCTTTTCTCAATATGGAGTGTAAACCATTTCAAATTGCGTGATCCAACAAAGATGCCCATAACTCCATCGTTTGATGTCAGATTGGCTTAATTTTTAGGCATCCGAAAGGTCAATTTAGTTCTTTCATTCCTCACTGGAATCGTCGTATTCCGAGACCATTTGGGCATCCATAGGTAGGATCGCAGTCGTCGGTCCTGATTTTTCCTTCATCTCCTTTTCCAATAGTAACCCTCATAAGCACTCTTCAGAGGTCGAATTCAGACTATTTTGAGGTGATTGTAATTGTAACTTGACAAGCTACTAGATGAGACCAGAATTGCGTAATTCGGAGACCGTTCGATATCCTAAAAGCATGTTGGTACTCTTTGATCGTCTTTTCTCAATATGGAGTCTAAATCTTTCCAAATCGCGCGATCCATCTTAGATGCTCATAACTCCATCATTTGATGTCGGATTGGGTCAATTTTTAGTCATCCAAAAGGTACTTTTGTCCTCTTTCATTCCTGACTGGAATCGTCGTATTACGAGACCATTTGGGATCCATAAGTGGGATCATAGTCGTCGGTCCTTAATTTTTCCTTCATCTCCTTTTCCAATAGTAACTCTAATAAACACTCTTCCGAGGTCGAATTCAGACTATTTTGAGGTCATTGTAATGGTAACTTATCAAGCTTCCAGATGAGACCAGAATTGCGCAATTCGGAGACCGTTCGATATCCTAAAAGCATGTTGGTACTCTTCGATCGTCTTTTCTCAATATGGACTGTAAACCTTTCAAATGGCGCGATCCAACTGAGATGCTCATAAATCCATCCTTTGATGTCGGATTGGCTCAATTTTTACTCATTTGAAAGGTCATTTAGTGCCTTTCATTCCTCACTGGAATCGTCATATTCTGAGACCATTTGGGCATCCATAGGTGGGATCGCAGTAGTCCATCCTGATTTTCTCCTTCATCTCTTTTCCAATAGTAACCCTCATAAAGACTCTTCTGAGGTCGAATTCAGACTATTTTGAGGTCATTGTAATGGTAACTTGACAAGCTTCCAGATGAGACCAGAATTGCGTAATTCGGAGACCGTTCGATATCCTAAAAGCATGGTGGTACTCTTCGATCGTCTTTTTTCAATATGGAGTCTAAATCTTTCCAAATCGTGCGATCCAACTTAGATGCTCATAACTCCATCATTTGATGTCAGATTGGGTCAATTTCTATTCATCTGAAAGTTACTTTTGTGCTCTTTCGTTCCGATTGGAATCGTCGTATTCCAGACCATTTGGGATCCATAAGTGGGATCATGGTCGTCGGTCCTGATTTTTCCTTCAGCACATTTTCCAAAAGTAACCCTCATAAACACTCTTCCGAGGTCGAATTCAGACTATTTTGAGGTCATTGTAATGGTAACTTGACAAGCTTCCAGATGAGACTAGAATTGCGTAATTCGGAGACCGTTCGATATCCTAAAAGCATGTTGGTACTCTTCGATCGTCTTTTCTCAATATGGAGTGTAAACCATTTCAAATTGCGTGATCCAACAAAGATGCCCATAACTCCATCGTTTGATGTCAGATTGGCTTAATTTTTTAGGCATCCGAAAGGTCATTTAGTTCCTTTCATTCCTCACTGGAATCGTCGTATTCCGAGACCATTTGGGCATCCATAGGTAGGATCGCAGTCGTCGGTCCTGATTTTTCCTTCATCTCCTTTTCCAATAGTAACCCTCATAAGCACTCTTCAGAGGTCGAATTCAGACTATTTTGAGGTGATTGTAATTGTAACTTGACAAGCTCTACTAGATGAGACCAGAATTGCGTAATTCGGAGACCGTTCGATATCCTAAAAGCATGTTGGTACTCTTTGATCGTCTTTTCTCATATGGAGTCTAAATCTTCCAAATCGCGCGATCCATCTTAGATGCTCATAACTCCATCATTTGATGTCGGATTGGGTCAATTTTTAGTCATCCAAAGGTACTTTTTCCTCTTTCATTCCTGACTGGAATCGTCGTATTACGAGACCATTTGGGATCCATAAGTGGGATCATAGTCGTCGGTCCTTAATTTTTTCCTTCAT
>JAJHSJ010000009.1:36399101-36449535 GCA_021015155.1 Magnolia officinalis
GTTGTTGGATTGATAAATACCTGAGACCCCTAGAAAATGAGCTAGCCATTGAAGAGGGGAAATTTTGGAGGTTGGGAAATTTGCCCATCTCTTTGAATAACTCTATAGTAGTCTCAGAAATGGAAGGCTTGCGGTCTGGAGAAGATACAAAGGCCAATTCTCTGTTTGTTGAATGAATTCATCATAGAATTTGCCTGTTATTGTGAGACCGGCTATGCGGTGAAGGTCCCAGAGAGATATACTCATTTCACACCATAAGGAAGATGGAAGGAGTTGGTTATAGGCGACCAGTATTCAAGGAAACCTTTCAGAATATTGGGTTCCCTATAGATATTTGGAGGTCACTTTATTGCATTGCATCATAAGGCCGATCTTTTGCAAGAGTGCTCGTATGTTTAAGCAATATAGCTTCCGCCCATTCAGAATAGTATCGACGAGCAGTTAACATGCCTCTGATGCGGAATTCTGCCTGTCCCCAGAGTTGCTCCCGATCTCTGAAGCGTTGTCGCACTGTCTCATAAAAATGAGAAAAAGAGATCATGAGGATTATGGAAAGGAGTTAAGAAGATCATGGGATGAACTTCTCCTATCCTCTGTCGCGGTTTCTGAGTTCGAATAGTTCCCTCCAGGATTCGGGGCTCTCTTGAAGTCCATGATTCAGTATACATTAATCTCTCGCCGTGAACGTAATCTTTGGACTCGCAGTCTAGCATGGACTGATGGCGATATACCTTGATCGGAATGATTGTCATGCCCCTCCGCATGAGGATTATCAAACTTCATAATACCTTCGACAACTCGTACTGAGTCCCACGAGTTTTGAAGCCTCTTCTTCTTATGTTCCTTGATCTTTTCTGCAAATTCTTTCGCCTTATTGCGGTGAGTTTTCTTCTTTGGGCGAGAAGCAGGAGGAGTTTCTTCACGGAGAGGTGCTCTCTCACTATCAGTTCGAATATGAGCAGTGGTCTTCAACCATTCATCCCAGTCATATCTCTGCCATGTTTTGGTGGACATTTGATGTCTCCCAAAGATATAGATTTGTGAATGGGAGAAGGTAAAGATCTAATACGGTCAGAAAAGTCGAAGGTGGGAAGAACGGGTTCTTTGAAGTAAGCGGGATTTTTGGAAGTGGTCTTTGTCCGCTTAGCAGGAGGCTGATCAGAAGGAGGAGAGTCAGAAGGAGTTACAAGACGAGCCGTTTGTTTACGAGCCATGAAAGTAAGATAAAGAAAGTAAGAAAAGAAGAAGAAAGAAATGGCTAAGTGTTGGGGACAGTTCAAAGGAAAAATTGGTTAAGTACAGAGTACTTTGCGCGGGGTCGCGCAAAGTATACAGTTTGCGCGGAAAATTT
This sequence comes from Magnolia officinalis, assembly GCA_021015155.1. NCBI lineage: Eukaryota > Viridiplantae > Streptophyta > Magnoliopsida > Magnoliales > Magnoliaceae > Magnolia > Magnolia officinalis. The sequence continues at coordinate 36,400,453 of JAJHSJ010000009.1, forward strand.
CAAGTTCAAAAGAAAATCGCGCAAAGTAAAAAGGTTTGCGCGGAGTCGCGCAAAGCCGGAGGTTTGCGCGGAAGAAAATCACCAGACCAGAGTTTCAGCAGAGAATGGTTCGTGAAAATGACTAAGTAGTTGGACTATTTATAGCCTTTATGGCCGAGTACAGTACTCGACCGGAGCTTTGCGCGGGGTCACGCAAACTCTGCAGAAGATAACTGGTTGATCCTTTTCTTTGAATTTTCGGAAAAAACAAAGAACGGATCAAGGGGGCATCTGTTGAGGCATAAAATAAGCAAGGAAATGAAGATGAGAAAGATCAAGAAATTAATTTTGAAAATAAAGAAATCAGCTTCAAGACCACTTTGCGCGGATTTGCGTAAAGTGAAACAGTTGCGCCAAACCGCGTAAAGTGAATAGGTTGCGCGAGGGGTCAATGAAGACAGTTTGCGCGGGGAATGACAGTTTGCGCGAGACCACGCAAAGCATATCGTTTGCGCATGTCCGCGCAAAGTATATGATGTTGGGATCAAAAGGGTTGGTTGATTATTTTGCCCCACATCGACCAGAACAGAAATTTCCATTGAAGAAAATGTCTATAAATACCCCGTTCCTCCTCTCAAAAGGGGTTGGAAGATTTCAGAAGTGAAAGAAAGACAAAAGAGAAGACAGAAGGTGCAGAGTATTGGACTCCTGCACTTTGCGCGACCGCGTGCAAAGGAGTATTGGACTCCTGAAGTTTGTGCGCTAATCCGCGCAAAGCAGCATAGGGCTAAGATAGTTTGCGTGGACCTGCGCAAAGTATATCGTTTGCGCGGATCCGCGCAAACCGACTGCTGCTCAGTCTATAACAGCAACGGGCTGTTATGCTGTCAGAATGGCTCGAGTCTTCAAGTCTTCAGGTTCTTCTTATTCAGGAGAAAAGGAAGAATCATCGACGAAAAGGCGTTTCCTCCTAAGTTTCAGGAGATGACAGAAATAACACTGTTATGCTGCCGGAATCTCCGTCCTCTTGAAGACTGTTGGCCAATTCATCCATTCCTCCTAAGTCATAGGAGATGATTGAGATTGGCGCTGTTATGCTGCCGAAATTTAACTACGATAACTGTAACTTGTAACGAATTCTTTGTAAACTATCTTAGAATCAAGGGATACTTGAGGATGTAAATGAATTCAGAATCAATGAAGTGTGATGATTGTTTTTGTAATTATTTCATTGTTATGATTGAATAAGATAATTCCCAAATCAAATACCTTTGTTTTCTTGTCGAAACAGTGAGCAATCCTTAGCCCTTCAAGATGTTGAAGAAAAGATACGAGCAAATGCTCAATCCATTGATATTGAAAAATCTGCACAACTTCAAGGAAAAGAAATGATCGCTTCTTTGGAGGATAAGCTTACTGGCGTTCCTGATCAAGCAAGACTTATTTTTGAAGAGAAATCTAAACATGATGCAGCTCAGGCACAATTGAAAGAAGATTTGCGCAGATATTCAGAAGCAGTGGGGATTACAGAAGATCTTTAAACATGTAATTTTGAACATGTAATCTTTGCTTTCATGTTTCTTTTGGACATAATTTATTTGGCTTTCTGCTTTCATGTTTCTTCTTTTTTTGGTTTTTTTTTTGCATAATTTATTTAGCTTTACATATGTTTCATGATAGCATTTTGAGATGTTTATAATAGCATTTTTATATTGTATGTCATTTTCATATTGTATGTTTATACTTAATATTATTAGATTATATTTATACTTTATATAGTAATTTCATTACATCCTTTACAATTTCTAAACCTTTTATGCTTTGTTAGTGCGGGACTCTCTATGTGAGTATTTAGATTGGCGGTACTAAGTTTTGATTTAATTAGCCACACACAGTTTAAGCTCATGAGTAGTGGAGCGTGCGCACACACATAGTTTAAGCTCATGAGTAGTGGAGCATTTATGGGTCTTATGTGATGACCACTGTAACTCTCTAGAGTTCTCTTTTGGGCTTCTCACTGCCTTGAGCTCACGGTCACGGTCCATCAGAGGGGCCCATTGACGCTACCGGACGGTGAACTGTTGGTTTTACGCACAGGGTTGGCCACGGTAACTCTCTAGAGTTCGCAGGGCTCGCAAGGCTACCTTTGGGCACCAAATCTAGGGTCGCCAGTCCATCAATGAGTAGGTTTAAGCCCTTCCTCACGAGTTACTACTGAGATCAAACCTTAGACCTGGAGGGTCTTACGCACGGTTGGCATAAAGCTCGCACTGCGGCCCCTGTTTTCTTCATCTGCAAGGTCGAGCCCATTCATTTATAGAATGCAATTATTCCTCGATCGAAAAAGAATGTTTGGCGTTGATATTCACTGTACAAAAGTTGAGGCATTATTGTCTCTCTCATGATATAACTCTGATCTCAAGAGCAGATTCGATAAAATTTTTGATGACCAGGCCAATGTTGTCGGGAAGACTAGCCAAGTGGATGTTATTGCTATCAGAATATACTATTTCGTATAAGCCGGCGAAAGCAGTAAAAGGACAAGCTATGGCAGACTTCCTCGCAGCACATCCTATAGCAGAAAGTGAGGAAATCAATGACGAATTCCCAGATGAACAGGTTATGTTGGCTGAATCTCAGAATCTTTGGCAAATGTATTTTGATGGTGCTGCTCGAATATCGGGAGCGGGGGCAGGAGTGATATTCATTACGCCTCAAGGCGATTTATTTCCATACTCCTTCACATTGGGCACCGCATGCACAAACAATGAAGCTGAATACAGAGCTCTTATCATCGGAATGGAAATAGCCCAGTAAATGGAAATAAAATTATTGCATATCTTCGGAGATTCTAAATTGATTATAAATCAATTGACAACGGAATTTGAAGTAAGGAAAGAAGAACTCCTGCCCTACTATCGGAAGGCACAACAGTTGCTTGAACAGTTTTGTCATGTGAAAATTAAACACATATCGCGGCTGGAGAATGCAAAATCAGATGCTTTAGCCAGTTTGGCAGCAGCTTTATCCTGCACAAACCGAAGTCCTCTTCTGGTAACTATAGAAGAAAGAAGATTCCTGCCATCTGCAGCAGTTATCGAAGAAACCGTTGAGATGTTTCCTATATCCTGTCTGGAAGTAATAACAGATGATTGGTGTCAGCCTTTTGTTGATTATCTCAAATATAATATCTTGCCAGAAGATAATGCATAAAGACAGCAGATTAAAACAGCGATCGGGCAAATTTGTCATATGCAGTGAAGTATTGTATAGAAAATCTTATAATGGAATGCTGTAAGATGCTTAGACAGGCAAGAAGCAAACCAAATGCTGCGGAAGGCTCATTCAGGTGAATGTGGAGCACATCAAGCCGGCTGAAATTTGCCATAGAGTGCATCGAATGGGTTATTATTGGCCTACTATGTTCAAAGATGCAATAGAATACGCAAAGCGGTGTCATGAATGTCAAATACACGGAGATGTAATACATGTTCCCCCAGAAGACTTACATCAGTCTGTTGCTTCCTGGCCTTTCTCAGCTGGGGACTCGATGTGATTGGTCCTATAAATCCCCCTTCATCTAAAGGAAAACAGTATATTCTAGCAGCAACAGACTATTTCTCCAAATGGACCGAAGCAATTGCCTTGCGTAGTGTTAAAGAGACAGACGTGGTCAATTTCATCCGGCATGCTATAATATACCGTCATGGTATTCCGAAAAAGATCGTCACTGATAATGGCACCCCTTTTAAAAATAGAGGCATGGAAAAGTTGTGTCAGAAGTTCGGCATCTAGCATTCTTTTTCAACACCTTACTATCCTCCGGCCAATGGATTAGCAGAGGCGTTTAACAAAACGATTGTCAAAATAATGAAAAAAACGGTGACAGGCAATAAGCGTGATTGGGATAAAAAGTTACAAGAAGCATTATGGGCCTACAGAACTACTCATCGTACAGCAACAGGGGCGACACCGTATTCATTAATGTATGGTATAGAGGCAGTTATCCCAATTGAAATGCAGGTGACATCACTCAGAATAGCAGTACATCAGTCTATAACAGATGATGAAAATGCAAAAATAAGGCTGAAAGAATTAGATCTGCTCGATGAGAAACGTCTTGAAGCTCAGCAGCGGTTGCAGTCATATCAGGCCAGGATATCGGCTGCATTTGATAAACAGGTTAAATACCGCTCTTTCAAAAAAGGGGATATGGTGTTAATGCTGAAAAGACCTATAGTGATTACTCGCCGAACAGGGGGCAAGTTCGAGCCTAAATGGGACGGTCCATATGTGGTAAAAGAAGTATACTCCAATGGGGCATATAGAATCACAAATCAAGAGGGACAGGGTATCAGTATACTTGTCAACGCCCGTTTCATCAAAAGATACTATCCCTAAAGATAGACATGTGGATTTTGATTCAGAATATTATCGGCATAATGAATCTGTATCAAAAGGGGGCAAGGATGAATAAGATCATGTTTATATGTCAACAAAAGAAGCTGTGAAGAAGAAATTCACAAGCATGTCAATTATCAAGCATCAAATCCGAAAATATATATATGATCATCATCACCAAATAAGTTTGACAAAATCAATATCATCTTGAAGATTCTCTTGAAGATATTGACAAAATTGATATATTGCCTTACAAGGCATGGATTCTCTTGAAGATATTGACAAGATTGATATATTGCCTTACAAGGCATGGATCTTCTTGAAGATATTATCTCAGTTGGAAATATCTACTATACTGGCAATGATGATGATCATAGATATTATTGCCTTACAAGGCACGGGTCTTCCTAAAGATATTATCAAAAGCAAGGATACATCAATCTCAGTTAAAGAGGCAGTATAGCCAAGCCAAATCCTAAAAGAGCCAAATTGAGCCAAATCAAAAAGATCAAGCTCTGTAAAAAATATTTTTTTTAAAAAATGCTCTTAAAGGATCAAGCTCTAAAAGAGCCGGCCAACTATACGTAAGACCTATGAAGATCGCCATTCGGGCAGCGGCGAGGAGTCAGTGGCCCTAAAAAGCCCGCGAAGACCATCGTCCGCACCCATGCGGGCAGCTGACGAAGTCAAGGATTCAAAGCCTAAAAGGCCATAAATCCGCGAAGACTAGTCACCGTAACTCCCATGCCGTCTGTATAGCTTCCGGCAGCGCCACGGGGAACGGATGAAAATGCCCTCCTGTGAATGGGCTCGACCTTGCAGACGAAGAAAACAGGGGCCGCAGTGCGAGCTTTATGCCAACCGTACATAAGACCCTCCAGATCTAGGGTTTGATTTCAGTAGTAACTCGTGAGGAATGGCTTAAACCTACTCATTGATGGACTGGCGACCCTAGATTTGGTGCCCAAAGGTAGCCTTACGAGCCCTGCGAACTCTAGAGAGTTACCGTGGCCAACCCTGTGCGTAAAACCAACAGTTCACCGCCTGGTATCGTCAATGGGCCCCTCTGATGGACCTTCGCCGTGAACTCAAGGCAGTGAAAAGCCCAAAAGCGAACTCTAGAGAGTTACAGTGGCCATCACATAAGACCCATAAATGCTCCACTACTCATGAGCTTAAACTGTGTGTGTACGCACGCTCCACTACTCATGAGCTTAAACTGTGTGTGGCTAATTAAATTGAAACTTAGTACCGCCAATCTAAATACTCACATAGAGAATCCTGCACTAACAAAGCATAAAAGGTTTAGAAATTGTAAAGGATGTAATGAAATTATTATATAAAGTATAAATATAATTTGATAATATTAGTATAAATGTCATCTACATGCAATGTGAAAATGCTATTATAAACATCTCAAAATGCTTTCATAAAAACATATGTGAAGCCAAATAAATTATGTCCAAGAAACATGAAAGCAAAGATCACATGTTCAAAATTACATGTTTAAAGATCTTCTGTAATCCCCACTGCTTCTGAGTATTTACGCAAATCTTCTTTCAATTGTGCCTGAGCTACATCATGTTTAGATTTTTCTTCAAGAATAAGTCTTGCCTGATCAGGAACGCCAGCAAGTTTATTCTCCAGAGAAGCAATCATTTCTTTACCTTGAAGTTACGCAGATTTTTCAATATTAATGGAGTGAACATTTGCCTGTATCTTCTCTTCAACATCTTGAATGATTAAGGCTTGTTCATGATTCCTTCTCTCCAGTTGAGAGATTTCTTCCTTCAGGGCTGCAATACGATCTTGGATAGTCATATTTTCATCAATATGAATCTTTAATTGATCTTGAAGAATCATATGCTCTTGTTCAAGTTTAGAAATTGATGAAGCTGTCAGAAAGGCTTGTTCTTGAGATGCAGCCAGCTGCTTCTTGTACTCTAAAATCTCAGGGGCAATTGTAACATTCTCTACCGACGCCAAAGAAATTACTGAATCACGAAATTTGAGGAGTGAATCACGCAAAGGAGATATGTTGATTCTAGCCATCTTGGCAGAGCTCTCCAAAATCTCTATAGCAACATCCAAGTCCAACCATTGATCAGGATTTCTGAAGATATGGATTATTGCTAACAAGGAATGTTTCACCATAAGCATTTTATGAACAGGGACTTTCGCAAATGACGACAATTCAGAAGTAGTGGTCACAGAATCAGAACTGGCCGCACCACTGCAAGAATGAGTTCCTATAGCAAAAGAAGAAAGATATTCAAAATATTATTATGAAATATGTAGTTATGAGTGAAGATAATCAGTGCATATATATGTACCTGTCACTGGAATATGACTAACAGAAGGAGAAGCTCTCTGAGTCATGGAAAGACCAAGTTCCACCATATCAGCAAAAGATGGTGCTCTAGCTTCCGTGCTTGAATCTCTGGTAGCTGGAGTTGGCAAGTCTGTAGTTTCTGTTGGAAATATGATTTCACGAGCCACTACTCTCTATACTACCAATGGAACTACAGGTGCTCTTGGTGAAGTTACCACGAGAGGGCTCACTGAAGAGATAGCACCTATTTCTACAACTTGAGCACCTAAAAAGGGAGACACAATAATTTAAAAAAAAATAATAGTTGTTAAAATATAAATAGATATATGCATATGAAAATAAAATCTCCTTTACCTGGTGGATACCCATATTCGCCATAATCTAAAAGTTCCTCTTCATCTTCTCTGCTGCAGGAGATTTAGCAGGAACATTTACACCAGGAAGAGTCTTAGCGGTTGCAGGGGAAGATTCCATCTCAACTTCTTTCGCAATTGTTTCCTCATCCCCGTCGATGTCAACTTCACCTTCTTCAAAGTCATCATCTTTATCTTCACAACTGTCGCTATCTCTGCTGTTTTCATATTGTGAAGATTCAGTAGTATCTGACGATGAAGCTGAACTTTCATCTTCCAAAATTTCTTCGTCAACTTCTTCAATGATAACTTGCTTCCCTTTGTAAGAAACGGGTTGGCTGCTCTCTGGTGCAGGCTCTTGGACTATAGGGGAAACGGATGCTTGGCGGGTCCTTTCTGGAAGAATAGGGGATGATGTTTGCAAACGCGTTTTTGATCTAGTCATTGGGGAAGATGGACTAGGACCAAGGGGTTGTGGAGGAGATATGGAAGTACCAATAGCTGGTCCTTCTTGAACCGCTGCAGTCTCTGCAGGAATTGGAGAAGATGTACCTTCATATCGTTTGCGGCTTGATTTGAGAAGTCCCGACGAGATTTCTCAAATTCTCTCAGAACTCCGTGAGCAAACCAGCCATCCAAAGTGTTGATAGGCTTGATTTCACGGATAGGGTCTTCCAATGATATCTTCCTACAAATTTCTCCAGGATGAGATGCATGGCTCTTTTCTGGAATATAACCGATTCTACTCTCTAAATTTCTGCCCTTCAGCCTGGGCGGATGAAGAAAGATAGAAGAATCCACTGGCAAGCATTTAGTGACCAAGTATGATTGGTGATCCCACCATCGCATCCAGCTGTATGATGTATGGACTATGCGATTACAGCCTGAAATTATGAAAAGAGATCCAACGCAGCCATTCAGCAGTTGTTTCCATATCATGGCCCAGTTAAGAGGACCAGTTCCATAACAGCGCATTTTTCTAGTAACCAGCCCGCAGTCTTGAGGCACGGTTTGATCATAACCAAATTGACGAGCAAAGCGACTGGGGTAGTAAGGTTCTCTCCAAAATTCTGTTCCTTCCCGAAGAGGTAAACTGCAGGAGAGAATAGAAAAGAAGAAAGCTCTCTCTGCTGCAGTAAGCGTTTCTTGGTCCACCATATCTGTATCTTCAGTGTAGCGATAAAGGCGGAACTGAAAGAAGTTTATCTGGTCATCATCTCGAATTTTATTGGCAACCCACTCATACGCTCTTTTTGCCATCGCTCTTTGCTGAAAGAACCAGAGTGGAAGGTGAGAAGGATGAGTATATGCTTGCTCTGGAACCTCAAAAGTCCAAGGAAAATAAACTCCTAGCCACCCCGTAATATAATGCCAAGACGTATGTGCAGACGAAGCTCCAAGAATAGGGTCTTTTACGTGAGTAGCTACTTCTCCAAGGGCTCTATAAATAGAACATAATACTGGAGGAGCAAAAGAGTATTTATGGCCTTCCGCTAAAGCACCAGCCACGACAAAGACGCTTGGACGAATAGCATCTGCCCATTTAGAGCTGGGCAATACGACCAAACTTAGCCAATAAGCTAGGAACGCTGCAAGTTCTCCAAAAGAGCTATATTCTGGTCTTTCTCTTATTGCATCTCGAAGCTTCGTTAATTCTTTAGAGTCACAATCGCGAAATCTTCAAAGAAAAATGAAGAGGTTAATATGCAGGAATGGCTAAATAGCAAGAATATAAAGAATAAGTCAACTGTCGGATTGATAAATACCTGAGACCCCTAGAAAAATGTGCCAGCCATTGTAGAGGGGGAATTTTGTGGAAGCTGGGAAATTTGCCCATCTCTTTGAACAGTTCTATGGTAGTCTCAGAGATAGAAGGTTTGCGGTCTGGAGAAGATACAAAGGCCAATTCTCTATTTGTAGGAATGAATTCATCATAAAATTTGCCTGTTATTGTGAGACCGGCTATACGATGAAGATCCCAAAGTGATATGCTCATTTCACCATAAGGTAAATGGAAGGAGTTGGTTGTAGGTGACCAGTATTCAAGGAAGCCTTTCAGTATATTGGGTTCCCTATAGAAGTATTGGGAGGTCACTTCTATGGCATCATAAAAGCCAATCTTTGCAAGAGTGCTCGTATGCTTCAGTAATATAGCCTCCGCCCATTCAGAGTAATAGCGGCGAGCAGTTAACATGCCTCTGGTACGGAATTCTGCCTGTCCCCAGAGTTGTTCTCGATCTCTAAAGCGCTGTCGAACTGTTTCATAAAAATGAGAAGGAAAGAGATCATGAGGACTGTGGAAAGGAACTAAGAAGATCATGGGATAAACTTCTCCTATCCTTTATCGTGGCTTTTGTGTTTGAATGATTCCCTCAAGGATTCGGGGCTCTCTTGAGGCCCACGATTCAGTATACATTAACCTCTCGCCATGGATATAATCTTTAGACTCACAGTCAAGCATGGACTGATGGCGATATACTTTGATGGGAGTAACCGTCATGCCCTCCTCATGAGGATTGTCAAACTTCATGACACCTTCAACAACTCGTACTGAGTCCCATGAGTTTTGAAGTCTCTTCTTCTTGTGTTCCTTGATCTTCTCTGCAAATTCTTTCGCCTTATTGCGGCGAGTTTTCTTCGAACGAGAAGCCGAAGGAGTGTCTCCACGGGGAGATGGTTTTTCACTATCAGTACGAATATGAGCTGTGGTCTTTAACCATTCATCCCAGTCATACTCTCTGCCATGCTTAGGCGGACATTTGATATCTCCCAAAGATATAGTTCTATGAATGGGGGATGGCAAAGATCTGATGCGATCAGAAAAGTCAAAGGTAGGGAGAACAGGCTCTTTAAAATAAGCAGGATTTTTGGAAGTCGTCTTTATTCTCTTAGCAGGAGGTTGATCAGAAGAAGGTGAGTCAGAAGGAGTTACAGGACGGGCCGTTTGTTTAATACGAGCCATGAAAATAAGTCAAGGAAGGAAGATAGATGACAGAGTAAGAAAGGAAGAAAGAAGAAAATGGCTAAGTAATGGAAAAAGTTCAAAAGAAATTGGCTAAGTTCGAAGTACTTTACGCGGGTCCGCGCAAAGTATATGGTTTACACGGAAAAGGTTACGACCTCGAAGGCCTTCACACAAACTGAAAAGGTTTGCGCGAGTTCGCGCAAAGTGAGAAGTTTGCGCGGAAGAAAATCGCACAGGAAGAGTTTCAGCACAACACAAGTAGTTCGTGAAAATGACTAAAGTGTTGGGCTATTTATAGTATTTCTAGCCGAGTATGGTACTCGACCGAGCTTTGCGTGGGGTCGCGCAAACCTTACAGAAAATGAGTGATTTGATCCTTTTTCTTTGATTTTCTGAAAAAATAAAGAACGGATCAAGGGGGCATCTGTTGAGGCATAAAATAAGCAAAGAAGTGAAGAAGAGAAAGATCAAGAAAATCAGTTTGAAGATAAAGAAATCAGGTTTAAAGACTACTTTGCGCGGGTTCGCGCAAAGTGAATAGATTGCGCTGGACCGCGCAAAGTAAATGGGTTGCGCGGGTTGATCAAGAAGACAGATTGCGCGAGACCGCGCAAAGCATATCGTTTGCGCTTGTCCGCGGAAAGTGTTTCGCGGTGGTATAAAAATGGTTGGATGTTATTTTGTCCCACATCGACCAGAACAGAGATTTACACCAGTAAAAATGTCTATAAATACCCCGTTCTTTCTCTCAAAAGGGGTTGGAAGATTTCAGAGTGAAAGAAAGACGAAGAAGAAGACAGAAGGTGCAAAGGAGCATTGGGCTCATATAGTTTGCGCGGACTCGCGCAAAGGAGCATTGGCCTCCTGTAGTTTGCGCAGACCCGTACAAACCGACTGCTGGACAGTCTATAACAGCAATGGGCTGATATGCTGTTAGAATGGCTAGAGTCTTCAAATCTTCAAGTTCTTCTTGTTCAGGAGGAAGGGAAGAATCATCGACGAAAAGGCGTATTCCTCCTAAGTCTCAGGAGATGACCGGAATAGCACTGAAATGCTGGCGAAATCTCTATTCTCTTGAAGACTGATTGGTCGACTTGTCTATTCCTCCTAAGTCATAGGAGATGACTGAAATCATTGCCGTTATGCTGTCGAAATTCATATTTAACTACGATAATTGTAACTTACAAGGAATTCTTTGTAAACTATCTTAGAATTAAGGGATATCAGAGGATGTAAATGAATTCAGAATCAATAAAACGTGACGATTGTCTTTATAACTGTTCCATTATTATGTTTGAATAAGATAATGCTCCCAAATCAAATACATTTGTTTCCTTGTCGAAACAGACTGGAATCGTCATATTCCGAGACCATTTGGGATCCATAAGTGGGATCATGGACGTTGGTCCTGAATTTTTCCTTCAGCACATTTTCCAAAAGTAACCCTCATAAACACTCTTCCGAGGTCAAATTCACACTATTTTGAGGTCATTGTAATGGTAACTTGACAAGCTTCTAGATGAGACTAGAATTGTGTAATTCGGAGACCGTTCGATATCCTAAAAGCATGTTGGTACTCTTCGATCGTCTTTTCTCAATATGGAGTGTAAACCTTTCAAATCGCGTGATCCAACAAAGATGCTCATAACTCCATCGTTTGATCAGATTGGCTCAATTTTTAGTTATCTGAAGGTCAATTTAGTGCCTTTCATTCCTCACTGGAATCGTCATATTCCGTGACCATTTGGACATCCATAGGTGGGATCGCAGTCGTCGGTCCTGATTTTTCCTTCATCTCCTTTTCCAATAGTAACCCTCATAAACACTCTTCAGAGGTCGAATTCAGACTATTTTGAGGTCATTGTAATGGTAACTTGACAAGCTTCTAGATGAGACCAGAATTGCGTAATTCGGAGACCGCTCGACATCCTAAAAGCATGTTGGTACTCTTTGATCATCTTTTTTCAATATGGAATCTAAATCATTCCAAATGATCCATCTTAGATGCTCATAACTCCATCATTTGATGTCGGATTGGGTCAATTCTAGTCATCTGAAAGGTACTTTTGTTCTCTTTCATTCCTGACTGGAATCGTCATATTACAAGACCATTTGGGATCCATAAGTGGGATTATAGTCGTCCGTCCTGAATTTTTCCTTCATCTCCTTTTCCAATAGTAACCCTCATAAACACTATTCTGAGGTCGAATTCAAACTATTTTGAGGTCATTGTAATGGTAGCTTATCAAGCTTCCAGATGAGACCAGAATTGCGTAATTCGGAGACCGTTCGATATCCTAAAAGCATGTTGGTACTCGTCGATTGTCTTTTCTCAATATGGACTGTAAACCTTTTCAAATTGCGCGATCCAACAAAGATGCTCATAACTCCATCGTTTGATGTCGGATTGGCTCAATTTTTAGTCATCTGAAATGTCAATTTAGTGCCTTTCATTCCTCACTAGAATCATCATATTCTAAGACCATTTGGGCATCCACAGGTGGGATCGCAGTCATCGATCCTGACTTTTTCCTTCATCTCCTTTTCCAATAGTAACCCTCATAAAGACTCTTCTGAGGTCGAATTCAGACTATTTTGAGGTCATTGTAATGGTAACTAGATAAGCTACCAAATGAGATCAGAATTGTGTAATTCGGAGACCGTTCGATATCCTAAAAGCATGTTGGTACTCTTTGATCGTCTTTTTTCAATATGGAGTCTAAATCTTTCGAAATCGCGCGATCCAACTTAGATGCTCATAACTCCATCGTTTGATGTTGGATTGGGTCAATTTCTATTCATCTGAAAGTTACTTTAGTGCTCTTTCATTCCTGACTAGAATCGTCGTATTCCGAGACCATTTGGGATCCATAAGTGGGATCATGGTCGTCGGTCCTGATTTTTCCTTCATCTCCTTTTCCAATAGTAACCGTCATAAACACTCTTCAGAGGTCAAATTCAAACTATTTTGAGGTCATTGTAATGGTAACTTGATAAGCTTCTAGATGAGACCAGAATTGCGTAATTCGAAGACCGCTCGATATCCTAAAAGCATGTTGGTACTCTTTGATTGTCTTTTTTCAATATGGAGTCTAAATCATTCCAAATGATCCATCTTAGATGCACATAACTCCATCATTTGATGTTGGATTGGGTCAACTCTAGTCATCTGAAAGGTACTTTTGTACTCTTTCATTCCTGACTGGAATCGTCATATTACGAGACCATTTGGGATCCATAAGTGGGATCATAGTCGTCGGTCCTAAATTTTTCCTTCATCTCCTTTTCCAATAGTAACCCTCATAAACACTCTTCCGAGGTCGAATTCAAACTATTTTGAGTTCATTGTAATGGTAACTTATCAAGGTTCCAGATGTGACAGGAATTGTGTAATTCGGAGACCGTTCGATATCCTAAAAGCATGTTGGTACTCGTCGATCGTCTTTTCTCAATATGGACTGTAAACCTTTTCAAATTGCGCGATCCAACAAAGATGTTCATAACTCCATCGTTTGATGTCGGATTGGCTCAATTTTTAGTCAACTGAAAGGTCAATTTAGTGCCTTTCATTCCTCACTAGAGTCGTCATATTCTGAGACCATTTGGGCATACATAGGTGGGATCGCAGTCGTCGATCCTGACTTTTTCCTTCATCTCCTTTTCCAATAGTAATCCTCATAAACACTCTTCTGAGGCCGAATTCAGACTATTTTGAGGTCATTGTAATGGTAACTTGACAAGTTTCCAGATGATATCAGAATTGGGTAATTCGGAGACCGTTCGATATCCTAAAAGCATGTTGGTACTCTTCGATCGTCTTTTTTCAATATGAAGTCTAAATCTTTCCAAATCGTGCGATCCAACTTAGATGCTCATAACTCCATTGTTTGATGTTGGATTGGGTCAATTTCTATTCATCTGAAAGTTACTTTAGTGCTCTTTCATTCCTGACTGGAACCGTCATATTCCGAGACCAATTGGGATCCATAAGTGGGATCATGGTCGTCGGTGCTGAATTTTTCCTTCAGCACATTTTCCAAAAGTAACCCTCATAAACACTCTTCCGAGGTCGAATTCACACTATTTTGAGGTCATTGTGATGGTAACTTGACAAGCTTCCTGATGAGACCAGAATTGCGTAATTCAGAGACCATACGATATCCTAAAAGCATGTTGGTACTCTTCGATCGTCTTTTCTCAATATGGACTGTAAACCTTTCAAATCGCGCGATCCAACTGAGATGCTCATAACTCCATCCTTTAATGTGGGATTGGCTCAATTTTTACTCATTTGAAAGGTCAATTTAGTGCCTTTCATTCCTCACTGGAATCGTCATATTCTGAGACCATTTGGGCATCCATAGGTGGGATCGCAGTCGTCCATCCTGATTTTCTCCTTCATCTTTGTTGAGGCATAAAATAAGATAAGAGTTGAAGTAGGGAAAAATCATGGCATTTAGGAAAAAGTTGGAAGAAAGGAACAAAGAATGAAGTTCTGAGAACACTTTGCCCGGGACCGCACAAAGTATACAGATTGCGCGAGGCCGCACAAAGAATACAGATTGCGCGGGATCGCGTATCCGCGCAAACCATATAACAGTGATGTAAAAATGGTTGTGTTGTTTTGTCCCACATCGCCTAAGTCGAAGATTTATGCTTATAAACATTCTTATAAATACCCCTTTCTCTCTCTAAGGAGGGGTTGAAAGATTCTGGAGTGAAAGAAGAACGAAGGAGAAGACAGAAGGTGTAGAACATCGGGCTCCAGCAGATTGTACGGACCCACGCAAACGAGCATTGGTCTCTTATAGTTTGCGCGGACCCGCGCAAACGAGATGGTTTGCACGGGATTGTGCAAACCAACTGCTCTGCAGTCTATAACAGCAATGGGCTGTCATGCTGCTGAAATGGCTGGAATCTTCAAATCTTCAAGTTCTTCCTATTCAAGAGAGAACGAAGAGTTACCGACAGAAACTCGTATTTCTCCTAAGTCCCAGGAGATGACTGAAATAGCGCCGGAATCTCTATTTTTCTTGAAGACTGTTGGTTGGTTCGCCAATTCCTCCTAAGTCATAGGGGATGATTGGGATCATTGCCGTGATGCTGCTGAAATCTACATTTAACTATGACAGCTGAACTTATATTGAATTTCTTGTAATCTATCTTAGAATCAAGGGATATCCAAGGATGTAAATGAATTCAGAATCAATAAAATGTGATGATTGTCTTTATACTTTTCCGTTGTTATGTTTGAATAAGATAGCTTCCCCAAACTAAATACTTTCGTTTCCTTGTCGAAACAAAATTGCGACTCTGTTGGGGACAAATGTCTATCTTATTTAAACAGTAACGTTGGGGAAAGTTGTAAGACTCTTATCACTTTTTTTGGCATCTCTTAAACGCCAAAATGGTGACTCTCAGTGGGAACATCCTCCCCTTCATCTCTAAGATAGCTTACTTAATCTCTCGCATACTAACTTCATGTATGTTTCTATTTTGAAGGTACCTAAATTCAATTACATAATACTACCGATGACTAACGCTGCAAGAAAAGTGAACTTCTGCTTCATCCCCACTGGATTCATAGTCGAATATGCACCAAGCCGAACTCCTGAGCATACGAATGCATACACCACAAACAAGCGCAGAGTGACCCAAGTAATGGCGGGAGTCATTTCCATCTCGCCTCAACCGCAGGAAAGTGACGGGGATTGGACTGTGGTCTTGTCTAAGAAGACAAAAGCAAAGAACTTAAAGAACTGCAAGGCAAACTTATCTGTACCAAGAGCTGAGGGACCAATCATCCGCAATATAGCAAGAAGAAAACCCGAGCTTGCTCCTCCTGTGATATACCCCGAACGAGCAGCTCTACAGTTCGCGTCACGCGATTTTTCGGCTCTGATCGCCCCAAGGACCAAATGGACAAAAACACAGAAAGGTAAAACACTGATGATAGGATCACCGATGCCTGTATCACCCCCGACAAGTTCGCCCATAACTGTATCACCCCGATCGATCAACAGCACGAGAAGCACACAAAAGTCGAACGAGATCTGATCTTTCTTCTCTTTATAAGCCCTGTTACGTCAACATACTCTCATCTTACCCCGACAACGACCTCGACGAATAGTAAAGGAGCCACAATGTACATGGCAGAGACTGGTCAAGAAAACAGGCCAACTACTGAAGAACGTGTAGACCAAATGGCAGAGGCGCAAAGAGCGCTAATGGATGAATGCCGGAACCTCAGAGAAGCTCTGTCAACTCTGGCGCATAACGTAGCCCAGATAGCTGCTCCACCTGTGATGGGAGCAACAAATGGACAGGAGAGCCAACCTGAAGGTTCCCGTCCACAGGGGATAGGATCGCGAGGGTCTGTTCCAGTAATAAGAGCTATAACACAAGATGACATAAGGCAAGTTGTCGAAGAAGCAGTCAGAATAGAGAGAGAGCGCGCGAATACCGGCCGTTTCAGATACCGAACGCCATACTCGAGAGAAGTAGAAGATGTCCCTTTTCCGACTAATTTCAAGCATCTGGACTTTCAGAAGTTTAACAGAGAAGGGTCACCTGAGGAACACTTGATGCACTTCATTACCAGCATGGAGAATTTCTCCACGATACCTCAATACTGCTTACGATTATTCGAATCATCATTGACAAGTAAAGTTTTCCGATGGTATTCAAATTTAACTCTAGGATCTATACGCACATGGGAGGAAATGCAAGACGTTCATGTCAAACTTCTTCTCGTCAGAGCGCGATGTTAGCATCACAGAATTAGCTTCAATATGACAGCGAGAAGGAGAACCAGTCAAAAAGTTCATAGACAGATGAAAAACACTGGGGGCATCGTGTAGACAATTACCGAAAGAAAAAGAACAGGTCAAGATGTGTTTAAACTCTATGGAAACAGGGATCGCGTTCGGACTCACTAGCGCCGATATCGGAACCTTTCGCGATTTGGCTACTAAAGCCCATGCATTGGAATTAATGACTCGTAAGATGCTAGCATTTCATCATGAAACCGTCAGGAGGATACCTGGCAAAATGACCGTCAATACTATCGATCAGGATAAGAAAAATCAAGACGCGAGGGGCTCAAGAGACAAAAGATCGAAAGGAAAAGAAGGCTGGAATCAATCAAGGGATAGATACGGCGGAAAAAGGCTCAGAATGCTTGATTCTTACGAAGGATTTGAATTCGATAAAGAAGACGTAGTTCCTATGATGCAACAGTTGTTAAAAGTTGGCACCCTGGAATTACCAGAACCCAAGCGCCCTGAAGATATGACGAAGACCCAGGAAAGAAACTTTTGTCGTTATCATCGTCTAGTGGGACATCCAACGGAGAATTGCTATACGTTGAAGTGCATCATACAGCGAATGATAAATAGGGGCGAAATAATAACCAGTGAAAGCAAAGAAAAAAGTTGAAGGGTGACAGTAAATGTATTTTTAGTCCAGGAAAAAGCTCGAGAAATAAAAGAGAAAGAAAATCGAAAGTCAATAAAGAATGCCACAGTGATCACGTTGCGATCAGAAAAGCAGGTAATAAGTCCGGTGAAGCAAAAAGAAGGAATTACGAGGAAAGAAGTCACTGAAAGACAGAACGACGAGGATGTAAGTAGAAATGGGAACGGAGCGGCGAAAGTGGCTTATGACGTAGTTAGCCACTTGAAGGGCATACCGGCACGTCTAAGCATCTATGATGCGCTCAAATTATCAGAAGAGTTTCGACAGAGCTTGATCCAAGCGCTATCTGATCACAATGTGAGAGAAGCTTTATTAACAGAAATGAGACATGAAAGACACAATGAACGGGTAAATTGTCTACCAGTAATCTCGTTCTCTGATGATGATTTGATTGGTGAAGCGGAACATAATAGACTGCTAATGATAGAAGGGTATATTTGTGAAAAGAAGATAAAACGGATCATGATAGATAATGGGTCCGCAGTGAATCTTTTGCCACTCTTCATGATAAACAAATTGGGCTATCACCGTTCTGATTTGCGCCCCAGCAGAATGATGATACAGGGGTTCAATCAAGATGGACAACACGCACTCGGTAAAATTACAATGACATTAGAAGTGGGAGAATTAATTACTACTGTTGTATGTCACGTTATAAATGCTGTGACAACGTATAACCTTCTCTTGGGAAGGCCGTGGATACATCAGTACAGTATTGTACCCTCTACTCTACACCAATGCTTCAAATACTGTAAGGACAGAATGCAATGCAAGGTGATGGCTGACGCAAAACCATATACGGAAGCTGAGTCTTTCTTTGCGGATGCCAGCTATTATAAAGGTTTCTCTGAAGAGGTGGGAAATGATGATGAAAAGAAAGTCTTAAAAGACGTCCGAATAAACAACGTCAGAGAAAAAGGGGCGGAATCTTTCGGTACTGCAGAAGCAAGAAAGAAGTTCTATTTTGTACCCAAGCGTCTGAGACAACCGGGGCAGCCGCCATTGACATTGTTATCGACAGAACAGTTGAAAATCTTACAGTCCAATTATACGATGCCTTTACCCAATATTGAAAGGTGTAAGCCATTTATAGCCGCCCCAGGAAGATTTTAAGTCAGGGCTAGTGCCAAATACCCTGAGCCGATAGAATTCCATGCCGCAGTAAAAGCAAAGGATGAGATCACAAGAAATGTATATCATGGAGAGTTGACACCGCAAAATTTGAAAAAATACAGTACAGTAAGCAAGAAAATTATGAGGAATATGGGCTTCGATTGTAACAAACCCACTGGACTGAATCACAGGAAAGGAATTCAAATCCCTCTCGGGGTTAATCAGGAAAAGCGGAGAAAATTCCAAGGGCTAGGAGCAAAATCATCAGTGAATATGGTATCAGTAAATATGAATTCAGCCGCGCAAATACTAGAACAAGATCTTAAGGTAGTCGAGTATCCTGAAACAGCTCCAAAACAAATAGAAGACGGGGGGCAACCGACAATAGATGGCTTATGAAAAATAAATTTGGGAACAACAGAAGAGCCAAGAAATACATTCATGAGCATCAGCCTTTCTGAACAGGAATTCGAGAAATATGGCCAACTTCTCAAAGAAAATAAAGACGTCTTCGCCTGAACATATGAAGAGATGCCAGGACTGGAACCCTCCGTAGCGATGCATCGATTAAACATCTCCAAAGAAAAGAAACCAGTAAAGCAAGCACAAAGGCGATTGCACCCAGACCTAATTCTGTTAATCGAAGGGGAAGTAAACAAACTGATAAAGGTTGGGTTCATCAGAGAAGTTAAGTATCCCAAGTGGATATCAAACATCGTTCCTATGAAGAAGAAGAATGGGCAGATCAGAGTATGTATTGACTTCAGAGATCTGAATGAAGCATGTCCAAAGGATGACTTCCCTCTCCCGATAACAGAGTTATTGATCGATAGTACTACTCAGTATGTTATTATGTCTTTTATGGACGGTTATGCAGGTTATAATCAAATCAGGATGACGCCAGAAGATGAGGAAGCAACGGCATTCAGAACACCACTCGGGATTTATTGTTACAAAGTTATGCCTTTCGGTCTTAAAAATGCCGGGGCAACATATCAGAGGGCGATGAAAAATATCTTTCAAGATATGATGCATAAACATGTTAATGCTACATTGATGACTTGGTGGTCAGGTCAGGAGATCATCAAGAACACTGTGAACATTTGGCAGCAGTCTTTCATCGACTCAAAAAGAAACAATTAAAGATGAACCCAGTTAAATGCGCATTCGGAGTATCTTCGGGTAAATTCCTCGGCTTCGTTGTACGGCACAGAGGCATCCAGATCGATCCAGGAAAAATTAAGGCTATTCAAAATATGCCACCACCGACAACGCTAAAGGAGTTGAAATGCTTATAAGGAAAACTAGCGTACATTCGCCGTTTCATTTCAAATCTCGCAGGAAGGTGTCAGCCGTTTTCTCGACTAATGAAGAAGGATACAAATTTATATGGGATCACGCCTGTCAAAATGCATTCGAGTCAATAAAGGAATTGCTGAAACAGCCGCCGGTGTTAATAGCTCCAGTGAGAGGTAAGCCTCTCATCTTATATACATCTGCAGCTGTAAAATCTTTGGGTGCTTTGTTGGCACAGGTAAATGAAGCTGAAAAGAAGACTACTCTTTATTATCTAAGCCGAACATTGATGGGAGCAAAATGCAATTATTCTTCGGTCGAGAAAGAATGTTTGGCATTGATATTCGCTGTACAAAAGTTAAGAAATTATTGTCTCTCCCATGATATAACTTTGATCTCAAGAGTAGATCCGATAAAATTCTTGATGACCAGGCCAATGTTGTTGGGAAGATTAGCCAAATGGATGTTGTTATTATCAGAATATACTATTTCATATAGACCGGCGAAAGCAGTAAAGGGGCAGGCCGTGGCGGATTTCCTTGCAGCACATCCTGTGGCAGAAAGTGAAGAAATTAACGATGATTTTCCAGACGGGCAAGTTATGTTGGCCGAATCCCAGAGCCCATGGCAGATGTAGTTTGATGGTGCTGCTCGAACATCGGAAGCGGGGGCAGGAGTGATATTCATTACTCCTCAAGGCGATCTGTTGCCATATTCCTTTACACTGGGTACCGTATGCACGAACAATGAGGCCAAATACAAAGCCCTCATTATCGGAATGGAAATAGCTCAGCAAATGAAAATAAAATTATTGCACATCTTCGGAGATTCTAAATTGATTATAAATCAGTTGACAACAGAATACGAAGTAAGAAAACAAGAGCTTTTGCCTTATTGTTGGAAAGCACAACAATTACTTGAACAGTTTTGTCATGTGGAAATCAAACATATATCATGATTTGAGAATGCAAAAGCGGATGCTTTAGCCAGTCTGGCGGCGGCTCTATCCTGCACAAATCAGAGTCCTCTCCAGGTAACTATAGAAGAAAGAAGATTCTTGCCATCCGCAGAGGTTATCGAAGAAATCGTTGAAATGTTTCCTATATCTTGTCTGGAAATAACGACAGATGATTGGCGTCAGCCTTTCGTCGATTATCTCAAAAACAACATCTTGCCAGAAGATAATGCACAAAGACAGTAGATTAAGCAGCGATCGGGAAAATTTATCATATGTAGCGAAGTATTGTATAGAAAATCTTATAATGGAATGCTGTTACGGTGCTTAGACAAGCAAGAACCAAATCAAATGTTGCGGGAAGCACATTCAGGAGAATGTGGAGCGCATCAAGCCGGCCAAAATTTATGCCATAGATTACATCGAATGGGTTATTACTGGCCTACCATGTTCAAAGATGCGATAGAATATGCGAAGCGATGTCACGAATGTCAAATACATTGGGATGTAATGCATGTTCCCCCGGAAGATCTACATCAGACCATTGCTGCTTGGCCTTTCTCAGCTTGGGGACTTGACATAATTGGCCCTATAAATCCACCTTCGTCTAAAGGAAAACAATATATTTTGGCAGCAACAGACTATTTTTCCAAGTGGACCAAAGCAGTCGCCTTGCACAATGTTAAAGAAAAGGATGTGATCAATTTCATCCGGCATGCCATAATATACCGTCATGGTATTCCAAAAAAGATCTTCACTGATAATGGCACCCCTTTTAAAAATAGAGGCATGAAAAAGCTGTGTCAGAAGTTCAGCATTCAACATTAGTTTTCAACACCTTACTATCCCCCGGCCAATGGGTTAGCAGAGGCATTTAACAAAATGATTGTCAAAATAATAACGAAAACGGTGACAGGTAATAAGCGCGATTGGGATGAAAAGTTGCAGGAAGCATTATGGGCCTACAGGACTACCCATAGAACAGTAACAGGGGCGACACCGTATTCATTAATCTATGGCATGGAGGTAGTCATCCCAATTGAAATACAGGTGGCATCGCTCAGAATAGCGGTACATCAGTCTATAACAGATGATGAAAATGTAAAAATAAGGCTGAAAGAATTAGATTTTCTCGATGAGAAGCGTCTAGCAGCTCAGCAGCAGTTGCAGTCATATCAGGCTAGGATATTGGCTGCCTTTGATAAGCAAGTTAAATACCGCTCTTTCAAAAAAGGGGATATGGTGCTAATGCTGAAAAGACCTATAATGGTCACTCGCCGGACAGGGGGCAAGTTCGAGCCTAAATGGGATGGTCCACATGTGGTAAAAGAAGTATACTCCAATAGGGCGTATATAATTGCAAATCAAGGGGGGGAAGGTATCAGTATACCTGTCAATGCCTGCTTCATCAAAAGATACTATCCCTAAAGAGAGACATGCAGATTTTGACCCAGAATATTATCGGCATAATGATTCTGTATCAAAAGGGGGCAAGGATGAATAAGATTACGAATTCTCTTGAAGATATTGATTCTCTTGAAGATATCGACAAGATTGATATATTGCCTTACAAGGCATGGATCTTCTTAGAAATACTGTCAAAAGCAAGGATATACCAATCTCAGTCAAAAAGGCAGTCTAGCCAAGCCAAATCCTAAAAGAGCTAAAAAAAAAAAAATCAATCAAGCTCTAAAAAAAGGGCCAGCTAACTACACGTAAGACCTATCAAGATCACCATTCGGGCAGCGGCAAGGAGTCAGTGGCCCTAAAAAGCCCGCAAAGACCATCGTGCGCACTCATGCGGGCAGCTGACAAAGTCAAGGATTCAATGCCTAAAAGGGCATAAATCCGCGAAGACTAGTCACCGTAACTCCCATGCCGTCTGTATAGCTTTCCGGCAGCGCCACGGGGAACGGATGAAAATGCCCTCCCGTGAATGGGCTCGACCTTGCAGACGAAGAAAATATGGGCCGCAGTGCGAGCTTTTAGGCCAACCATACGTAAGACCCTCAAGATCTAGGGTTTGATTTCAGTAGTAACTCGTGAGGAAGGGATTAAGCCTACTCATTGATGGACTGGCAACCCTAGATCTGGTGCCCAAAGGTAGCCTTGCGAGCCCTGCGAACTCTAGAGAGTTACCGTGGCCAACCCTGTGCGTAAAACCAACAGTTCACCGCCCGGTAGCGTCAATGGGCCTCTCTGATGGACCACGGCCGTGAGCTCAAGGCAGTGAAAAGTCCAAGAGAACTCTAGAGAGTTACAGAGACCATCACATAAGACCAACAAGTGCTCCACTACTCAAGAGCTTAAACTGTATGTGTGCGCGCGCTCCACTACTCATGAGCTTAAACTGTGTGTGGCTAATTAAATTGAAACTTAGCACCGCCAATTTAATACTCACATAGAGAATCCCGCACTAACAAAGCATAAAAGGCTTGAAAATTATAATTAAGGATATGATGAAAATACTGTATGAAAATAGCATAAATGTCATCAATATGCAATATGGTAAATGCCATTGTAAATATCTCAAAATGCCATCATAAAAGCATATGTTAAGTCAAAATAAAATTACCCGTTCAAAAGCATGTAAACAAAGATTACATTCAAAAGCTTGTAAACGAAGATTATATGTTCAAAATCACATGTTTAAAGCTCTTCTGTAACTCCCACTACCTCTATATATTTGCGCAAATCCTCTTTTAATTGTGCCTGAGCTGCGTCATGCTTAGATTTTTCCTCAAGAATAAGTTTCGCCTGATCAGGAACACCGGCTAGCTTGCTTTCCAAAGAAGCGATCATTTCTCTACCTTGGAGTCGTATAGATTTTTCTATATCAAGGGATTGAGCATTCGCCCGCATCCTTTCTTCAACATCCTGAATGACTAAGTCTTGCTCATGATTTTTTCTCTCCAGTTGAGAGATTTCCTCTTTCAGGGCTGTGATACAATCTCGGGTGGTCACTCTCTCATCAATATGAATCTTTAATTGATCTTGAAGAATCAGATATTCTTGTTCAAGTTTAGAGATAGATGAATCCGTCAGAGAGGCTTGTTCTTGAGATGCAGTCAGCTGCTTCCTGTATTCTAAAATCTCAGGGGCAATTGTAACATTTTCTACCGACGCCAATGAGATTACTGAATCACGGAATTTAAGGAGCGAATCGCGCAAAGGAGATATGTTAATTCTAGCCAACTTGGCAGAGCTCTCCAAAATCTCCATAGCAACGTCCAAGTCCAACCATTGATCAGGGTTTTTGAAGATATGGGATATCGCCAACAAAGAGTGTTTCACCATAAGCATCTTGTGAACAGGGACTTTTGTAAAAGACGATGGTTCAGAAGTAGTGGCCACAGAGACAGAACTGGCCGCACCATTGCGAGAAGAAATTCCTAGAGCAAAAGAAGAAAGACATTCAGATATATTATGAAATATGCGATTCTAAGTAAAATAACTAGTGCATGTATATACCTGTCGCTGGAATACGATTGACAGAAGGAGAAGCTCCCTGAGTCGCAGAAGGGCCGAGTCCCACCATATCAGCAAAAGATGTTGCTCTAGCTTCTGTGCTAGAATCTCTGGTAGCTGGAGTTGGTAAGTCAGTGGTCTCTGTTGGAAATATAATTTCACGAGCTACCACTTTCTGTACCACCAACGAAACTACAGGAGCTCTTGGTGAGATTATTGCAGGAGGATTCACTGAAGAAATTGTGCCTATCTCAGCGACCCGAGCACCTAAAAAAGGGAGACACAATAATTCTAAATAAATAATTGTTGTTAAATATGTAGATAAATATCTGCACATGAAAGTTAAATCTCCTTTACCTGGTGAATATCCGTATTCACCATAATCTAAATGTTCTTCCTCGTCTTCCTCAGCTGCAGGAGATTTAGCCAGAATATTGATGCCAGGGAGAGCTTTAGAGGTTGCAGGAAGAGATTCTGTTTCAACCCCTTCTGTAATCGCTTCCTCTTCTCCGCCAATATCGACTTCGCCTTCTTCGAAATCGTTATCTTTATCCTCACTGCTTTCACTATCCTCGTCATCTTCATACTGTGAAGAAGCAGTAGTCTTTGATGATGAAGCTGAACTCTCATCTCCCAAAATTTCTTCGTCAACTTCCTCAACGACAACTTGCTTTCCTTTACAAGAAGCAGCTCGGCTGCTCTCTAGTACAGACTCTTTGATTTTAGGGGAGACGGATGCTTGTCTGGTCCCCTCTGAGAGAATAGGAGATAATGCCTGTAAGCGCGTCCTTGATCTACTCATCGGGGAAGATGAGCTAGGACAAAGGGGTTGTGGAGGAGGTATAGGAGTATCATTAACTGGTTCTTCTTGAACTGCTGCAGACTTTGCAGGAATTGGGGAAGATGCACCTTCAGCGTCATCTGCAGCCTGATCTGTAAAGTCCCAGCGAGATTGCTCAAATTCTCACAAAACTCCATGAGCAAACCAGCCATCCAAAGTGTTAATAGGCTTTATCTCACGGATAGGGTCTTCTAACGATATCTTTCTACAAATTTCTCCATGATGAGATGCATGACTCTTCTCCGGGATATAGCCAATTCTACTCTCTAGATTTCTGCCTTTCAGCCTAGGCAGATGGAGAAAAATGGAGGAATCTACTGGCAAGCACTTAGTGACCAAGTATGACTGATGATCCCACCATCGCATCCAGCCATATGATGTACGAACTATGCGATTACAGCCTGGAATTATGAAGGAAGATCCAACGCTACTATTCAGTAGCTGTTTCCATATCATGGCCCAGTTGAGAGGACCTGTTCCATAACAACGTATCTTCCGAGTAACTAGCCCGCAGTCTTGTGGTACAGTTTGGTCATAACCGAATTGACGAGTGAAACGACTGGGGTAGTAAGGTTCCCTCCAAAACTCTGTCCCTTCCCGAAGGGGTAAGCTGCAAGAACGAATGGAAAAGAAGAAAGCTCTTTCCACTGCAGTAAGTGTTTCTTGGTCCACCATGTCTGTATCCTTGGTATGACGATAAAGGCGGAATTGAAAGAAGTTTATTTGGTATCATCCCGAATTTTATTGGCAACCCAGTCATACGCTCTCTTGGCCATCGCTCTTTGTTGGAAGAACCAGAGCGGAAGATGGGATGGATGAACATATGCTTGCTCTGGGGCTTCGAAAGTCCAAGGAAAGTAGACCCCTAGCCACCCTGTGATATAATGCCAAGGGGTATGTGCGGACGAGGCTCCGAGAATGGGATCCTTCACATGGGTAGCTACCTCTCCAAGGGCTCTATAAATAGAGCATAATACTGGGGGAGCAAGGGAGTATTTGTGGCCTTCTGCCAAAGCACCAGCTACAGCAAAGACGGTGGGACGAACAGCATCTGCCCATTTAGAGCTGGGTAGTATAACTAAGCTTAGCCAATAGGCCAAGAAAGCTGCAAGTTCTCTGAAACAGCTATATTCTGGTCTTCCTTTCATCGCGTCTCGGAGCTTTATTAGTTCCTTGGAGTGGCAATCACGAAATCTTCAAAAATATATATATAAACATATAAATGTAAGAGAGAGGGTAATGATGCAGAAATCTCTAGATAACAAGAGTATGAGGAAAAAAGTTGATTATCGGACTGATAAATACCTGAGGCCTCTAGAAAAATGTGCCAGCCACTGCAAAGGGGGGATCTTGTGAAAACTGGGAAATTTACTCATCTTCTTGAACAGTTCCATAGTGGTTTCAGAGATCGAAGGTTTGCGATCAGGAGAGGATACAAAGGCCAGTTCCCTATTGGTTGGAATAAATTCATCGTAGAATTTACCTATTATCGGGAGACCGGCTATGCGGTGAAGATCCCAAAGTGTTATGCTCATTTCACCATAGGGCAAGTGGAAGGAGTTGGTTGTGGGCGACCAGTACTCAAGGAAACCTTTCAGTACAGTAGGTTCCCTACAGAAGTATTTAGAAGTCACTTCTATAGCATCATAAAGGCCGATTTTTGCAAGTGTGTTCGCAT
Organism: Magnolia officinalis; assembly: GCA_021015155.1. Taxonomy (NCBI): domain Eukaryota; kingdom Viridiplantae; phylum Streptophyta; class Magnoliopsida; order Magnoliales; family Magnoliaceae; genus Magnolia; species Magnolia officinalis. The sequence continues at coordinate 36,427,310 of JAJHSJ010000009.1, forward strand.
GCTTCAGTAAAATGGCTTCTGCCCAATCAGAATAATAACGTCGAGCAGTCAACAGGCCTCTAATGCGAAATTCTGCTTATCCCCAGAGTGGTTCCCGATCTCAAAAACGTTGCCGGACTGTCTCATAAAAATGTGAAGGAAAGAGGTCGTGAGGGCTATGGAAAGGAGCTAAGAAGATCATGGGATGAATTTCTCGCGGTTTCTGCGTTTGAATGACTCCTTCAAGGATCCGGGGTTCTCTTGTGGCCTATGATTCAGTATACATCAATCTTTCGCCATGAACGCAATCCTTGGGTTCACAGTCAAGCATGGACTGATGGCGATAGACATTGATGGGAATTATTGTCATGCCTTCTGCATGAGGGTTGTCAAACTTCATGACGCCTTCTACAACTCGTACTGAATCCCATGAATTTTGAAGTCTCTTCTTCTTGTGTTCCTTAATTTCTCTGCAAACTCTTTCGCCTTATTCCGACAAGTTTTCTTCGAACGGGAGCAGGGGGAGTGTCTTCGCGAAGAGGTGGTCTTTCGCTATCAGTACGAATGTGAGCTGTAGTCTTTAACCACTCGTCCCAATCATACTCTCTGTCGTGCTTAGGAGGACATTTGATATCTCCTAAGGATATGGATCTATGAATAGGGGAGGGAAGAGATTTGATGCGGTTGAAAAAGTCAAAAGTGGGAAGAACAGGCTCTTTGAAATAAGGAGTTCTGGAGGCGGTCTTTATTCGCTTGGCAGGTGGTAGATCAGAAGAAGGTTGATCAGAAGGAGTCATAGGACGGGCTATTTGCTTTATACGGGCCATTAAAGAAAGATGAATATCGGAATGAGAATAGAAGAAAGATGAAAAATGGCTGAGTGTTGGAAAAGGTTAAAAGGAGAGAAAATCGGTTAAGTGTGAAACACTTTGCGCGGGTCCGCGCAAAATATATGGATTGCGCGGAACGGTTTGGACTTTGAAAGAACTCGCGCAAACTGCAAAGGTTTGCGCGGGGCCGCGCAAAGTATATAGTTTGCGCGGAGGAAAATCACAGAAGCAAAGTTTCGCCAGAGCAGAAAAGGGTCGTGCAAATGACTAAGTTGTTAGGCTATTTATAGGATTCGTGGTCGAGTACGGTACTCGACCAAGCTTTGCGCGGGATCGCGCAAACCCTACAGAAAGGCGTGATTTGATCCTTTTCTTTGATATTTCTGGACGAAAGCAAAGAACGGATCAAGAGGGCATCTGTTGAGGCATAAAATAAGATAAGAGTTGAAGTAGAGAAAAATCAAGGCATTTAGGAAAAAGTTGGAAGAAAGGAACAAAGAATGAAGTTCTGAGAACACTTTGCGCGGGACCACACAAAGTATACAGATTGCGTGAGGCCGCACAAAGAATACAGATTGCGCGGGATCGCGCAAAGCATACAGTTTGCGCGTATCCGCACAAACCATATAACAGTGATGTAAAAATGGTTGTGAGTTGTTTTGTCCCAAATAGCCCAAGTCGAAGATTTATGCATATAAAAATTCCTATAAATACCACTTTCTCTCTCTAAGGAGGGGTTGGAAGATTCTGGAGTGAAAGAAGAACGAAGGAGAAGACAGAAGGTGCAGAGCATCGGGCTCCAGCAGATTGTGCGGACCCGCGCAAACGAGCATTGGGCTCTTATAGTTTGCGCGGACCCGCGCAAACGAGATGGTTTGCGCGGGATCGTGCAAACCAATTGCTCTGCAGTCTATAACAGCAATGGGCTGTCATGCTGTTGAAATGGCCGGAATCTTCAAATCTTCAAGTTCTTCCTATTCAAGAGAGAACGAAGAGTTACCAACAGAAAGTCGTATTTCTCCTAAGTCCCAGGAGATGACTGAAATAGCGCCGGAATCTCTATTTTTCTTGAAGACTGTTGGTTGATTCGCCAATTCCTCCTAAGTCCTAGGGGATGATTGGGATCATTGCCGTTATGCTGCTGAAATCTACATTTAACTATGACAGCTGAACTTATATTGAATTTCTTGTAATCTATCTAAGAATCAAGGGATATCCGAGGATGTAAATGAATTCAGAATCAATAAAATGTGATGATTGTCTTTATACTTTTCCGTTGTTATGTTTGAATAAGATAGCTTCCCCAAACTAAATACTTTCGTTTCCTTGTCGAAACAATCTCCTTTTCCAATAGTAACCCTCATAAAGACTCTTCTGAGGTCCAATTCAGACTATTTTGAGGTCATTCTAATGGTAACTTGACAAGCTTCTAGATGAGACCAGAATTGCGTAATTCGGAGACCGTTCGATATCCTAAAAGCATGTTGGTACTCATTGATCGTCATTTTTCAATATGGAGTCTAAATCTTTCCAAATTGCGCGATCCAACTTAGATGCTCATAACTCCATCATTGATGTTGGATTGGGTCAATATCTATTCATCTGAAAGTTACTTTAGTGCTCTTTCATTCCTGACTGGAATCGTCGTATTCCGAGACCATTTGGGATCCATAAGTGGGATCATGGTCGTCGGTCCTGAATTTTTCCTTCAGCACATTTTCCAAAAGTAACACTCATAAACACTCTTCCGAGGTCGAATTCACACTATTTTGAGGTCATTGTAATGGTAACTTGACAAGCTTCCTGATGAGACCAGAATTGCGTAATTCGGAGACCGTTCGATATCCTAAAAGTATGTTGGTACTCTTCGATCATCTTTTCTCAATATGGACTATAAACCTTTCAAATCGCGCGATCCAATCATAACTCCATCCTTTAATGTCAGATTGGCTCAATTTTTACTCATTTGAAAGGTCAATTTAGTGCCTTTCATTCCTCACTGGAATAGTCATATTCTGAGACCATTTGGGCATCCATAAGTGGGATCGCAATCGTCCATCCTGATTTTCTCCTTCATCTCCTTTTCCAATAGTAACCCTCATAAACACTCTTCTGAGGTCGAATTCAGACTATTTTGAGGTCATTCTAATGGTAACATGACAAGCTTCAACATGAGACCAGAATTGCATAATTCGGAGACCGTTCGATATCCTAAAAGCAAGTTGGTACTCATTGATCGTCTTTTTTCAATATGGAGTCTAAATCTTTCCAAATCGCGCGATCCATCTTAAATGCTCATAACTCCATCATTTGATGCCGGATTGGGTCAATTTCTAGTCATCTGAAAGGTACTTTAGTGCTCTTTCATTCCTGACAGGAATCGTCGTATTACGAGACCATTTGGGATCCATAAGTGGGATCAAAGTCGTCGGTCCTGAATTTTTCCTTCATCTCCTTTTCCAATAGTAACCCTCGTTAACACTCTACCGAGGTCGACTTCAGACTATTTTGAGGTCATTGTAATGGTAACTTGAAAGCTTCCTGATGAGACTAGAATTGCGTAATTCGGAGACCGTTCAATATCCTAAAAGCATGTCGGTACTCTTCGATCGTCTTTTCTCAATATGGACTGTAAACCTTTTCAAATCGCGCGATCCAACTTAGATGCTCATAACTCCATCATTTGATGTCGGATTGGGTCAATTTCTATTCATCTGAAAGTTACTTTAGTGCTCTTTCATTCCTGATTGGAATTGTCGTATTCCGAGACCATTTGGGATCCATAAGTGGGATCATGGTCGTCGGTCTTGAATTTTTCCTTCAGCCCATTTTCAAAAAGTAACCCTCATAAACACTCTTCCGAGGTCGAACTCAGACTATTTTGGGGACATTGTAATGGTAACTTGACAAGCTTCCTGATGAGACCAAAATTGCGTAATTCGGAGACCGTTCGATATCCTAAAAGCATGTTGGTACTCATTGATCGTCTTTTTTCAATATGGAGTCTAAATCTTTCCAAATCGCACGATCCATCTTAAATGCTCATAACTCCATTTGATGTCAGATTGGGTCAATTTCTAGTCATCTGAAAGGTACTTTAGTGCTCTTTCATTCCTGACAGGAATCGTCGTATTACGAGACCATTTGGGATCCATAAGTGGGATCATAGTCGTCGGTCTTGAATTTTTCCTTCATCTCCTTTTCCAATAGTAACCCTCGTTAACACTCTACCGAGGTTGACTTCAGACTATTTTGAGGTCATTGTAATGGTAACTTAACAAGCTTCCAGATGAGACCAGAATTGCGTAATTCGGAGACCGTTCGATACCCTAAAAGCATGTCGGTACTCTTCGATCGTCTTTTCTCAATATGGACTGTAAACCTTTTCAAATCACGCGATCCAACAAAGACGCTCATAACTCCATCGTTTGATGTCGGATTGGCTCAATTTTTAGTCATCTGAAAGGTTAATTTAGTGCCTTTCATTCCTCACTAGAATCGTCATATTCTGAGACCATTTGGTCATCCATAGGTGGGATCGCAGTCGTTGATCCTAATTTTTTTCCTTCATCTCCTTTTCCAATATTAACCCTCATAAAGACTCTTCTGAGGTCGAATTCAGACTATTATGAGGTCATTGTAATGGTGACTTGACAAGCTTCCAGATTAGACCAGAATTGCGTAATTCGGAGACCGTTCGATATCCTAAAAGCATCTTCGCACTCTTCGATCGTCCTTTTCAATATGGAGTCTAAATCTTTCCAAATCGCACGATCCAACTTAGATGCTCATAACTCCATCGTTTGATGTCAGATTGGGTCAATTTCAATTCATCTGAAAGGTACTTTAGTGCGCTTTCATTCCTGACTGGAATCGTTGTATTCCAAGACCATTTGGGATCCATAAGTGGGATCGTAGTCGTCGGTCCTGAATTTTTCCTTCATCTCCTTTTCCAATAGTAACCCTCATAAACACTCTTCCATGGTCGAATTCAGACTATTTTGAGGTCATTATAATGGTAACTTATCAAGCTTCCAGATGAGACCAGAATTACGTAATACGGAGACCGTTCGATATCCTAAAAGCATGTTGGTACTCTTCGATCGTCTTTTTTCAATATGGAATCCAAATCTTTCCAAATCGCACAATCCATCTTAGATGCCCTTAACTCCATCATTTAATGTCGGATTGGGTCAATTTCTAGTCATCTAAAAGGTACTTTAGTGCTCTTTCATTCCTGACTGGAATCGTCGTATTACGAGACCATTTGGGATCCATAAGTGGGTTCATAGTCGTCAGTCCTGAATTTTTCCTTCATCTCCTTTTCCAATAGTAACCCTCGTTAACACTCTACCGAGGTCGACTTCAGACTATTTTGAGGTCATTGTAATGGTAACTTAACAAGCTTCCAGATGAGACCAGAATTGCGTAATTCGGAGACCGTTCGATATCCTAAAAGCGTGTCGGTACCCTTCGATCGTCTTTTCTCAATATGGACTGTAAACCTTTTCAAATCGTACGATCCAACTTAGATGCTCATAACTCCATCATTTGATGTCGGATTGGGTCAATTTCTATTCATCTGAAAGTTACTTTAGTGCTCTTTCATTCCTGACTGGAATCGTCGTATTCCGAGACCATTTGGGATCCATAAGTGGGATCATGGTCGTCGGTCTTGAAAGTTTCCTTCAACACATTTTGAAAAAGTAACCCTCATAAACACTCTTCCGAGGTCGAACTCAGACTATTTTGGGGTCATTGTAATGGTAACTTGACAAGCTTCCAGATGAGACCAGAATTACGCAATTTGGAGACCGTTCGATATCCTAAAAGCATGTTGGTACTCTTCGATCGTTTTTCTCATTATGGAGTGTAAGCCTTTTCAAATCGGGTGATCCAACAGAGATGCTCATAACTCCATCGTTTGATGTCAGATTGGCTCAATTTTTAGTCATCTGAAAGGTTAATTTAGTGCCTTTCATTCCTCACCGAAATCGTCATATTCCGAGACCATTTGGGCATCCATTGGTGGGATCGCAGTCGTCGGTCCTGATTTTTCCTTCATCTCCTTTTCCAATAGTAACCCTCATAAACACTCTTCAGAGGTCGAATTCAGACTATTTTGAGGTCATTGTAATGGTAACTTGACAAGCTTCTAGATGAGACCAGAATTGCATAATTCGGAGACCGTTCGATATCCTAAAAGCATGTTGGTAATCTTTGATCGTCTTTTTTCAATATGGAGTCTAAATCATTCCAAATGATCCATCTTAGATGCTCATAACTCCATCATTTAATGTCAGAGTGGGTCAATTTCTAGTCATCTGAAAGGTACTTTTGTGCTCTTTCATTCCTGACTGGAATCATCGTATTACGAGACCATTTGGGATCCATAAGTTGGATCATAGTCGTCAGTCCTGAATTTTTCCTTCATCTCCTTTTCCAATAGTAACCCTCATAAACACTCTTCCGAGGTCAAATTCAGACTATTTTGAGGTCATTGTAATGGTAACTTATCAAGCTTCCGGATGAGACCAGAATTGCGTAATTCGGAGACCGATAGATATCCTAAAGGCACGTTGGTACTCTTCGATCGTCTTTTCTCAATATGGACTGTAAACCTTTTCAAATCGCGCGATCCAACAAAGATGCTCATAACTCCATCATTTGATCTCGGATTGGCTCAATTTTTAGTCATCTGAAAGGTCAATTTAGTTCCTTCCATTCCTCACTGGAATCGCCCTATTCCGAGACCATTTGGGCATCCATAGGTGGGATCGCAGTCGTCGATCCTGATTTTTTCCATCATCTCCTTTTCTAATAGTAACCCTCATAAAGACTCTTCTGAGCTCGAATTCAGACTATTTTGAGGTCATTGTAATGGTAACTTGACAAGCTTCCTGATGAGACCTGAATTGCGTAATTCGGAGACCGTTCGATATCCTAAAAGCATGGTGGTACTCTTCGATCGTCTTTTTTCAATATGGAGTCTAAATCTTTCCAAATCGAGCGATCCAACTTAGATGCTCATAACTCCATCATTTGAAGTCAGATTGGGTCAATTTCTATTCATCGGAAAGTTACTTTTGTGCTCTTTCATTCCTGATTAAAATCGTCGTATTCCGAGACCATTTGGGATCCATAAGTGGGATCATGGTCGTCAGTCCTGAATTTTTCCTTCAGCACATTTTCCAAAAGTAACCCTCATAAACACTCTTCCGAGGTCGAATTCAGACTATTTTGAGGTCATTGTAATGGTAACTTGACAAGCTTCCAGATGAGACTAGAATTACGTAATTCGGAGACCGTTCGATATCCTAAAAGCATGTTGGTACTCTTCGATCGTCTTTTCTCAATATGGAGTGTAAACAATTTCAAATTGCGTGATCCAACAAAGATGCCCATAACTCCATCGTTTGATGTCAAATTGGCTTAATTTTTAGGCATCCGAAAGATCAATTAGTGCCTTTCATTCCTCACTGGAATCATGGAGAGTTAGCACCGCGGAATTTGAGAAAATACAGTGCAGTAAGCAAGAAAATCATGAGAAATATGGGTTTTGATTGTGACAAGCCCACTGGACTGAATCATGGGAAAAGAATTCAAATCCCTCTCGGAGTTAATCAAGAAAAACGGAGAAAATTCCAAGGATTAGGAGCAGAATCATCAGTAAATATGGTATCAGTAAATATGACTCCAGCCGAACAAATGTCAGAACAAGATGCTAAGGTAGCCGAGTGTCCTAAAACCGCTCCAAGACAAATAGAAGACGGGGGGCAGCCGACGATAGATGGCTTGCGAGAAATAAATTTGGGAACAACAGAAGAGCCAAGGAACACATTCATCAGCATCAGTCTTTTAGATCAGGAATTTGAGAAATATGGCCAACTTCTCAGAGAAAATAAAGATGTCTTCGCTTGGACATATGAAGAAATGCCGGGATTGGAACCCTCTGTAGCAATGCATCGATTAAATATTTCCAAAGAAAAGAAACCAGTAAAGCAAGCACAAAGGCGATTCCACCCAGACCTGATTCCATTAATCGAAAAAGAAGTAAATAAACTAATAAAGGTTGGGTTAGTCAGAGAAGTTAAATATCCCAAATGGATATCAAACATTGTTCCGGTGAAAAAGAAGAATGGGCAGATTAGAGTATGCATCGACTTCAGAGATTTGAATGAAGCATGTCCAAAGGATGACTTCCCTCTCCCGATAACAGAATTAGTAATTAATAGCACTACTCAGTATGTTATTATGTCCTTTATGGACGGATACGCGAGTTATAATCAAATCAGGATGGCACCCGAAGATGAAGAGGCAACGGCTTTCAGAACACTGCTTGGAATTTATTGTTATAAAGTTATGCCTTTCGGTCTCAAAAATGCTGGGGCAACATATCAAAGGACGATGAAAAACATTTTTCAAGATATGATGCATAAACATGTCGAATGCTATGTTGATGACTTGGTGGTCAGGTCGGGAGATCATCAAGAACACCGCGAACATTTAGCATCAGTCTTCCGTCATCTCAGAAAGAAGCAACTAAAGATGAACCCTGCTAAATGTGCATTTGGAGTATCTTCTGACAAATTCCTCGGCTTTGTTGTACGACACAGAGGGATCGAGATTGATCCAGAAAAAATTAAGGCTATTCAAAATATGCCGCCACCAACGACGTTGAAGGAATTAAAAAAGCTTACAAGAAAAATTGGCATACATTCGTCGTTTCATTTCAAATCTCGCAGGAAGGTGTCAGCCATTTTCTCTGTTAATGAAGAAAGATACAGAATTTGTATGGGATCACGCCTGTCAAAATGCATTTGACTCAATCAAGGAATTATTGAAACAACCGCCGGTGTTAACAGCTCCAGTGAAAGGTAAGCCACTTATCTTATATACATCTGCAGCTGCAGATTCTTTGGGTGCTTTGTTAGCACAGGTAAACGAAGCCGGAAAAGAGACTGCTCTTTATTATCTAAGCCGAACATTGATGGGGGCACAATGCAATTATTTCTCGATCGAAAAAGAGTGTTTGGCGCTGATATTCGCTGTACAAAAGTTGAGGCATTATTGTCTCTCCCATGATATAACTCTGATCTCAAGAGCAGATCCGATAAAATTTTTGATGACCAGGCCAATGTTGTCGGGAAGACTAGCTAAGTGGATGTTATTGCTATCAGAATATACTATTTCATATAAACTGGCGAAAGCAGTAAAAGGACAAGCTATGACAGATTTCCTCGCAGCACATCCTATAGCAGAAAGTGAGGAAATCAATGACGAATTTCCAGATGAACAGGTTATGTTGGCTGAATCTCAGAATATTTGGCAAATGTATTTTGATGGTGCTGCTCGAATGTCAGGAGCGGGGGCAGGAATAATATTCATTACACCTCAAGGCGATTTATTGCCATATTCCTTCACATTGGGCACCGCATGCACAAACAATGAAGCTGAATACAGAGCTCTTATCATCGGATTGGAAATAGCCCAGCAAATGAAAATAAAATTATTGCATATCTTCGGAGATTCTAAATTGATTATAAATCAGTTGGCAACAGAATTCGAAGTAAGGAAAGAAGAACTTCTGCCCTATTATCGGAAGGCACAAAAGTTGCTTGAACAGTTTTGTCATGTGGACATTAAACACGTACCACGCTCTGAGAATGCAAAAGCGGACGCTTTAGCCGGTCCGGCAGCAGCTCTGTCCTGCACAAATCGAAGTCCTCTTCAAGTAACTATAGAAGAAAGAAGATTCCTGCCATCTGCAGAGGTTATTGAAGAAACCGTTGAAATGTTTCCTATATCTTGTCTAGAAGTAATGATAGATGATTGGCGTCAGCCTTTCGTTGATTATCTCAAGTATAATATCTTGCCAGAAGATAATGCACAAAGACAGCAGATTAGCAGCGATCGGGCAAATTTGTCATATGCAGCGAAATATTGTATAGAAAATCTTACAATGGAATGCTGTTGAGATGCTTAGACAAGCAAGAAGCAAACCAAATACTGCGGGAGGCACATTCAGGTGAATGTGGAGCACATCAAGCCGGCCGAAATTTATGCCATAGAGTGCATCGAATGGGTTATTATTGGCCTACTATGTTCAAAGATGCGATAGAATATGCAAAGCGGTGTCATGAATGTCAAATACACGGAGATGTAATACATGTTCCCCCAGAAGACTTACATCAATCTGTTACTTCCTGGCTGTTGAGGCATAAAATAAGCAAAGAAATGAAGAAAGGAAAGATCAAGAAAATGAGTTTGAAGATCAAAGAAATCATGTTGAAGATGACTTTGCGCGAGTCCGCGCAAAGTGAATAGATTGCGCTGGATCGCGCAAAGCAAATGGGTTGCGCGGGTTGATCAGTAAAGACAGGTTGCGCGGGAATGAAAGATTGCGCGAGACCGCGCAAAGCATGTCGTTTGCGCGAGTCCGCGCAAAGTGTTTTGCAGAGATATAAAAATGGCTGGATGATATTTTGTCCCACATCGACCAGAATAGAGATTTACACCAGTGAAGATGTCTATAAATACCCCGTTCTTTCTCTCAAAAGGTGTTGGAAGATTTCAGAATGGAAGAAAGACGAAGACTTACAGAAGGTGCAAATGAGCATTGGGCTCATATAGTTTGCGCGAACTCGCGCAAAGGAGCATTGGGCTCCTGTAGTTTGCGCGAACTGACGCAAAGGAGCAATGGGCTCCTGTGGTTTGCGCGGACCCGCGCAAAGCATATAATTTGCGCGGACTCGCGCAAACCGACTGTTGGACAGTCTATAACAGCAATGGGCTGATATGCTACAGGAATGGCTAAAGTCTTCAAATCTTCAAGTTCTTTTTGTTCAGAAGGAAGGGAAGAATCATCGACGAAAAGGCGTATTCCTCCTAAGTTTCAGGAGATGACCAGAATAGCACTGAAATGCTGCCGAAATCTCTATTCTCTTGAAGATTAATTAGTTGACTTGTCTATTCCTCCTAAGTCATAGGAGATGATTAAAATCAGCGTTGTTATGCTGTCAAAATTTATATTCTACTGTTATAATCGTAACTTGCAATGAATTCTTTGTAAACTATTTTAGAATCAAGGGATCCTTGAGGATGTAAATGAATTCAGAATCAATAAATTGTGATGATTGTTTCTGTAACTATTTCATTGTTATGTTTGAATAAGATAATCCCCAAATCAAATACTTTTGTTTTCTTGATGAAACAAAATGGCGACTCTGCTGGGGAAATTTATATCTTATTTAACACTAACTTGGGAAAGTTGCAAGACTCTCATTACTGTTTTTGGCGTCTGATAGACGCCAAAATGGCGACTCTCAGTGGGAACATCCTCCCCTTCATCTCTAAGATAGTTTACTTGGTCTTCCATATACTAATTTCATGAATGTTTTGTTATTGAAGGTACCCAAATTCAATCACACTACATCGCTAATGGCTAACGTTGCGAGAAAAGTGAACTTCCGATTCACCGCTACCGGATTTGTAATTGAATATGCGCCGAGCCAAACTCCTGAGCATACGAAAGCAAGCACTACAAGCAGGCGCAAAGCGACTCAAGTAACAGTGGGAGTTATTTCCGTCTCACCTCAACCACAAGAAAGTGATGAGAATTGGACTTTGGTCCTGTCCAAGAAGACAAAAGCAAAGACCTTAAAGAACCGCAAAGCGAAAGTATTTGTACCAAGAACTGAGGGACCGATCACGCGTAGTATAGCTAGAAGAAAACCTGAGCTCGCCCCTCCGGCGATTTATCCTGAACAAGCTGCTTCGCAGTTCTCGTTGCACGATTTTTTGGCTTTAATCGCTCCAAAGACCAAATGGACAGAATCGCAGAAAGGCAAAGCACTGATGATAGGATCACCGATGCCTGTGTCACCTCAAACAAGCTCGCCTATAACTGTATCACCTCGATCTGTTAAAAGCATGGGAAGTACACAAGAGTCAAACGAGACTCCAATGTCTCCCCTCTTTATAAGTCCTGTTACGTCAACATACTCTCGTTTTACTCAAAAAACAGCTTCGACAAACAGTCAAGAGGCCGCAGTATATATGGCAGAGACGGGTCAAGGAAATAGGCCATCTACTGAAGAACGTGTTGATCAAATGGCAGAGGCACAAAGAGTGCTAATGGATGAATGCCGGAACCTCAGAGAAGCTCTGGCAACTCTGGCACATAATGTAGCCCAGATAGTGGCTCCACCCATGATGGGAGCAACAAATGGACAAGAGAACCAACCTGAAGGCTCTCGTCCGCAGGAGATAGGATCGCGAGGATCAGTTCCAGCAACAAGAGCTATAACGCAGGATGATGTAAGACAAGTCGTCGAAGAAGCAGTCAGAATAGAAAGGAGCGAGCGAATACCGGTCGTTTCAGATACCGAACACCCTACCCGAGAGAGGTAGAGGATGTTCCGTTTCCAGCCAATTTTAAGCATCCAGATTTCAGAAATTTAATGGGGAAGGATCACCAGAAGAACACCTGATGCATTTCATCACCAGCATGGGAAATTTCTCCACGATACCTCAATATGTTTACGCTTATTTGGATCATCGTTGACAAGTAAAGCTTTCAGGTGGTATTCAAATTTAGCACCAGGATCTATACGCACATGGGAAGAAATGCAAGATGCTTTCATGTCAAACTTCTTCTCATCAGAACGCGATGTTAGTATCACAGAATTAGCTTCAGTACGACAGCGAGAAGGAGAACCAGTTGAAAAATTCATAGACAGATGGAAGACACTGGGGGCATCGTGTAGGCAGTTGCCGGAAGAAAAGGAACAAGTCAAAATGTGTCTGAACTCTATGGAAACAGGAATTGCTTTCGGACTCACCAGCGCTGATATCGGAACCTTTCGCGATTTGGCTACCAAAGCCCATGCATTGAATTAATGACTCGTAAGATGCCAGCATTTCATCATGAAACTGTCAGAAGAATACCTGGCAGGACAACCGTCAACACCATCGATCGGGATAAGAAAAATCAAGAGGCGAAGGGCTCAAGAGACAAAAGGCCGGAAGGAAGAGAAAACTGGAATCAATCAAGGACAGATACGGTGGAAAAAAGCTTAGAATGCTCGATTCTCATGAAGGATTTGAGTTTGATAAAGAGGACGTGGTGCCTATGATGCAACAATTGTTAAAAGCAGGTACCCTGGAATTACCGAACCGAAACGCCCTGAAGATGTGACAAGGACTCGAGAAAGAAACTTTTGCCGTTATCATCGCTTAGTGGGACATCCGACAGAAAATTGTTACACGTTAAAGTGCATCATACAGCGAATGATAAATAGAGGAGATATAATAACCAGCGAAAGCAAAGAAAGAATACAAGGGCGACAGTAAATGTATTGTCAATTCAAGAAAAGACTCGGGGAATGAGAGAGAAAGGAGACCGAAGGCCGATAAGAAATGCGACAATGATTACGTTGCGATCGGGGAAGCAGATAACAAGTCCGGTAAAGCAAAAAGCAGAAATTATAAGGAAAGAAGTGACTGAAAGACAGAACATCAAGGATAGAAGTAGAAATGAAGATACATCGACAAAAGTGGCTTACGATGTAGTTAGTCACTTGAAAGGTATATCTGCACGTTTGAGTATTTATGATGCGCTCAAGTTATCAGAAGAGTTTCGACAGAGTTTGATTCAAGCACTGTCTGATCACGATGTGAGAGAAACTTTACTGACAGAAATGAAGAATGAAAGAAGCAAGGAAAAGGTGGATTGTCTACCAGTAATATCTTTCTCTGATGATGACTTAATTGGTGAAACAGAACATAACAGGCCATTGATGATAGAAGGGTATATTTGCGAAAAGAAGATAAAACGAATCATGATAGACAATGGGTCAGCAGTGAATCTTTTGCCACTTTCCATGATCACTAAATTGGGTTATCGCCGTTCAGATTTGCGCCCCAGCGGAATGATGATACAAGGGTTTAATCAAGATGGACAACGCGCACTCGGTAAAATTACAGTAATATTGGAAGTGGGAGAACTAATTACTACTGTTGTATGTCATGTTATAAATGTTGTGACGACATATAACCTTCTCTTAGGCAGGCCATGGATACATCAGTACAATATTGTACCTTCTACTCTACACCAATGTTTCAAATACTATAAGGATGGAATGCAGTGTAAAGTAATGGCTGATGCGAAACCATATACAGAAGCTGAGTCTTTCTTTGCGGATGCTAGCTATTATAAATGTTTCTCTAAAGAAGCGGGAAATGATGATGGAAAGAGAGTCTTGAAAGATGTCCAAATAAATAAAGCTAGAGAAGAAAGGGCGGAATCTCCTGAGACTACAGAAGCAAGGAAAAAGTTCTATTTTGTACCAAAGCGCCTGAGACAACCGGGACAACCGCCGTTGACATTGTTGTCGACAGAACAGTTGAAAGTCTTACAGTCCAATTACACGATGCCCTTACCCAATATCGAAAGATGTAAGCCATTTGCAGCCGCCCCAGGCACATTTCAAGTCAGAGCCAGTGCTAAATATCCTGAAGCAATAAAGTTCCACGTTGCAGCAGAGGTGAAGAATGAAAACACAAGCAATATATATCATGGAGAGTTAGCACCGCAGAATTTGAGAAAATACAGTGCAGTAAGCAAGAAAATCATGAGAAATATGGGTTTTGATTGTGACAAGCCCACTGGACTGAATCATGGGAAAGGAATTCAAATCCCTCTCGGAGTTAATCAAGAAAAACGGAGAAAATTCCAAGGATTAGGAGCAGAATCATCAGTAAATATGGTATCAGTAGATATGACTCCAGCCGAACAGATGTCAGAACAAGATGCTAAGGTAGTCAAGTGTCCTGAAAGCGCTCCAAGACAAATAGAAGACGGGGGACAGCCGACGATAGATGGCTTGCGAGAAATAAATTTGGGAACAGCAGAAGAGCCAAGGAACACATTTATCAGTGTCAGTCTTTCAGATCAGGAATTTGAGAAATATGGCCAGCTTCTCAGAGAAAATAAAGACGTCTTCGCTTGGACATATGAAGAAATGCCAGGATTGGAACCATCTGTAGCAATGCATCGATTAAATATTTCCAAAGAAAAGAAACCAGTAAAGCAAGCACAAAGGCGATTCCACCCAGACCTGATTCCATTAATCGAAAAAGAAGTAAATAAATTAATAAAGGTTGGATTCGTCAGAGAAGTTAAATATCCTAAGTGGATATCAAACATTGTTCTGGTGAAAAAGAAGAATGGGCAGATTAGAGTATGCATCGACTTCAGAGATCTGAATGAAGCATGTCCAAAAGATGAGTTCCCTCTCCCGATAACAGAATTATTAATTGATAGCACTACTCAGTATGCTATTATGTCCTTTATGGACGGATACACGGGTTATAATCAAATCAGGATGGCACCCGAAGATGAAGAGGCAACGGCTTTCAGAACGCCACTTGGAATTTATTGTTATAAAGTTATGCCTTTCGGTCTCAAAAATGCTGGGGCAACATATCAAAGGGCGATGAAAAACATTTTTCAAGATATGATGCATAAACATGTCGAATGCTATGTTGATGACTTGGTGGTCAGGTCGGGAGATCATCAAGAACACCGCGAACATTTAGCATCAGTCTTCCGTCGTCTCAGAAAGAAGCAACTAAAAATGAACCTGCTAAGTGTGCATTTGGAGTATCTTCTGGCAAGTTCCTCGGCTTTGTTGTACGACACAGAGGGATCGAGATTGATCCAGAAAAAATTAAGGCTATTCAAAATATGCCGCCACCAACGACGTTAAGGAATTAAAAAGCTTACAAGGAAATTGGCATACATTCGCCGTTTCATTTCAAATCTCGCAGGAAGGTGTCAGCCATTTTCTCGGTTAATGAAGAAAGATACAGAATTTGTATGGGATCACGCCTGTCAAAATGCATTTGACTCAATCAAGGAATTATTGAAACAGCCGCCGGTGTTAACAGCTCCAATAAAAGGTAAGCCACTTATCTTATATACATCTGCAGCTACAAATTCTTTGGGTGCTTTGTTAGCACAGGTGAACGAAGCCGGAAAAGAGACTGCTCTTTATTATCTAAGCCGAACATTGATGGGGGCAGAATGCAATTATTCTTCGATCGAGAAAGAATGTTTGGCGCTGATATTCGCTGTACAAAAGTTGAGGCATTATTGTCTCTCCCATGATATAACTCTGATCTCAAGAGCAGATCCGATAAAATTTTTGATGACCAGGCCAATGTTGTCGGGAAGACTAGCCAAGTGGATGTTATTGCTATCAGAATATACTATTTCATATAAACCAGCGAAAGCAGTAAAAGGACAAGCCATGGAGACTTCCTCGCAGCACATCCTATAGCAGAAAGTGAAGAAATCAATGACGAATTTCCAGATAAACAGGTTATGTTGGCTGAATCTCAGAATCTTTGGCAAATGTATTTTGATTGTGCTGCTCGAATATCGGGAGCGGGGGGCAGGAATCATATTCATTACACCTCAAGGCGATTTATTGCCATATTCCTTCACATTGGGCACTGCATGCACAAACAATGAAGCTGAATACAGAGCTCTTATCATCGGAATGGAAATAGCCCAACAAATGGAAATAAAATTATTGCATATCTTCGGAGATTCTAAATTGATTATAAATCAGTTGACAACAGAATTCGAAGTAAGGAAAGAAGAACTTCTACCCTATTATCGGAAGGCACAAAAGTTGCTTGAACAATTTTGTCATGTGGACATTAAACACATACCACGCTCTGAGAATGCAAAAGCAGACGCTTTAGCCGGTCTGGCAGCAGCTCTATCCTACACAAATCGAAGTCCTCTTCAGGTAACTATAGAAGAAAGAAGATTCCTGCCGTCTGCAGAGGTTATCGAAGAAAACGTTGAAATGTTTCCTATATCTTGTCTAGAAGTAATGATAGATGATTGGCGTCAGCCTTTCGTTGATTATCTCAAGTATAATATCTTGCCAGAAGATAATGCACAAAGGCAGCAGATTAAGCAGCGATCGGGCAAATTTGTCATATGCAGCGAAGTATTGTATAGAAAATCTTACAATGGAATGCTGCTGAGATGCTTAGACAAGCAAGAAGCAAACCAAATGCTGCGGGAAGCACATTCAGGTGAATGTGGAGCACATCAAGCCGGCCGAAATTTGTGCCATAGAGTACATCGAATGGGTTATTATTGGCCTACTATGTTCAAAGATGCGATAGATAGAATATGCAAAGCGGTGTCATGAATGTCAAATACACGGAGATGTAATACATGTTCCCCCAGAAGACTTACATCAGTCTGTTACTTCCTGGCCTTTCTCAGCTGGGGACTCGATGTGATTGGTCCTATAAATCCCCCTTCATCTAAAGGAAAACAGTATATTCTGGCAGCAACAGACTATTTCTCCAAATGGACCGAAGCAATTGCCTTGCGTAATGTTAAAGAGACAGATGTGGTCAATTTCATTCGACATGCTATAATATACCGTCATGGTATTCCGAAAAAGATCGTCACTGATAATGGCACCCCTTTTAAAAATAGAGGCATGGAAAAGTTGTGTCAGAAGTTCGGCATCCAGCATTCGTTTTCAACACCTTACTATCCTCCGGCCAATGGATTAGCGGAAGCATTTAACAAAACGATTATCAAAATAATCAAGAAAACGGTGACAGGTAACAAGCGTGATTGGGATGAAAAGTTACAAGAAGCATTGTGGGCCTACAGAACTACTCATCGTACAGCAACAGGGGCGACACCTTATTCATTAATCTATGGTATAGAGGCAGTTATCCCAATCGAAATGCAGGTGGCATCACTCAGGATAGCAGTACATCAGTCTATAACAGATGATGAAAATGCAAAAATGAGGTTGAAAGAGTTAGATTTGCTCGATGAGAAACGTCTTGAAGCTCAGCAGCGGTTGCAGTCATATCAGGCCAGGATTTCGGCTGCATTTGATAAACAGGTTAAATACCGCTCTTTCAAAAAAGGGGATATGGTGTTAATGTTGAAAAGACCTATAGTGATCACTCGCCGAACAGGGGGCAAGTTCGAGCCTAAATGGGACGGTCCATATGTAGTAAAAGAAGTATACTCCAATGGGGCATATAGAATCACAAATCAAGAAGGACAGAGTATCAGTATACTTGTCAACGCCCGATTCATCAAAAGATACTATCCCTAAAGATAGACATGTGGATTTTGATTCAGAATATTATCGGCATAATGAATCTGTATCAAAAGGGGGCAAGGATGAATAAGATCATGTTCATATGTCAACAAGAGAAGCTGTGAAGAAAATTCACAAGCGCGTCAATTATCAAGCATCAAATCCGAAAATATGATCATCATCATCGCCAAACAAGTTTGACAAAATCAATATCATCTTGAAGATTCCTTGAAGATACTGACAAAATTGATATATATTGCTTTACAAGGCATGGATCTTCTTGAAGATATTATCTCAAGTGGAAATATCTACTACTACTATACTGGCAATGATGATGATCATAGATATTATTGCCTTACAAGGATACACCAATCTCAGTTAAAGGGGCAGTATAGCCAAGCCAAATCCTAAAAGAGCCAAATTGAGCAAAATCAAAAAGCTCTAAAAAATAAAAATAAAAAAAAAAAAAAAAAAAATGCTCTCAAAGGATCAAGCTCTAAAAGAGCCGGCCAACTATACATAAGACCTATGAAGATCGCCATTCGGGCAGCGGCGAGGAGTCAGTGGCCCTAAAAAGCCCGCGAAGACCATCGTGCGCACCCATGCGGGCAGCTGACGAAGTCAAGGATTCAAAGCCTAAAAGGCCATAAATCCGCGAAGACTAGTCACCGTAACTCCCATGCCGTCTGTATAGCTTCCGGCAGCGCCACGGGGAACGGATGAAAATGCCCTCCTGTGAATGGGCTCGACCTTGCAGACGAAGAAAACAGGGGCCGCAGTGCGAGCTTTATGCCAACCGTGCGTAAGACCCTCCAGATCTAGGGTTTGATTTCAGTAGTAACTCGTGAGGAAGGGCTTAAACCTACTCATTGATGGACTGGCGACCCTAGATTTGGTGCCCAAAGGTAGCCTTGCGAGCCCTGCGAACTCTAGAGAGTTACCGTGGCCAACCCTGTGCGTAAAACCAACAGTTCACCGCCCGGTAGCGTCAATGGGCCCCTCTGATGGACCTTGGCCGTGAGCTCAAGGCAGTGAAAAGCCCAAAAGCGAACTCTAGAGAGTTACAGTGGCCATCACATAAGACCCATAAATGCTCCACTACTCATGAGCTTAAACTGTGTGTGTGCGCACGCTCCACTACTCATGAGCTTAAACTGTGTGTGGCTAATTAAATTGAAACTTAGTACCGCCAATTTAAATACTCATATAGAGAATCCCGCACTAACAAAGCATAAAAGGTTTAGAAATTGTAAAGGATGTAATGAAATTATTATATAAAGTACGAATATAATTTGATAATGTTAGTATAAATGTCATCAACATGCAATGAGAAAATGCTATTATAAACATCTCAAAATGCTTTCATAAAAAAATGTCCAAAAAACATGAAACAAAAATCACATGTTCAAAAATTACATGTTTTAAAATCAAAAATCACATGTTCAAAATTACATGTTTTAAAGATCTTCTGTAATTCCCACTGCTTCCGAATATCTGCGCAAATCTTCTTTCAACTGTGCCTGGGCTATATCATGTTTAGATTTTTCTTCAAGAATAAGTTTCGCTTGATCAGGGACGCCAGCAAGTTTATTCTCCAGAGAAGCAATCATTCCTTTACTTCGAAGTTGCGCGGATTTTTCAATATTAATGGATTGAACATTCGCCTGTATCCTTTCTTCAACATCTTGAATGATCAAGGCTTTTTCATGATTCCTTCTCTCCAGTTGAGAAATTTCTTCCTTCAGGGCTGCAATACGATCTTGGATAGTCTTATTTTCATCAATATGAATCTTTAATTGATCTTGAAGAATCATATGCTCTTGTTCAAGTTTAGAAATTGATGAAGCTGTCAGAGAGGCTTGTTCTTGAGATACAGCCAGCTGCTTCTTGTACTCTAAAATCTCAGGGGCAATTGTAACGTTCTCTACCGACGCCAGAGAAATTACTGAATCGCGAACTTGAGGAGTGAATCACGCAAAGGAGATATGTTGAGTCTAGCCATCTTGGCAGAGCTCTCCAAAATCTCTATAGCAACATCCAAATCCAACCATTGATCGGGATTTCTGAAGATATGAATTATTGCTAACAAGGAATGTTTCACCATAAGCATTTTATGAACAGGGATTTTTGCAAAGGACGACAATTCAGAAGTAGTGGCCACAGAATCAGAACTGGCCGCACCACTGCAAGGATGAATTCCTATAGTAAAGAAGAAAGATATTCAAAATATTATTATGAAATATGTAGTCGTGAATGAAAGATAATCAGTGCATAAATATGTACCTGTCACCTGGATATGATCTACAGAGGCAGAAGCTCTCTGAGTCATGGAAAGACCAAGTTCCACCATATCAGCAAAAGATGGTGCTCTAGCTTCTGTGCTTGAATCTCTGGTAGCCGGAGTTGGCAAGTCTGTAGTTTCTGTGGGAAATATGATTTCACGAGCCACTACTCTTTGTACTACCAATGGAACTATAGGTGCTCTTGGTGAAGATACCACAAGAGGACTCGCTGAAGAGATAGCACCTATTTCTGCAACTTGAGCACCTAAAAAAGGAGACGCAATGAAAGGGAGACATAAGAATAAATAATAAATTGTTTAAAATATAGATAGATAACATGTGGAAATTAAATCTCCTTTACCTGGTGAATACCCATATTCGCCATAATCTAAAGGTTCTTCTTCATTTTCTTCAGCTGCAGGAGATTTAGCAGGATCATTCACACCGAGAAGAGTCTTAACGGTTGCAGGGGAAGATTCCATCTCGACCTCTTTTGCAGCTGTTTCCTCATCTCCATCAATGTCAACTTCGCCTTCTTCAAAGTCATCATCTTTATCTTTCACAGCTGTCGTTTCCTCGCTGTCTTCATATTGTGAAGATTCAGTAGTATCTGACGATGAAGCTGAACTCTCATCTTCTAAAATTCTTCATCAGCTTCTTCAATGACAACTTGCTTCCCTTTGTAAGAAACGGGTTGGCTGCTTCCGAACAGGCTCTTGGATTGTAGGGGAAACGGATGCTTGACGGGTCCTTTCTGAAGAATAGGGGAAGCGGATGCTTGGCGAGTCCTTTCTGGAAGAATAGGGGATGATGTTTGCAAACGCGTTTTTGATCTAGTCATTGGGGAAGATGGACTAGGACCAAGGGGTTGTGGAGGAGATAAGGAAGTACCAACAGCTGGTCCTTCTTGAGCCGCTGCAGTCTCTGCAGGAATTGGAGAAGATGTACCTTCAGCATCGTTTGCGGCTTGATTTGAGAAATCCCGACGAGTTTTCTCAAATTCCCTCAGAACTCCATGAGCAACCCAGCCATCCAAAGTGTTGATGGGCTTGATTTCACGGATAGGGTCTTCCAATGATATCTTCCTACAAATTTCTCCAGGATGAGACGCATGGCTCTTTTCTGGAACATAGCCGATTCCGCTCTCTAAATTTTTGCCCTTCAGCCTGGGCGGATGAAGAAAGATAGAAGAATCCACTGGCAAGCATTTAGTGACCAAGTATGATTGGTGATCCCACCATCGCATCCAGCTATATGATGTACGGACTATGCGATTACAACCTGGAATTATGAAAAGAGATCCTACGCAGCCATTCAGCAGTTGTTTCCATATCATGGCCCAGTTAAGAGGACCAGTTCCATAACAGCGCATTTTTCTAGTAACCAACCCGCAGTCCTGAGGCACGGTCTGATCATAACCAAATTGACGAGCAAAGCGACTGGGGGTAAGGTTCTCTCCAAAATTCTGTTCCTTCCCGAAGAGGTAAACTGCATGAGCGAATAGAAAAAAAGAAAGCTCTCTCTGCTGCAGTAAGCGTTTCTTGGTCCACCATATCTGTATCTTCAGTGTAGCGATAAAGGCGGAATTGAAAGAAGTTTATCTGGTCGTCATCTCGAATTTTATTGGCAACCCATTCATACGCTCTTTTGCCATGCCTTCGCTCTTTGCTGAAAGAACCAGAGTGGAAGGTGAGAAGGATGAGTATATGCTTGCTCTGGAGCTCAAAAGTCCAAGGAAATAGACCCCTAGCCACCCTGTGATGTAATGCCAAGAAGTATGTGCAGACGAGGCCCCAAGAATAGGATCTTTTACGTGAGTAGCTACCTCTCCAAGGGCTCTATAAATAGAACATAATACTGGAGGAGCAAGAGAGTATTTTGGGCCTTCCGCTAAAGCACCAGCCACAACAAAACGCTTGGACGAACAGCATCTGCCCATTTAGAGCTGGGCAATACGACTAAACTTAGCCAATAAG